>CM044448.1:87024959-87043316 GCA_024363595.1 Xenopus borealis | reverse complement strand
ATTTTCGCCAGGGACACTGTAAGTAAATCGGCACAGTTGCGAATTGACGTCACACTGGCAAATTAGCGCTAGCATTACACGCTTCGCGCTTTAGTGAATTTGCCCCAAACAACTGGCAGCTCAAAAATAGTCTTTGTGGATTATAAAGCAGACCTGAACTGCAACTTCAAAAGCAAACTAACCCCTTTTTCACTTTTTCTGTTATTCTTATTATTAGCAGGGTTTGCCTGGGTTCTGTAGAGGCGTTTCTTAGTGATGACAGATTTCAGTCTACAGTAGCCATTATACTTCCCCAATATAATACTAACACATCCCACACCACCCTTGTAAGTAGAAATATGGCTATATACTATCTGAATGTTATCCCAAGTATTGGCCAATGGACTAAATAAAAGGAATATCCATGTGAATCATGCGTCTGGTCTGCTAATTCCAAACTGGGCGTCAATAACTGCTTTAGTATTTGTATTCTGGTATATTATAATATTATATAATAATAATATAACATATACATCATATGTCTATTTCCTATATTTTTTGCATGAAGTAAGAAATTTTACAGTCACCAAACCATAAAAACCACATAAAAGAATGGGTCCCTTTTTGCCTACAACTCAAGTTTTAGCATTTTACCTGCTCCAGATTGTGAATGTTCTAGATGTTACAGTTACAGTGGAATCTAGAGAGAGTACTGTTGTAGCCCTGTGAAAGAATGCCTACCATGCAAGCTGTTCAGCCATCACATTACACAGGCCTTTCAGTAACCCAAACATCAGGATGGATTTGCTAAATATGTTCCTGAATGTTCCATGTACATTTTGAAGAATAGGAAACCATTGCACATGAATATCTGATCCATAATGAAACAGTAGCACTTGGAGCGAACAGAACTGAGGTGTTTGTTCTGCAGATAAAAGTAGACACTTTATGCAGGCAGCTCTCCAAGCACAAACATAGCTTCAAGCAAAAGTATAGAAAGAACACTAACCCTCCCTATTTGAGAGAATACTGAGAAAAGAAAACACTGGGAAGTGGGGGGGGGGACTACATTGATGTAGCTTTACTTACTTATATTTTTTACTGTGAGATTTAATATAACAGTTGCACACACTTCTAGAAACAGACAATCTCCTAACACAGTTTGAATAAAAAAACAATTCACATTTTACAGGATGTTTGTTCAGGTTTAGTAATATATAAGTGAATATACCAGCAGAGGTGATTGATTAATACAAGTGTAGTGTACAAAGTGCAATTATAGATAAAAATCACAATGTTCTTTACTCATAATGCAGCTCTAAGTGTCTGCTACTCAAAAAATGCAACTGCTTTGTATGTTGACTTGGGTTCAAGTTTGCGTTTGCTTCACTTCGTGCATTCAAAATAGCGTTTGCATCTGATTCACTGGAAGCACATCTGGTGCACCTACTGATGCAACTTGCGGTGGGAACCCTGGAGCTACCAACAGGTCCAAGTGCCAGCAACTCCAGGGTTCCCCGGTGTCAACAAGTACAGTTTGCACTATGTTGCTCATCCATTGTGTGTCTGCTTGAGTTCTCGTACTTCTGTGCATGGACACCCAGGCTGACTTCCCTGCAGTTGCAAACACATCATGGTAGACCAGAGTTTACTCCAGAGTTACCCATTGTTATTGTAGGGTTGCCACCTGTCAAGTACTGACCCAGACAGCCCAGCTCAGGCAGCAGCAGCCCCAGAATTGCCCCTGTCAAGCACATTATTTTCCTGCAGTATTTTTATGAAGATGGCAACACGTAGCATGGAACAGTTATTGTGGGTGTTTAATTATAACTAGAACACTGATATTTAAATTGCTCTGCAAAGAGGGACTTAATAAAGGTCAGATTGTGCAAACACACGTTGCCTTTTGTTCGAGTCATTCAGTTGTACGTGAGGACCAAGCATCTCTTGGAACAAACTAACAAATGCCAGCAAAATAGAAATTTATAAAATATATAAAAAATATATAGAAAATATATAAAATGCCAAATATATGTTAGCAATTATAAGGGAGAAATATCACACAGTGACATTTTCAGATATTTGTGGGTAGTTAAGGATAAGCAATACTGTTGGGCTTCAAAAAAATGCAGCACATCTGGTTATTTTTATGCATAAAAAGTTAAATAAAGATCCTGATCACAAAATAAAGCTCCTGATCCCATATTAAATACCCCACATGCCTCACAAATCACTCCAGTTTCAGAAGGACGAACTTGCAATGTATTTTAAAGAATAGGACTTTACCAGTCTCAGAAATACAGCAGCTATTGCTAAATCCTTTATCCATAAGTAAAATTCTAAAGACTTATTTACAAGCACAAATTCAATGTGCAAAGTCATACAGTGGATGCAAACCAAGTTTTTACCCAAGTTCAGGAAAGTTTTTCTTAACACATCTGTGTAGGAATAATGTCACTTGTGACACACAGTGTCAATAAAGGGGTTAGTAGGCATAAGTCAGCTGCATGTGTAGGTGCAACATATTTAGGGAAGCCTGAAAGTACCATCTCCTGAAGAAAGATGTTATTTCCAGTGTTCCTGTGGATTTATTGCTCCCTATACGCTGCACTTGAATGCAGCTGAACGGGTGCTTTGTTGTTTCATGGAAGTGTTTAAGGGAATGTAAAGGAAAAAAAATAACATCCCATTTTTACTTTCTTTAATGAAAAAGAAATCTGTCGCCAATATAATTCAATTAAAAAATGTCTACCGTTTTTATAAGAAACCTGACATGCAGTGAAATTCCCCCTTCATTTACAGCAGGGGGAGCCCCCACCTTACTTATCAGAACACAAGCATCTTTGTCTGTTTCTCTGTAAAACAGCCAGTGACAGGGTAGATATTTGTATCGACAGACCCAGTGCAGTCTGTATATTCTGATTATTAATCAGTCTTGCTGAATTGGCTTCTATGGCAGATATTATTTGACTTGCGCTGTTTTGATCATTTATGACGATCCCTAAGCTTAACCTCCCAACTGAAGCCCAGACCACACTGAGCATGTGCACCGTTTTGGTCTTGCAGAGATGTATAACAAAGTTATGTTTCCCTTTTTAAAAGACCATCCAACCCCTTCTTAAAGCTATCTAATGTATCAGCCAGTAAGACTGATTCAGGGAGAATTCCCCATCTTCACAGATATTACTGTAAAAACCCTTTCCAAATGTTAAGATGGAACCTCCTTTTTTCTGGTTTCATTGGATGCCTGCTGAAAGGACCTACTGGTGAATAAAGCATCACAGTATCCCCTTATATATATTTATACATGGTTATCATATCCCTCCTCAAGCACCTCTTCTCCAGTGTAAATGACCCAACCTTAGGCAGTCTTTCTTCATATCTGAGACTTTTCATACTCTATTAGATATCTTCTACCACACTCCTGCCAGTTTTAGACTTGCATAAAGAATTATTTAGGAATATGGTCTAGGAGCCACAAAGCTGTCTACAAATATCTCCAGAAAACATACAGATGGTAAATTTGCTTCAGATGAGATTTACCCTAGTGTGGGAACATGGTAAGGAACTTAGGGGCAAATTCACTAAAGCGCGAAGCATCTAACGCTAGCGCTTAATTGCCAGTGTGACATCATTTTGCAACTTTGCCAATTTAGTGTGTCCCTGGCGAAAATTTGCTAGCGAAGTAGATAGACTAGCGCAACTTCGCAACCTTACGCAAGGCGAAGTTGCACACTGACGAATGGATGTAACTACGTTAATTCACTAAGATGCCCATTTTACTGAACGTTACCTCTTGCGCTAGACTTTACTTCACCAGGTCAGAATTTTTTAGGGTGATAGTCTGAAAAACAGCGTATTTTTTGGGGGGTTACCCTCCTTCCCCCCCTACATTTCCTAACATATGTGTGTGGCAACTCAACTATACAGGGGGCACATGTTTAGGGCAATAGGAAAACTTTATTTTATTTATTAAAGGTTTCCTGGGCTTGTGTAGTGTAATGTAGTGGCTGTAAAATATACTATTATTATACGTTTAACTTCGCGCCGTATGCAAATTAGGCATCGCTAGCGTAAATCCGCTTTGCCTGGTGAAGTAACGGTATCGCAACTTCGATACCGTTCGCCTCCCTGAGTGCAACTTCGCATTTTAGTAAATTAGCGGCGGGCTGGCGAAAATTGGCCTGGCGAAGTGCAGCAAAGTGTGCCGAAGCCATCGCTAGCGCATTTTCACCGCTTAGTGAATTTTCCCCTTAGAGTGGAAATTCCACTGGACAGGAACTGATGGGACTGATGAGTGATTTCTGCATAAATTGTACTGCGCTCTATAAAAAAAAAGAAATATAAAACTGCAATCAGGAAAATGAAGACCATTTTCTCATGGCCTGGCAGAAAAAAAGACAGTTGGAAAGAATGGATGTAAGTGACACAATGCTGTAGGATTATATGAGATATTAACACAAACCATGTCTTTATATGCAGAGCTACACTCTTTTCAATCACATTAAAATTAAAAGCTGGGGTTTGTCACATAGACTTAAAATAATGAGGTTCACAACTGTCTGCAAGTGGCTTGGCCCTCAAGGGAAACTAATCAGACACAATCAATCCAGAGTATATTAGATTTCTAGGTGTCTTTCATCTGTTCCTCTTGGTTGAAGTTTATATATAGGAATTGCAGAATGTGAAATACATCAGTTAACTCAAGACATTATCTATCAAATATAATTTTTTATTTAATAGTAAATTTATTACATACTTTGTGTACATTTGCAACGCTGATTTAATGATAGATTACAATATACTGTATATGAGTAGAGAGAATAAAAGGTACAGGATCCATTATCCAGGAATCCATTATCCAAAAAGTTCTGAATTACATTAAATCCATCTCCCATAGACCCCATTCTAACCAAATAATTAATTTTCCTCTGTAGTAATAACACAATACATTGCACTTGTTCCCAAGTAAGATACTATAGAATTAATTCTTACTGGATTTCAGTCCCATTTGGTTCATTTAATCTTTAAATCATTTTTAGTAGACTAAAGGTATGGAGATCCAAATTATGGAAAAATCCCTGCTCCTGAGCATTCTGGATAACAGGTCCTGCCCTTGTACTAGTCATAATATGTAAAAAGTATTAGAGTTTATTGCTCCTTATTAGCATGTATCTCACTAGTATGTAGGAGATTTGGAGCAACCCCCTCAGGAAGCTTGCAGGAGACCACACGCTGAAGTGATAAAGTATTGCTGCGTTGCACTGATAACATCTACTGTATAAGCCTGATTGATTAACAGTTAAAAGAAAAAAAAAGGTGCAATACATGGTGAAAAGGCCAGAGTGTAAATGACTAGAGTCCTTGATGGTGTGGAGGCATGTTTTTCCACCATTCATTGCTGCATGTTTTTAAAGAATAATCAATAAACACTATAAATTATATTCTTATCTACACTGCTCTGATGGTTTTGTTTCAGGAATTGAATTCAAGTTGTTTAGTAGCATGAAAGCTGATGAACACACATCCAATCCATTTTTTACTCTACAGGCAAGAGCTATATGTTTTGGGAGGAGGTAGTCAGAGCTTGAACACTAATTGGAGCATTTTTGAGTATTGCAGTTTTCCATGGAGCCTTTAGGTAGACTAGCATGTACATAGAAGTATAGGACCTATTATCCAAAATGACTGGGACCTGGGTTTTCCTGGAAAATGGATTCTGTAATTTGGATATTAATAACTCTACCGAACAATCGTTTAAACTTTAAATAAACCAAACAGGCTGATTTTGCTTCCAATAAGGATTTTTATATCCTAGTTTGGATCAAGTACAAGGTACAGAGCAAAATTTTGACTATTTGGATAAAATGTCTATTTGACATTGCACCACAGTGTTCTTTTTCAGCTGTAATATTACAGGTGATTTCTATTTCTAAAATATATACACAGTAGCAGGCCCTTAGAACAACTTATAGACCTCAAAGGGGTCTTGAATGGAGAAGGTCTGGAAACTACTGCTTTAAGTGGAATATATATCACTTGAAACCTTACACCATATGAAAGGGAGGCTGCAAGGACTTTGAACATTACTTGTGTTAAAATTAAGATTTTGGATTCCCCAAAGGATTCTCTTAACTACTCTCTTGGTCATTGAATGAGTTATTGGATACTGTCTACATGGAAACATCACCTTTACTATTACAGCTATGCAAGCTATTGTCCAGAATGCTCGGGAACTGGGGTTTTCCGGATAAGGGACCCCTCCGTAATTTGGATCAATATACTTTAAATATAGTAAAAAAATATTTGTATATTAATAAAAGACAAAAGGATTATTTTGCCTCTAGTTAGGATTCATTATATCTTAGTTGGGATCAAGTACATGGTGCTGTTTGATTATTACAGAGAAAAAGGGAATCATTTTTAAAAGGACCCTAATGGAGATGGCCTTCCTATCATTTAGCCCTTTCTTGATAAGCGGTTTAAAGCCAACAACTCAACCATACTGTTTATCATGAGTACACTACAAATTGCTGAGCAGGATGAATCTGTCAGAGACGCACAGCAAGTTTGTGTTGTTTGCAGACAGAAAACATGTTAGGTTGAGGAGCTCACAAATGTATAAACAACTTTAATTAAAGAAAACATTAAAGGCTCTAAACCTAATATACGAACATAGAATGCTGAATTTACTACAAGTAATAAAATGAAAACAAATAAATTGATTGCTCTGGATCAACTGTGCTTGTGCAATTTGCAAGGCAAACCCTTTTTGTGGATACTATCTATTATATTAAAAATACTTCCAGTATGAACATACACATATTGGAAGTTGATCCAGCAGAATAGTAGAGCCTTGTAAAATGAAGTGATTATTTGTGAGTGTGGGTGTATAAGTTGTGGGTGTGCAGGTGTGTGTTATATGCAAATGCATTGCAGAATACCATGGCAACTAAAGGCCAAAATGAGCTCAGAAGTAATTTTAGCTAAAATCTGCAAAGCTGTAAATTTTAACACATGGCCTTTTGATCTTATAATTAGAGAATTGTTTAAAATAAACATGTTCACAGTAATTACAACTTCTTATTAGTACAGAAAGGCGTCCACAGCTTGGTGCTAATTGTCTACAAGTGGACGCGTGTTCTGACAGGACTTACAGTGCAAACTACACAGAGCAGGGGTGTCCAAACTTTTGGCTTCCCTGGGCCACATTGGAAAAAGAAATACAAATACTTTTTATTTGTAAAAGTAAAGAAAATACACAGAAAAGAACTACAATACCAGTTGGATAACCAGATGGATCTATACACTACAACAGGGGTCCCCAACCTTTTTTACCCGTGAGCCAGATTCAAATGTAAAAAGAGTTGGGGAGCAACACAAGCATGAAAAAGTCCCTGGGGTTGCCAAATAAGGGCTGTGATTGGCGATTTGGTAGCCCCTTTGGGACTGGCAGCCTACAGGAGGCTCTGCTTGGTACTATACTTAGTTTTTATGCAATTAAAACTTGCTTCCAAGCCTGGAATTCAAAAATAAGCACCTGCTATGAGGACAATGAGAGCAACATCCAAGGGGTTGGAGAGCAACATGTTGCTCGTGAGCTACTGGTTGGGGATCACTGCACTAGAATATGAGACACCTGGATATTAGACTTATTATTTTGTTATTATTATTACTAACTGGGCAATGGGCAGAGTCCCCCCACCTGCCTACTCCTATATCCTTTGCAACATGACATTTCCTTGGGAACCAAGCGTTTCAAGCAGGGCCACATTCATATCCATCCTGGGCCGCATGTGGCCTCAGGCCGCAGGTTGGATACCCCTCACACAGAGGTGGACATTTACTAAGGATCAAAGTGAAAATTTTAATAAAATTCAAATTTCAAAAATTTTAATTTCAAAGTAATTTTTGGCTACTTCGAATATCAAATAGCCCAAAATTCAATTCAAATTGGAAAAAAAGGAATATTCTAAGTATTGCCTTTTTAAGAAATTTCGAATTCAACACTTCGCCACCTTAAAGCTGCCGAATTGCTATTTTAGCCTATGGGGGGACCTCTTTGAAACTTTTCAGAGATTTTTTCTAAGTTCTGGAAAATCAAAGGATTTTGGGCAAAATCGTTCAAATCGTTCGAATCGAACAATGCATTTGAACGATTTTAATTTGATCGAAAACTGACCTATTCGATCCATTTTTGAGCGAAAATAGCCTTTAAAAAAATTTGATGGTCCAATTTTGAATTTTTTTTCTCTTCTAAATTCGACCCTTAGTAAATCTGCCCCAGAGAGTTTGTTAAGTTTATAGCCCTGAGTTAAAGCAGCATTTTCGCTCAAGCATTTTTCAAAGTCTGAATTTATCTGAATATTTTAATCAAAAAAGTCCAACCAACTTAGAATCCACGATTGGACCTTATTTGTTATTAAATAATTATGAGTTTATTGGGATCAGGGATAAACACGAAAACAAACAAGCAAAAATTGAAATCACACCATTTTTTCAGACTTTTCTTCCCAATCGATTTTCCGGAAAAGCACAAATTTTTTGTATTTTTGCCTGAAAAGTCAGAAATAGTTGGCTTTTCAGGCTAATTCCAACACAGACCACATAAACTTCCAAATAGGATAGGGACCTCTCCTATTGACTTATACACAACCAAGGTTTGAAATGCCGGATTTTCAGATTCAGACTTTTTCCATCCTCGGGGTATAATAAATAACAAAAAATAGTTTTTCCCACCTAAAAGTTCAGATTTTATACTTTAAAAAAAATAGAATTCTTTCGAGTTTTTGGCATTCGGACTTCGATATATAAACCTTCACGTGAGTATCAGCGAAGGTGTGTGTGTACATCTGTGGAAAAGTGCACAGTACCACTTTGGTCAAGTAAATGTTAAAAAGTACTACTTTATAGGTGAAGAAAACCAAAAGTGAGGTAAGTTTCTTTCAGAGGAAATGTAATAAAATTCACAAAGACTTTGTGAATAAAAATTTGCCTGTCACTGTGTAATGTTCTCCCTTGGGCTTTTATTTCAATTTGAATCTCAGTTGCGCATTGTGAATCTTTAACACCTGCTCTGGAGTTTTGCTAAATATTTTTTCTCAAAAAATGGTTTGCGATTGCGATTTGCAAACGTTCACAATAGCAATTTGGTTGCAAACTTTACAAGGCACAAATGACACAAAAATGGTCACTGACGTTTGCAAAGGTGTTTTTACACTGACAAAATGTATTGCATTCCCCCATTTAGTGGATAACCAAGAAGACCATCACTGTGTTTTCCATAGACTGCATATTAAAGTAGTCACATTAAAGGAATAGAAATCATTTAGATTGACCACAATTAGTTCAACATCATGATGATGATATCAAGTACCATGCTTCTTATTGCAATACAGGAATGGGACTTGTTATCCAGAATGCTTATGACCTGGGTTTTCGTTTTCCATAATTTGTATCTTCAAACCTCAAATCTACTAGAAAATCATGGAAACATTAAATAAACCCAACAGGATTATTTTGCTTACAAAAAGGATTAATTATATCTTAGTTGGGATCAAGTACATGCTACTGTTTTATTTTTACAGAGAAAAAGAAAATCAATTTAAAAAATTTGGATAAAATGGAGTTTATGGGAGATGGACTTTCTGTAATTCGGAGCTTTCTGAATAAAGGGTTTCCAGATTTACTGGATTTACTGAAGGGCAAAATGACTAATGCTGGCAACGATTGGCCAGCGTTACCGCCTGCAGGGACATTTCCAATTTAGTAATGGGCGCAGGCACCAATTCACTAGTGAAAGAGACAGACGCTAGTGTGAATCGCACTCTATCGCCAGGTGACTTTTCTCTCTGGCAAATGGACATTACCCCACAAATTCATTAAAATGCTAATTTTACAGAACGTTACCTCTTTCGCCAGACTTGCCATCACCAGCTTAGACTAGGCGAAGTGCAATGGAGTGCATAGAACTTATTCTATTTTCAGGTACTTACATTATATTCTGTGAGTAAAAAATGCATCAAAGTACAAAAATGCTGGCGTCTTTTCCTTTTTTCAGAGTGATAGCCTGCAACTGGATGTGTAACCGGTTTCCCCCATACATTTTCTAGCATCTAACTATACAGTGGGATCATGTGTAGCGCATTATGACAACTCTATTGTCTTTATTAAGGTTCCCTGGACATGTGTAATTAATTATCAGTGGAAATGTAATGTATTTGCTGTAACATGTAACATAACGACATCCATACAACTTTAAATTTCCCACCGTATGTACTATAAATTAACTTGAGCGCAAGCTCTAGCAAATTTGGGCCAGGCAGAAATGAACGCTAGCGCATCTTTGCTTTGAATTGCTCGCATTGCATTTTAAGTAACACTAGCAAAAATTCGGCCATGTTCGGCGTCCAGGACAAAACTCTACATGTTAGTGAATTAGCGTTGTCTGGGCAAATTGTTGCCATGGAGAAGTGTGCACTAAGTGTGACTAATGCTAGCAGAAATTCACCAGCGTGACGCCATTTCGTTACTTCACTGACTTACTAAAAGGTGCAGACGGCACATCTCTAGCAAAGGAGATAGACACTAGCGTTGCTTCTCACTCTAACGCCAGGAGAAATTTAGCTCTGGCAAATGGACGTAACTCTGCATATTCACTAAGATAAGGATTTTACTGAACGTTACCTCTCCAAACTGGCGAAGAGCATAGGAGTGCATAGAACATCCTCAATATTCAGTTGCTTACATCATAATTTTTAGTGGAATATCTTGTAAGTCCAAAAAACGCTAGTGTATTTTAATTTTTTCGAGGGTGTTAGGCTGCAAAAGGCAAAAAAAATGTTTTTGTGTGACTGGTTCCCCCATACATTTCTACCATATGGCACTTTATTTAACTGTGGGCTTAAGTGTAGGGTATTTTAACAACTCTATTGACTGTATTAAGGTTTATTATGGTTCCCTTGGCATGTCTAGTTATCAGTGTAAAAGTAATGTATTAGATGCACCATGTACCATATATAGCTCCATTCCACTTTAAATTTCCCGTATGCAAATTAGTCTGGGCACAAGAACTATAATGAATTGCGCTAGGCAGAATTGAACACAGCACAGCATCACTGTCATTTGCTCACTCTGCCGAAGTAACGCTAGAGAAAATTTGCCAGCTTTTGTCGCCCTGGACGCAACTTTTCACTTTAGTGAATTAGCGTTGTCCCAGAAAATTTACACCTGGCGAAGTGTTGTGATGGCTGCAAAGCAGTCGCTGGCAAATTTGCACTCTTTAGTGAATTTGCCCCCAAGGGTTATATTTATCAAAGAGTGAAGTTAGAGTTCACCACTGTACACTAGAGTGCAATTCTGCCACTCTCCATTCATTTCTATGGGATTTGTAAAGTTGTAATTATCAAAGGATGAACTTTCACTCTTTCATAAATAAACTCCCAAGACTGTACAAAAACTGGAATAGCCTTGCCTGTGAATCCCATATTTACTTCTAGTTCAGTCAAATCTTCTTAAAGGTTTTTAAGAAATGATTTCTTAATAATAAAACAGTACCTTGTACTTGATCCCAAATAATATATCATAAATCTGTAACCCTTTTTGCCCCCCCCTCCCCCCCATGGTGCCAAGGTTATATACATCAAGGCATTTCTTACCATAGACCACTTACAGGTCCTGAGTCCCCTTTGCTAAGTGAAAGGTACAGGGAAATCCTCTGGCAGTGCCTCCACCTAATGGGATCCGGAAATACACCAGCGGATGGCTCATTAGGAAAAGCATTAAGATACACTAAGTACTGTATAACCAAATAACTTTATATAACATTAAAGGTCAAGTAAAACACATTTTCATTTCTCAATTCCCATCCACTGGGAAATATATGCAGTCCAAGATCCTGGCCCTCAGTGTCAGGTGGAGTCCTGTAACTCCTTTGGTAGACTAGAGTCTTAGTTCCCTTTCCCTAAAGAGTACAATGTCCCAGGTAGTGTTATCTGCCCCAGTACCTTTCCAAAAATGCTGCTGCCACGTGGCAGGCACACAACAAGCCTGGGTCACAAAGGAAAACATCCTGCATCGTCTCTTTCCCTCTACCCTCCCCAGGCAGACTCACCCCAGGGCTCACACAGAGCTGGCAGGCTCACACAGAGCAGGAGCAGGCATCCACATGATGATAATCTTTATCAAAGCACCTTGTAGCTTGCTTCACTTGCTGAACTGTAGTTCCCAGCACTGTATATAGCGCAAGTATTTCCAAGTCCAGATTCTGGAATCAGGGAGCTCCAGACCCTCCTGGTCCAGCTCCCAGGCATGTGGCTGCCCACCCCAGCCCCAGAGGCCCCCTGCCTCTACATGGTGGTGGCTCAAATCACTCTCCTTAGTGAAATAGCACTCAGCTAATCTTTATCAGAAATCCAGCAGTAAGATAACTGAGAGCACATGGCATCTCCTTTTATAGTGATTCTGCAGCAAAACCTAATGACTTCCTTTGGGATCAGCCATGCTGCACCAATACAAGAGCTCTGTCCCTTAGGAAACCCTGTAGCTCAGCCCAAATAGGGGAATTTCCAGACCATGAGGTCTCCAGACCATAGGGGATTAACCCTACGAGTTCCTACAAATCCTTATTGGAAGCAAAACAAATTAAATGCTATTACATGATTTTTAGTAGACTTAAGGTATTGAAGTCCAAATTATGGAAAGACCCTTATCAAGAAAACCCCAGATCCTGAGCATAACAGGCCCCATATCTGCATAATATAATGATATACAAGTGGGGAATGTTACATTAAATCTATTTCTCTGTCTCCTATAAAGCATTTGTTTAACTCTTTGTTCATGCAAAATATTTTACTTGCAGTGGCTTGTGATGCTCTGTGCATGCTCTGTGGGCATTGTATTTTACTGATCCTGGTGCAAGTGAGACTGAAGCAATGGCCTGTGAAGGATCTGACCTGCACCTTACACTGGATTGACCTTTCTGTCACTGCTCAAAAATGTAATTACTTCTGAAACACTGTATTCTTATCTTCAATAAAACCTGTTAAGTTTAAAAAAAATCTACTACAAGGTGTAGAGCACAATTATTTTAGGCACAAGCAGCCATAGCCTTATCACCTGCCATACACAAGCAGTAAGTACAGGACTCTCCTAAGCCTTATGCCCTCTTGGCACTCCTAAGCCTGCTCATCTGAATGACATGATAACTAGAAGGTGATACATGTCTCTCACCATTTGCCCCTTTTTAATATAGAGACACTGAATGTAATTAGTGCTGAATTCTGATTGAGAAACTGGGAACTCAACAAAGATATTGGCTGGTATGATAGCTCTATTCAATGACTGTGGTGTAGGGGTATAAAGAAGACCAGTCAGGGATTTACTGGGAGGGAGTATACTGTTTATATATTTTTTTGTAGCTAAGGAGGATATTTGTATTTTTCTTCCTCACTGATTCCTTTATGTACCTGAAGGAATTTTTATCCTAGAAACTAAGCCCAAGCCAAAAATTTCTGCATGAAAAACAAATATAAAATGAATTTCCTTTATCTGAGAAAACATCCAGGCTGGTAATTATTACTAACTTGAGTCAACAGGAGGAGACCAGGTAGAGAACATTGTGTCCAGAGAAAATGCTACACAAACATTTTATAATAAGGGGCTTAAGTTCAATAGCTTTCTGCACAGTCCAACTTAACACCTTCATGGACTGGAAAGTCAAAACTTGTCTTATTTTCCTGAACAGTCTGAAATAAATGATACCTTGAGCACAGGCTTTAGAAATAACAAAATCCAATGCACCATCATTAAGCTTATTTATATATAAACACAATCATTAATCATTAAAGTGAAGAATATTATAGCAAGCCATGCAGAAATTAGCTGAACTAATTATGTGTGTCAACAAGTTTATGGGCTCCTGCAAGAGCTGATTTAAATGGAATTTATCAGGAATTTGTTTTCTTTTAGCATGAAGTTCTTATTTAGCCCTTTCATATGTGGCACAATGCTGGGGACTGTTAGCCACTTTGCCAGTATAGCCGTGGGAAGAATAGCCACAGGCAAGTAACTGCGGCTGTGGAATAGCAGGTATAGTAGGGAGAGATGGTGCCTATAGTAGCAGTGGAATAATAGTCTCTAGGAATGGACTGTGGCATAGCAGGCAGTAGTGTAACTAGAGGTTATTGGGCCCCACAGCAAATCAATTTTAGGGCCCCCCACTATCCAGAGTTGGTCTTGTTTTACCAATATATATTGAAATCAGGGCCTAATGGGGCCCCTATACCTCCTGGGCCCCCCTGCAGCCGCAGGGTCTGCTTCCTCTCTAGTTACGCCCCTGAATTAGCAGGTATAGTAGGGAGAGATGGTGCCAATAGTAGCAGTGAGATAATAGTCTATGGGAAGGGACTGTGACTGTGGGATAGCAGGTATAGTAGGGAGAGATGGTGCCTATAGTAGCAGTGGGATAATAGTCTCTAGGAATGGACTGTGGCATAGCAGGTATAGTAGGGAGAGATGGTGCCTATAGTAGCTGTGGGGATAATAGTCTATGGGAAGGGACTGTGGCTGTGGGATAGCAGGTATAGTAGGTAGAGATGGTGCCTATAGTAGCCATGGGGATAATAGTCTCTGGGAAGGGAGTGTGACTGTGGGATAGCAGATATAGTAGGTAGAGATGGTGCCTATAGTAGCCATGGGGATAATAGTCTCTGGGAAGGGAGTGTGGCTGTGAGATAGCAGGTATAGTAGGGAGAGATGGTGACTATAGTAGCAGTGGCATAATAGTTTCTGGAAACGGACTGTGGCTGTGGATAGCAAGTATAGTAGCGATAAATGATGCCTATACAGATGCAGTCACTTTGGATGGTGAGTTTAATGCGTCGCGACTTAACTCATTTATCTCATTTATCCAACTTATCACAGAATATTGTGTCACAGCATCCCATCCAATTTAAGAGTTCACCATTGAAAACAATGGAGCTTTGGTATGCTAATGAAAAGGTTAAATGCATTAAATGAGTTAAGATAACTTTAGATAACACAGTTTCTTCAATTAATGCTGAGTCACGACGCATTTAACTTACAAATCCAAGTGACTCTATCTGTAGTAGCAGTGGGATAATAGTCTCTGGAAAGGGACTGTGACTGTGGGAGAGCATATACAGTAGGGAGAGTATCATGCAAAGTCCATTCAGGGGATAAAGGTATATGGCACTGGCCAAACCACATTCCAGTAAAGAATCCAAATAGAAAGAATTGCCAATATCTGTAGTTGCAGCAAACGGAGAGATCCCAAATTTATTCCATGGCATTATACAACACTTTTAATATGATCAAATGTTTCAGGACCACATGGCCCTTATCACTGAGGAAGGGCCATGCTGTCCCGAAACGTTTGATCATTTTAAAAGTGTTGTATAGCACCATGGAATAAATTTGGGATCACCCCGTTTGCTGCAACTACAGGTATTGGCATTTCTTTCTATTTCGATAAATTCAAGTGACAGAAAATTGAGCTTTAATAGTGAGAAATTTAAGCGTACATGTATTAATGCCACAATTTAACATCAGACTTCATACGTATTAACATAAAATCACATTGTGTTTATAAACATGTCATATCAAGAAGATTTGACCATCCTGCAGCCCTAGTAATATAAAAAAAACTCCCAGGAACCTGTTACTGCCAGTAAGGAGTTCTGGTACCTGTAGTTCAACAACTGCTGAAATGTAATGGTTTGCACATTCCAGCTTTATTCTGTTAATGGAGACCCAGAACATCTCTTTTATCCAAGGTTTCACCATCATTAGAGAAAAACTAAATTATATCCAGAGAATAATTGTATTTCACTCAAAAGTATCAATGACTCAATACAGACATACTGAATTTGAATTGATAGAGAGACTAATTTCCTTAATTATACTTCAGACTGTCAATTAATTGCAGGTGGCTTTTGTACATGAGCCACGTTTCCTCTTTTATAAGCTTCATTTAACAATGTAATGGCAAAGCCAACAGAATGTATAAAACCCTATCAGGTTAATTATAGCTTTACAGTAGGTTGTATCTAGAGATAATAATGCTTCCTTTCATGCTTGCTCTGTATTAGGCATGAGTGTGTGAGGTATTTCAATTTGTCTTCTGATTTTCAAGCTCATTAATTAGGGCCTCATGGGCCCCCTATAGCTCCTGCCCCACTGGAGTCCTTACTGGATTCAAACAGCCCTTCTTCCATGGCTGCTGCCCTAAGTGCATCAGTGCAATGAGTATCCACACTCTAAGGCCAAAAATATGTCATTGGGGTACATGGTTAAAATATGTACATATCTACGAACATCAGAAAACTGGCACACCCACGTATCATATCATAGTCCAAAGTTTTGGTCCTCATGAGGATTGAAACGTTGTACTATGATATGATAAAAATAAAGAGGTGAACATTTTTACATAGGTGTGCCGTGAAGAGTGAAGAGAAGAGTGCTGAAGGACTACTGGGACTTACAGACATAATTACATAATTAATTACATAACATAATTAGATCTTTTAGCATTAAAGCAGACCTGTCACCCAGACAGATCTGTATAATAAAAGCCCTTTTCAAATTAAACATGAAATCCAAATTCTTTTTTTTATTAAACAATTCATAGCTACTGTAAACACATTTAAAAATCTCTGCTGTCAATCAAATATTGCCTGCCCCTCATCTTTGCCTTAGGCATAGAGGCGGGGCAGACAGTTACTTTCACTTTCCATTCAGCATTAAAGGCGGCCTAGAAAGATCGTTCTTTCTAATCCACACCTGTAGAGTTGATACAATAGAATTCTACCTGCATCTGATGATTCTGCACTAATGATGGCCAATGTTAAGGGTGCCTTCAAAGGCATCTCATCAAAACTTTCCATCCAGCCCAACTGACGAGCCGACCAAAATCCAAGTCTTCTATCAGTCAGCTCCTTTCCTACCATACATGCCGAATATGGTATGAAAATTAGTTTCGTAAGATTTATTTAATACATTTTTGGGTGACAGGTCCCCTTTAAAAACCTCAACACAAACCTCAACACAAAAAGACAGTAAAGCTCGGTATGGCAACAATGGGAAATATTAATGTGACCTGAATGTAAAGACTGGTAGTAAATGGGTATAGGCTTTTTAGGGTAGTTTTGGCTGAGAAATTGACATGTCCTAAATATATTGTATCGTATCTGTTCTGTATCTAGTATATAAAATGTACAGCAAGGAATGCATGCAGATACAGTATTTAGGTTCTAATGGAGTACAGGTATCGGACCTGTTATCCAGAATACAAAAAGGGGAGTTTGGGCAAGCTCTCTCTCTTAAAAGCCGCTAGCTAGTGGTGGGGGAGGATTTAGCCCTCAGATTGAAACCAAGGTTCAGGAGATATTTACTCCAATGTTACTATGCAGAGAGGGACAAAACCTTTTATACTATGACTAGAGATAAACAAGTTATGGACCACCGTGTTTACCTTGAAGTGGTATGATGGCTTATCAACTTTATGATCATAACTTTGTAACTAAAAACCCCTGTTTTTGTAAATACATACACTTGCATATAAACTGAATTACTTAGACAGGGGACCAGGGATTGTGCATTGATTAATTGGCCAAGTCAGTACAACTTCCATTATACTTATTTATTTTAACATAGCCTTAGGAGTGCATCCACAATCCCCCTTTCTATTATCCTCAATGCTCGGGACCCAGAACTTTATGGATAGTGGATCTTTCTGTAATTTGGATCGTCATACCTTGAGTCATGTAAACATTAAATAAACCCAAAAAGCTGTTTTTTTCCTCCAAGAAGGATTATGCTGTATCTTAATTGGGATCAAGTATAAAGTACTGTTTTTTTACTAAATAGAAAAAGGAAATCATTTTTAAAAATCTTGGATTCTTTCATTATAACTGAGTCTATGGGAGCCGGCTTTTCCAAAATTCAGAGCTTCTGGATAACGGGTTTCCACATAACGGACTCCAGAGCTGTAATATAATAAATAATAAAAGTTCCATGTTAAATGAGTCTTTATTTTCTTGATTTGCCTCCAGTTTATTATTAGTATGAAAGTCTCGCTAATGATTTGGTTTCTCACTTCACTTAAACGTCATTTTGTTAATTACCCTAGTTTGAAAATTCTGCAGTCTATGCTAAAATTATGTTTTTTTTTACTTACAGTATATGCATCATTTCATCTGTGCCCAGAGGCAAAGGACCATAATTAATGGGGTTTTTTCATACCCCAAGCATATATTCTTTATTAACAAATTGAATGAATTATTCTAGACAAGCACAGATTATGTTCCAGATTGGCCTCTTCTCAGAATATGACCCTTTGGGGTGTTTTTTTCTTTTCTT
>CM044448.1:86998926-87023018 GCA_024363595.1 Xenopus borealis | reverse complement strand
CCTTCAGTAAAAAACCTACTGGGGTATTAGCACTAAATTCTATACAAATTCCAGTGCAATATCCCAGAATCATTAAATTACTGCAGAGGCAGAAATATTGTGTAACTGGTACCCCAGGGTATAATTTTCCTAGTTAGGGTGCTAAATATAAAATTACAGAAATGGGCATATCCTATGACAATTTCACATATAACTACATTATTTATTTTCTGACTGAGCACTGTGATAAAAAAAACATATGAGAGCTTTCCAGAGACCATCATACACAAATAAGTTACTATGGTAATTTCCTCCGTCCATACTGACCTATATTGGTTTTGGAAAGTGTGTTTTAGTTGAAGGCACAGGCAGGGTCGGACTGGCCCGGCGGGAAGCCGGGAAATACCAGGTGGGCCCCCAGCCCTCATGGGCCCACTGCCGAGCCAGACATCCTCTCCTGTCCGGAGGGGCGCCCTGGGAGTCCCGGTGGCCCGGGCCCCCCAGTCCTCTCCTGTCCGGAGGGGCGCCCTGGACAGGAGTCCCGGTGGCCCAGGCCCCCCAGTCTGATCCTGGGCACAGGAAAAGCACTCTAGAGGGGAGTATTTTACTGTGTTAGAGAAGCCCAGGCAAATATGGCATTGCATGAGGTTGAGTCTGTGTACAGTTTATTGCCTAGCACTTTACACAATTGATTCTCCATTGTGCTAGCTTGAACCTGAATGGACCACCAGTGGGCTTATACTCGCTCGCTTGCATCAGAAAACAGAAGAGGCTTAAAGGTCCACCTGAATACACGGGGACCGACAGGTTGTGGATGGTTAAAAATGGGTGCCCCGCCCATATTAAATCTTTGACGAATTAGTTTTTAGGGACATTGTAAAAAATGTATATAGGTGTGGGATCTGTTATCCAGAAAGCTGTTATCCAGAAGGATCCGAATTACCGAAAGGCCGTCTCCCATAGACTCCATTTTATCCTAATAATTCAATTTTTTTTTTTTAAACGTTTTTCTTTTTTCTCTGTAATAATAAAATAGTACCTTGTAATTGATCCCAACTAAGAAATAATTAAACCTCATTGGAAGTAAAAACAACCTATTGGGTTTATTTAATATTTACATTTTCTATTAGACTTAAGGTATGAAGATCCAAATTATGGAAAAATACTCTATCCAGAAAACCCCAGGTCCTGAGCATTCTGGATAACATATTATTGTAATACTTTTGGCATCAACAGTATTTTACTTTATCCCCACTAGGTGTGTCTTAAAATTTGTGGAATCTGCTTGGGCATAAATTCCCAGGGATTTAGAGGTTTTCACAAATCCATGTCTGGTGAAAACATTTACTCATCACTAATTGTGTCTTCCAGTGTCCATCAATGCATCCATAGATTTCTAGGGTGATGACACAAAGTGCAATTTGTTCAGCTTTTTGTAGTGGTTACTAAACGCCAGATTAGTAACAATACTGAGAATTGTCTCTGATAAAACACTCAAATCACACAATAGCTCAAATATCCATACAGATTACATTATTTGGGTCTCCCCAAAAATGCTTTTCCATACACTGTATGGCCAATACATTTGCTTACCCTAGCAAATCCTTATAAAAATTATTTCTGGTTATATTGTGCTTTTTCATGCTTTTTGAATTTTTTTTTGTTTTGACACATTGAAATGGAATGGGAATGACAGCGGAGTTATGATATGCAGGTTTTTTGAAAGCTGACAGAATTGCTGTAAATGCAGAATTTAAATAACTTCTAAAGAAATAATACACTGGAAGCAGAAAATTAACCAACAGACAAAACATGTTATTGATGCATTGTTTGTACAGTACCATATACATGTCAGTATGTACAAGCCCTAAGGTTTTTAGCATCCAAATAACCCACTTAATTATCTGGACAATTAATGGCATATAATGAATGGCTTGGCATACAGCTGCATGTAATAAGGTAGCCTATTAAACTGTCAATGGAGGGTCTTTGGGATAAGTACACTTTTCTGACTTGAGATCATTTAACACACGTTCTCTGTTGTAGGTTTGCAAAGCAGGTCGTCTTACCCAACAGCCCCAGTAACTTCACAAAAATCCACCACTTCGCAATTAGGGTATATAAACACACAATGCATGTGCTGAAACAGTAATGTATATGGTAACTCATCTTATACTCACAGGAACCAAAGCCAATCCCAAACAAACAACAATTCAGAATTGGTATCTGTTCGTAGGAAACTAGCCCAGCTAATGCCATGCATTGGAAAGCATTGGATCGCATAGAACAACACTGCATGATACATTTAAAAACCAAGGTGTATAGGTATGCTAAGTCAGATATACAGATACATAACGATAAAGAAGCTTCCTCACTGCCTTTCCATTAATACACAGGGTACATGGGTGTAATGTAGTAACAGGTTGTGCCATGACAATGTACCCACTGCAAACAATTAAATATCTCCTTTCAAACAACAACCCATAAATGCTTCATAACAATTGGTTTCTATGGTTGACCAGATCTGAGGCTTATCACATTATTATTTTTATTATTCTTATTATTAATAACGTGCCAACATTATCCTTTTTTCTCAGGTTACTCCTTCCATATGTAAGGAGTGGCAAAATTAAGTGAAGTTCAATAGAAGATTCACCCATACGCAGTCAAGGTGCAAAAATAGTCCAGTCGTTGACAGATTTTGCACTCTTCAAAGCTTCTACCAGTTGCAGGCCCAGATTTGTGAATGGCCACCTAGTCCCAGGCCTAGGGCAGCAGGATTTTAGGTGGCGGCATTCTGCCTAACCACACTCGCATTGGTTCAGAAATTTTAATTGTTACAGTTCAAACCATGACAGGTCCAGATTAGGCCAAAGCATCATTCAGCCATCTCCTGATGTCTCATGCCACAGTCAGCATTAACCACTAGTACCTTCCTGCAGGGGGACTCTTCATACACCATAACATGGCAGAACCCACTGGTACCAGCTGGTGCTTCTCACATGGACTCTTCTCAATACCTGGGGGGCCTACTCTGTACTCTGTTCTATCCACTCTGGACCTAACTAGCAATCTGGCCCCTGGGATACACTCTTTGGTGGGGCTTTAGGTTCAATAACCTGATTACTACAGTGATCTATGACTGTAGCAACCCCTGGTCTAATTTAGTATATGGTAACCCGTTCACAAGGTATATTTGTTTTAATTTCACAGGCTCATGGATTGCTCCAGCATGTACCCATCCAGACAAAGAGGGACTTGTATTGGCCTTGATCACCCTCCTTTTTTGGGGTTTCCTCCTTCTCAGTTTTGAGGGGTTTCATTCCCCTTGTGGCACTGCCAGCATTGAAGAAAGTAGCATTATTCACATTTCACTTTCTGTAACTTAATTTGAGCAGTATACACCTCACTACAGTCTCCACAAACATTGACAGCTATTTTATTTTATAAACCAGACCACTTATATAGATCTTCTTTTTAGCAACCCACATTGGTCAGGTGGGAGTTGCCAGCAGGGATAATTCTGGGGGCAATTACAACAGAGATTTCTGCCTATTTTGACTTTTCAGTTATTTTATAAATGTCCTCAGTATGTAACAAAGAAAAGCTTATCGTTTGTTATGCAAAAACAAAATTCTCTAGTTATTTATGTTGTAACAGTGCAATTCTTTTTTATCCCCCTGCACAATAAATAATATGACAACATTTAATTCAAATCATCTTTTTGGCCAAAGCAGATGGAATCTGATTAAGGGAGACAGTTAAATAAATAGTGTGTGGCCGTGTCTTAATAAAATCTGCAGGCATGGCACAGTGTAATCTCCACTTTATTTTGTCACATTAAAACAGCAGATGTGTTTATGCACAAACATTTCAAGCGCTGAGCAGGAAATTTGTTTCCATGGGCCAAAATCAAGGTACTAGGCAAGAATGTTGTTTCCCTGACAATGGGCTCCTCTTTCATTTATCAGAGCACAGGGAGCACATTCCCCGCAATATGATGGATTTTCTTCAGGGGGAACATAGTTGTACCTGTACTAGTGGAAAATTTGCAAATAAAGGGCAGAGTATTGGGGCGACGAATGACAGTGCGCCTAGGGGCTCCTGTTATGTAAATCCGGCCCTGCCTGTCCACCAATATTGTTTTTTAACTTTTACGGGGACCCCTGACCACCAATTATTTTTTACCCTGGCCACCAGTGTTTTTTTTTACCTTGTAAGGCGAGGGCCCCTGGCAACCAATGGTATTTAGATGGGTTTTAGTGCCCATGTCTTATGTGGCTTTTTCACTCTGGTGTGGCAGTGCCCAGGGTCTGGGGCGGGGTGTGCTCGGGTCTGGGGCAGGGTCTGTGGGGGTGGGGCCCAGAAACTTTTGCCAAATGGGGCGCCATGATTTCTGATGGAGGCCCTGGGTATGGGATCCATTATCTAGAAACCCATTATCCAAAAAGTTCAGAATTACAGGATGGCCATCTCCCATAGACTCCATTTTATCCAAATAATCCAACATTCAAAAAATATTTTCTTTTTCTC
Source organism: Xenopus borealis (assembly GCA_024363595.1). Lineage (NCBI taxonomy): Eukaryota > Metazoa > Chordata > Amphibia > Anura > Pipidae > Xenopus > Xenopus borealis. The sequence goes on along the minus strand of CM044448.1, from coordinate 87,018,506 downwards.
TGTAATAATAAAATAAAATAGTATGTTGTACTTAATCCCAGATATAGTTAATCCAATTGGGTTTATTCAATGTTTAAATTATATTCTTATAGAAATAACGTATGAAGATCCAAATTATGGAAAGATCAGTTAAAAAAAACCCAGATCCTGAACATTCTGTATAACAGGTCCCATGCCTATACTTATATTTGAATCTGGAACTGGGAAGCAGTAAAGGGCACTTGTCTTTTATGCACAGCATACATCATGATGTGTTTGCTAATATAATCACACTCCTCAATACAAAATAATGTTGGTGAATTCATATACTGTAGGTCTCATTTCCTTGAATCAGTTCATTACTCTTTTTATATTAGCAGAAGTTCACAGAAGCACTGTACAATGTGGTCTTGTAAAAATTTGTTTCCATAAAATTTCTGAGATTTATTTCTTAAAATGTGACTATATATATAGGAACTAATGTGAATCCATGGAGAATGATGCTGTGGGAACCCATGGGCCCAGTTATCTATGAGAGTGAAACATTACTTTTCAATATCTTCCAAGAGCAGCTATCACGTTTCTAAGAGGTATGAATCTCAAAGAACACTTGAATATTTGCAGCAGATGTTCTAGGATTGTAAGGAGCATAACATTCTCTCTGCACAATCTGCATGCTCACAGTGTTTCAACTTTATCCTATCTTTTACACTGAATTCTAATGTAGAAATACAAATCAACACAAAAGCGAATGAAAAAAAAAATTCTATGCCTGTATGTAGTGCATTTAAAATAATGTCCCCCAGCAAACAGTGTGACAGAGTAGTAAGACCAACAGTGCACTTACCCTTAACTCAGAAGCTCTAGTGAGACAGCAGGGAGATTTTAAGCACAGCCCATTGACATACACCTGTAAATCATTCCCTCTTTTAAAGGCTGAATAGCAGCTATTGGCTACATTTTGCACATGAAACACAGAAAGAAATCCCCAGCGCTCAGTCTAACCCTTGCTGTGGCATTGACCAGCTTCTATGTGTCAGCCCTTGGTCTAACCCACAATCTGGAGTTGACCAGCTGCTATAAACAATTAAAAGCCAATATTAGTACAAAAAGATAGAGAAAAAATGCACAGTTTGCATTTAAAAATAATTATTAAAAAAATGAGGCCAAAATTTGTAAGCTTACATGCCACGTCAAGGCCCCTCATTGTACATTGTGGGTTAGACCAAGCCCTGGAAATTAATTTCTGTGTTTTGCATGCAAGTTGAGCCAAATTTTGCCTTAGCTTCAATTCAGCCTTTAAACAGGGAGTTCCTTGCTTTCTCACTAGAGCTTCTGAGTTAATGGTAAGTGCACTGGTGGTCTTACTACTCAAATTGTTTGCTGGGGGACTTGGTGTTACATGTTCTACATACTTAGAATGCTAATAGATAGTGTAGGGCAGGGGTGCCCAAAAGGTAGATCGGGATCTACCAGAAGACCTTTAGCTGCTGATCAGTATATCTCAAAACACTGTCAACAAATGGCTTGTCTAAATCACATTCCTTTTCCATGCTTTTCATGGAACAGAAAGCTAAGAATGCTTTTATGGCTGTAGATCATAATGGGATAACATCATTAAAAGTAGACCTTGCATTATTAAAGTCTGGGCACCCCTGGTGTAGGGCTTTGATTCTCCTTTACATTCAGCAATTGGTCATTTAATCTTATGCCCCTTTGTAACAGAAACATAGTTACATAGTTAAACATTGTGCTCTGTTATACACTCCAGTTCTTACACATATATTCAACTCCTTCCTAGCTTCTGGAAGTTTTCCTTCTTCGCTCCAACAGACCTGCGTCAAGTTTGTCCCTAAAAAGCCCACATATCATCCAATACCGCTAACTACCATCATTTCCACCTGATACTACTAGCCTGTTCCACTACTTATGTGCTCCTGCAATTTGCTTCTTTTTTCTTTTTTTTTTTTAAGTATTTTTTCTTTTTTCTTTGTTTTGGGAGAGGGGAAGGGAGTTGGGATATACAACAAGACAATAAAACGAGAAAACATACAATGCGATCTGCTTGATTCTTCCATCTCACATATTATACAGTACATTAACATCATACATGTACAGTGCCATCACCTTATAATTCAAGTAGAGCTACTTAGGGCTTGAGGATGGGAAATACACGGTTCATGTTCTGGGTGGGCTTCAAGCCGGGGGTCCATATTTTCCCAAATTTATCGGGGCATCATCTGCCTTCATAGGTCAGTTTAATGTTATGCAATTTGCTTCTTACTATACTGAGAAAGCATTATGTGATGTTGCAAAGCAGCTCAAGGATGCTACAGCAAAATAACACTTCTCTAATCTATTCCTCCCATTTGATTCTTATGCATAGTCTCTGTTCTCTTCTTACCCTTCTGACCAATCATTCTGATCATCTGCATCTTATCAAAATCTCATCAGCAGTTCCCCATGACAATAAGGGCAAATAAAGGCCCTGTGCTTGCTACCACTTGTTTTTCCTGTGCAATCTATTCATGTGTGCATACAGATTATATTTAGATATATTCTTCCACCCCTTCAATAATTCTTAAAATTCTAACCAACCAGTTATCACCAGTGCTGCAATATCTGAAACTGGACCCCCCCCTTTATTTTTATTACTACTACTACTATTACTATTTGCATGTTTATTAATCCTGCTGATTTATCACAGCCTGTGATAAACTTTGATTTTTTTCTTTCATTCTCTAATCATCTTATCAAAACTATGCTATTTTACATAACAATTCATCCCTTTGTCTTTCATGCAGTTGCTAAAGACTTTCCATGTCTTCATCCTATCCACATTCTACAAGCTGGCAACCCTGAATACCAGCTTCAGTTTCCAATTTACCAGCTTCAACTCGGCTCTACCTTCTCTCAAATTATGAGCGAACACATTCTCGCGAATCTACATCCTTACTGATGCACCTCACAAACCCTTTGCCTTACATAAAAAATTCCTTTTAAAACAACTAACAGAGTATCTGATGTTGGCACTTGTGACATCTTCTGTCAATGCGTTACCCACCAACATAGATTACAAGCTCTACAGGGAGGGGACCTCTTTTTGGCTTTTACAACTTTCCACTTATGAATGTAATTGCAAACATATATATGTATGGTCTATTTATTGGATTAACCCCACATTTGTTTTTTGTTTTATGTACTTGCATATTCAAGTGGCACCATATTAACAGAAGCATGCTTATATATAGAAATACACGTGTCTTATTTAGTCTACTGCACACCAAAGTAAGTTGGCCTAATCAACACATTTATAGTAAAATCACTAAAACAAAATGATTAATAGCAGTGTAATGTTTTATGCACAAGTCTGTTGCAGTGTTATGATGTTTTAATGTTGCTCATCTACTAGTGTCTGTATAAAAAGCCAATAAAAATAGCAATAAGCTAAACACACATATAATTTGCCTGCTAAAGACTAAACTTCCTGTAAGTATATGCAGTAAAGATATTAATCAACATTCGCAGAACATTAACACCTTTATGTGGTTAAAAAAATATATCACATAGAGAAAACACACGTAATAGTGTCTAATCCTGCAATACTGCAAAGTAAAATTGTATTGACATGTATACAGTACTAGCACAATAAAGTACAATATACAAAGTCTGCCTTCATGATGCCACAAACATTCCACAATTAAGTAGCAAGGCGCTATGATTCCAAAACACCCATCACATTAACATCATTATGTGTGAGGCAGAGGGACCTGGTGCTAACACTATTATTAGGCCATTGTGCACATTAGCACTCGGTTCTAAATCTCTGCAAATTGTTTCTGCATAACAAATCAATGGCTGTACTGCTGTCTGACAAATATCCATTCATTGCAGATTACAATGTCTTTAGGGTTAGTTAAACTGCAGATTAATTGCTGACTTTGTCTAAACAAAATACTTAAACCAGTTTTTAAAACTTTTGGGTTAACAGGCACTCCCAGTGAATAAAATCTCTAACTTTTTATTCTGGGCCAGTGCTCCTCTTCTGTAAAAAAAAAATGCACTGATGCTTTCTATTAGAGCGATGCACCATAATTTTCACAGATTTGTAACTTTTAAAAAAACTACTATATGTAGCAACATAAGGAATACCAGAGTATTTTACAACAGAGGAGCACCAGCCAGCGGAAATGTGAGGGAAGTTATTCACTTGGAGTGCCTTTCAGATTGTTACCCACCAGATAATGTTTATTGTCCTTTAGTTCCTGATTCTTCAGTCATATGAAAAAGTTTGAGAAACCCTCTTTGGAGTTTTGTTTATCATTGGCTGAGCTTTCAAAGTAGCAACTTCCTTTTAATATACAAAATGCCTTATGGAAACAGTGATATTTCAGCAGTGGCATAAAATTGATTGGATTAACAGAAAATATGCAATATACATCATAACAAAATTAGACAGGTACATACATTTGGACACTCCCACAGAGATATTACATCAATACTTAGTCGAGCCTCCTTTTGCATGAGTGTCTGGATTCTGGATGATGGTATTTTTGACCATTCATCCATACAGCATCTCTCCAGTTCAGTTAAATTTGATGGTTTCCAAGCATGAACAGCCTGCTTCAAATCATGATGATATTCAAGTTGGTGGACTGTGAAGGCCATTCCAGAATATTATACTTCTCCCTCTGCAAAAATGCCTTTGTAGATTTCAAAGTGTGTTTAGGTTCATTGTCTTTTTTTGGAATATCCAACCCCCTACTTGACTTCAACTTTGTGACGGATGCTTGAGAATTATCTTGAAGAATTTGTTGATATAGGGTTGAATTCATACACCCTTTGACTTTAACAAGGGCCCCAGTCCCTAAACTAGCCACACAGCCCCACAGCATGATGGAACCTCCACCAAATGTGACTGTAGGTAGCAGGTGTTTTCTTGGAATGTGGTGTTCTTCTTCTACCGTGCAAAGTGCTTTTTGTTATGACCAAACAAATAAAAAAATTTTCAACAGTCTAAAGCACTTCCAAAATGACTGTAGCTTGTTTAAATGAGCTTTTGCATACAACAAGTGACTCTGTTTGTGGTGTGAGTGCAGAAAAGGCTTCTTCCTCCTCACCCTGCCATACTGATGTTCTTTGTGCAAATTGCACTGAATTGTAAAACGATGTACAGATACACCATCTGCAGCAAGATGTTCTTGCAGGTCTTTGGAGGTGATCTTTGGTTTGTCTGTCTAACAATCCTCTTGTATTTTTCTTGGCTTGCCAGACCTGGGTTTTACAGCAACTGTGCCCATGGCCTTCCACTTCCTAATCACATTTAGCTTTCTGCTGCCTTATCTTAAACCATAATACTGAACAACCCATGTTTTCAGATCTTTTGAGAGTTGCTTTAAGGATCTCATGTTGTCAGTCTTTAGAGGAGAGTCAAACAGAAGCACAACTTGCAATTGGAGACCTTAAATCCCTTTTTCTCAAGATTGGACACGCCTATGAAGTTTTAGGCTTATCAAGATAATCCAACAAATATGGCGTTGACAGTAATCAGTATTGAGCAGTTACATGCATTTAAATTAGCAAAATTACAAGGGTCTTCATATTTTTGTGCAGCCAGTTTTTCACATTTGATTTAATTTCATATAACTGAATACTGCTTCACTAAAAATCTTTGTTCCGAAAACACCCCAGTACTCAGATGGGAAATGAAAGACATACCACTGTTCTCTTTTGTGTTGAAAGTGGAGTAAATTATTATGCAGGCTTAGTGGGTTTCCAAAACATTTTCATATGACTATAAATGCCTAGTACTTACTACACATTGAAATGAATTGAAATTTTACTTTTTTTTTGTTTTTTTATTTTTTTAGCTTGATACATCCATATCAAACATCAATAAACAAATTGAGTAACAGTCTGTCAAATCCATACATAATTATCGACCTAACTTGGGTCAGCCAGGTGTGTACCAAACATATTAAACCCTTTTTATTTAACAGGGGTTAACAGGGAAAGGGGTAAAGGGGGGGGGGTTAATTTTAGTTTTACCAAGGCTGCTTATGGCCATTATTCCTACTTGAACATATACTGAAATAATCTATCCTGCACCAAACCTAGAATGGTAATTTAAGACTGCAACTGCAACATGCAAAGTCATTTTCCAAGTGCAAGTCACCAGTTTTTTTACATATAATGAAGCATTTTCCCCATAATATATTTGCAGCTGTGAGGTGGTGGTAACTCAAGGTTTCCATTGATCCAGTATGCCCATGAGGAGATGGCACAGACTTAGCAGTGACAAGTGCAACTATGCATAAGTTTAAGGAGTAGCTTTGGACACACACATGAAACCCCAGGTACAAAGCATTCTGGATAACAGGTCCCATAGCTGTACCTTTAAGATATGTCTATTTTACTAAACAGCAACTTAACCCCTTGGATCTGCCTATATAGTATTTATAACCCACGTTTTACCTGCTACCCTTAAGGTGGCCACAGACTAAGATTTTTCTCTACCTAACAATTTAAATGTGATCCAACAAATCTGTCAAATTATCATGAGATTAATGGCCACTGGACGATCGTGTATCTAACGATTTTTCACTTGACATGAGTCAGAAAATGTATTGGGCAGATTAGAACATTTTCATTGTTCACAGTGAAATCTATATATATTGTCCAATTATTTGCAGGGTCAAGCAGACAGCTATTCACAGCTGTTTTCACAACTTCAACTAGACAATATCACTTGAAATGGTCATTTTAGTTGATGGACAAATCGTACATTTAAACAATCATTATGCCAGATCAGACCCCAGGGCGCAAAAAACACCTGTGTCAAGTTGGATGCATCCGAAAATCGTATCACGATGCTGTGACACCATCCGACTATATAATACTTAGTTCTACCCTTAGTCTGGAAGACCCTGTACAAGCCTCTATTCTGTTTCTTTAGTTGGTATTGGGGTGGAAATGCTGTTTGTACCTCTATTTACTATAGAGTAAAAGCATTCTGTAAACTCATAATAAACATCATTGTTACTTATAAAATCTGCTACATATTAGATTACTTAAATGGCAAGCCAATATCAAAAAGCAGAGAAGCGTTGCAATGCAAGAACCTTGCAGCCAGACAGGATTCCAGCTTCACATATTGTACGTCTCTACATAAGTGATAAACAGTTTCTCCCTCTTTCAGTAAATCTCATGCCAATAAGTACATCTGCTCTGTTGAAACTTTTCTGCCAAATCTCCCATCCAGCTGACCAGATAATGTTAAATGAATCACACAGAATATCGATGATTTTCAGACCGCAGCTGGCCACTGCTAAGATGGTTGGCAGATTTAGCCTCCCACATCTCTGCTTAATAACGAATAATAATGTTCCACTGAAAGAAATACGTAATCCGTGGACAGATGGAGGAATTAAAAGCAGCATATGAAAATGGAGTTTACTATAAGAGGAGAATTCTAGCCAGAAAAAAAATGATATACTAAAATGATGAGTTATATACTGAAATCTACTGCTCTCAACACTGGCAAGAAAGGTGGTCAAGCATTTCATCATTTCACATGGCATTCGCTCATACTGTTGGGAAATACAGTGGTCTTATTTGTAGACCATATTCTTCTAGAGCAGGGGTCCCCAACCTGTTTTACCAATGAGCCACATTCAAATGACAGGTATAGAACCTGTTTTGCATAATGCTCGGGACATAAGGCTTTCCAGATAAAGGGGTATTTTGATAATTTGGATCTCTGTAGCGTTTAAACATAAATTAAACATCCAATAAGGATGAATCATATCTTAGCTTGGATCAAGCATTTTTATTAGGTGTAATTTTGTATTCATGTTTGCTGGGTTAGAAATTGGTCCTGCAAAGATATTTGATGCTTACATTTGTCTGGTACTGGTACTCAACACACATTATCCCCCATATATAAAAATAAGTCAGTAAGATTGCCCAAGTACAGTACCAGCAGCAACCAATAAGATGTTTAAACAGGTGACCATGAAAAAATGTGCTGATTGCTATGGGTTGCTACACCTGGACAAACTTAAGGTGTCTTTAAAATCATGTTTTGATCTGGAATCTTAATCTTACAGCAGTATGATATGAAATATTATTTGATATATGTAGAAGAAAAATATTGATACAATTTTTAAAAACTACATAAAATGTGGGTAAAGATCGAAAGACAGTAAAGTAATTGAAACCAAATTACTGAATGAAATATGATCAAACAAAGTAGAGACTTTACTTTTTTACAGAAAACAGCAACACGCTCTTGAAAAAAAATACTTTTTCTTTAGGGAACATAGTAAATCGGCCTCAGGTAATAATCTTTTTATTTTCCAAATCGAAGGAGGTTGAGCCACAGTTTTTTTAAAAGGATATGATACAAACCAGAATGTTCTATTTTGAATAATGAAATCAAATGTAACTATGACATTTTGAAATATATAATCACTAAAATGTTTTATAAATATTATAGTTATTTATAAATACAATGGCTATAGAAAGTAATATCTGTCTATCCTTTTGTTTTCTTTGCACTGCCGCTTCTGACTACATCTACCACTCAAACAATGTAACAGCACTTGGCTTTTCAATAGCCATGGCCTCAGGTGCCTTTTGAGTCCTGGCTGGTGGAAAGCTGACCACTACAGCATTATTTCAGTGCACATGTAGTCAGCAAACAAAAGGCACAGAGAGATTTCAACTTCCAATGGTGTAGCCACCATAAACCCCACCACCACTACTGCACAACACAATCATTGTCAAGAACAAGTTTCACTGATACCACAGCTACCCTCTCGCTCCTAAAATCTACCCCTCGAACACCTTCATGCACAACTCAGTTGGGGGGTATGAAATCACCAAGTAAATAGTTTAAGCCTAGAATGGTAGTTTTCAACTGTGACATCTCCTTTGAGGCTAAGTAAAGATATTGGATGTCTGAGAACTTGGGTTATATTATACACAATCTTTTCCTGACTTGATATTCATTTTTGCCTTCCTGCTAGAGATACAAGACTTACAAACATATTCAATCTGTAAACTGAAAATCATTGATTTTGCATTTCCCCTTATATCCCCTTATATTGATTAACTGAGACACTGACTAGGCTTATCAACAATTACTGTAATTTCCAAGCAGCAATACAACCACAGTTTAACCTGCAGACTGAATAACTAATAGTAAGATTATTCACATAAATCTAGCAGCTCATTCTGACTGATTTGGAGGCTCTAATTACCACCTCACCCTAAGGGAATGACAAATCTATACAGAAAATTGACTTGGAGCAGTAACTGTGTGTTTATCTGCCGCAACAAGCAGTTGTGGGGACTAAGGGTACACAATAATTATTGTAATCACATGATTGATGCAGAGGTGACTTTTGGTTAAAATGGTACACTGAGATACTGCAAGACGGAACGGCTTCACTCTGTACTCTGATTCTTGCAGAGATACAATAACCTGTTGAGAGTGTGGGCAGCCTGTTTACTATATAAGTATATGGTGTTAGTATTAAATGGGATGTAACCTCTCAAACAAAAACAAAATACATATACTTAAAGTGCTCTCCATAGTAAAAAGTTTGCACACAAATTGATACCCCAGTGATTTCAAGTTTATTTGTCTTCATTTTGTTTGTAAGTGTTTCTAAAAGAAATACCATTGGGTGACATAATTGCTCTACTTGGGCTCTGTAGGTGCAGTGTGTAAATATATAGGGCACAGATATAATGCAATATTTCCTGCAATCCTTACTAGGAGGAAAGTAAAAGTGTTAGAATACCTGGTTCATGATATGTGTCCAAAGTAACCTGATGACTGGAGGCTTGCTTTAAGAAGTGTACTGGGCTGTAAGAAAGTATTTCCCATCTGCAGTAAAGCCTCCAATTGTCCAAGGGGGCTGAATGTTGGATATAGTATTACTTATTATTGCAGAAGCTACCACCATGATAGACATCTGTTATCCAGAAACTTCTGGACCTGGGATGTTCTATATATAAGGAATCATTCCATAATTTAGATCCCCAAACTTTAAGTCTGTAATAAATGTATGTAATAATATGAACACATTAAACCCAATAGTATTGTGTTGAGGCCGATATGGATTCATGCAGCTTAGTTACCATCAACTATAAACTACTGTTTAATTATTACAGGGACAAAAGAAAATCATTTTTAAAAATTAGAAATATTTGCATTAAATGGAGTCTGTAGGAGATGGCTTTTCTGGATAACAGGTTTCCAGATAAGGGATCCCATGACTCTGCCATCATGCTGTACTGTGATGCATATATAAGTAGTGCTGTATAAAAATATACAAATATTCCCAGTCATAGTAGCCCTAAACTGCAAGTATTTTCTGCCTTTTGACGTAGCATGCCAGCAAATCCCAGATTGCTCATGACTGAATCAAAACGGCAAGACACTTGCACAGTGTCCTGATCATTTTGTACATGCCCAGGGAAGAAAGCAATGGTGTAGTGAGATCTGCAATGCAACTGAACACTTGCAAATTGAGTGCCAAAAACATTAATACTGTACTAGAAGTTGAATCTTCATGTAAAAGTGTAAATGTAAATGACAAATCTATTACACATATCTCTCACATAAATTAGTGATTCTAGTTCATGTTACACTTCAATTACCTGCTAAGATGTTTCAGAGTTGCCATGATTTGCATATCCCAAAACTGTATGGTCTTGGGAAAATGGAACATTCTTTGAGTTCAAAATGATGACAGAGTACCCAAAAAGGGAAAACAATGTGGGATCTACTACTACAGCTCAAGATCTACTGGTAGATCACATTTTTTAGTTTTGGCCAGTCTGTAAGATCTGCTCCACAGCTTTTAAGTCTCAGGCCAGACGGGAAGATTTGGACAAATTCGTCGCCTGGCAACTAATCGCCTGGCGACTAATCTCCCCGAACCGCTTCCCCTGTCTTCCAGCGTCTTTAATGAATAATCGCCTGCGCCTATTCACACACGGCGCTGCACTTTCCCGAAAGGAGGCAAATTTGGAAAAGCCAGCGCCACGTGTGAATATGTACAGGCGATTATTCATTAAAGATGCTGGAAGGCAGGGGCAAGCGGTTCGGGGAGATTTGTCGCCCCCCAAACAAGAGGCGATTAGTTGCCAGGGGATAAATCTCCTCAAATCTTCCCATCTAGCCTTACCCTAAAGGTATGGTCACATGGTTTAAACAATTATCTCCCTGAACTAGATGCCCTTATTTTGTTTTATAAAACAGCAGTGGTTAAATTCCCACATTTTCTGTAAAAGGGGACATCGACTTTACTTCCACTACTTCTATAATTACTTGAAACTGGAAGTTCAGGTGACTGCACCACCCAAAATTCTCCTATTGCCTTTTAGGTGACTAGACCATGTCTCTTGTGTGACATGTACCAACTTTAACACCCCCAGCCGACTGATGCTCAGCATATACTCCCCACCTGCCAAGTGCTGAAACTTTTTTTTTGCTGTTCTGCAGGGTTGGAACAATTCACTTTGGCCATCAGGCCCTTTCTTGAGCAACAAAGAAGCTGCCAGGGATCTGGAAATTCTGTGATCTTTTATCCTTGCAATGTTAGACTAGGAGGGAGCTCAAAATGTGTTACAGCCACAAATTCTGTATAATATAAGGGTAGTATTTCTAGGCACACAATGATGGGGCCTAGGACAGCAGCTTTATGGTGTGCCTATATAGAATACAAAAACGATTTTGAAAAATGTTCCTACCAGACAATTCTGGTGGCAGGGCTGAAAGGGAATTGGCACAAGCACAAAGACTCTTCTGCACATACAGTGATCAGAATATAAATACCAAGTTTCAGAAACAAAAGGCTCCCCAGTCCAGCAACAGCAAAAGTCCAAAACAGGTGTCGCTGGTTATTCCTTTTCTTCTTTTTGAGGAATAACCAGCGACACCTGTTTTGGACTTTAATTTGACATACAGTGATCAGCATGGGCCCAGGGGAAGGTGCCTGATGCCTTTGGCAGTATACAAAGTATACAGTATATAAAAAGTCCTGCACAACTCAGTACCCATAATCATACAGATGGCTGATCAAGGCAAAATAAATCCAAAGAAGTAGAATAGAGAAGGAAAATACCCTGGAGCATTTAACTCTGAAGCAATATCAGTCAAAACATTACTTTTATTGTTAATCTATGAAAAAATCCATGAAATCCTAAATATTAGTATAGAAAAAGTCGATTGTTGCAGTACAGTTATCATAAAACTTGGCCAGACATCTGTATATAACATGAAACCAGGAGAAACCAGAACTAAAAAAAAAAAAACCTCACAAGCCAGTTACATGACCAACCAGCTAAATGTTTGAAATTGGAAGTAATAAGTATTGAGAGGGTCTAAGGAACCCCAGCCATGTCACTAAGAGCTGAGTAAAGAGGGGCCTCTACAATCAGCTTCATAATAGGCTCATTTTGAAGGGGGCATTTGAAAGCTGCATAGTGGTTTTGGCTTGCAGCTCCAATGAACAGGCCCAGGTCAACAGGATTAAACAACATAATTGTGGAAAACCCAAACCAAAAAGGAAAATGCATCATTTCCTTTTTAATAGATGGGGCACAATGGTGGTTTAGTGTGTAATACCACTGCATTACAGCACTGTATTCGTGGCTTTCATTCCAACCAGGGCTTCATTCCAGTTAATCAGGTCAACTGGCTTCTGATTACATTGACCCTGTGTGTGTGTCTGAAAGTGATAGGGGCCTTAGATTGTAAACTCCACTGGGGCAGGGATTGAAGGATAAACCCTTTCGGTAAACTGCTGCATGTATTTGTTGCTACTATATAAATAATAAATAAACTCTACAGAGGCACAGAGGTTTCTTCAGCATAACAACAGAATTCCTATGCCATCAACCAGATAGAAATCCCAAACATTTGCAGTGCCAGGCAAAGGGAGCTTGGAGGAAACCCCAACATAAAATATAAAAGTGCTCAGGAGAGCAAATTAAGCACTATCACTTTAATGATGAGGATTTAGCTGCCTGTAATCTATTTTTCTGCATATAATTTTGTCCTCACCACTGATTAAAATGCCAGTAGATATGTAAACAAACAGGATCTTTTGATTCATAAAGTCATAATAATTGCATTGCATATGCCTCTTTCCTTTTTTGCATTACCTTGTTATGTTCATGCTACAAATATATTTTACACAATATTAAACACTTCAGAATGCGGTGGCATACAGCACTGGGAGAAATGTACTATTATTGCCAAGATTCGTTATAGACCTTGGCAGAGCATCTGGAAGAACGTGAAAGGGTGTTTGGAGTTGGAAATGTGATGGGAGCTGTTTAACCCACTCACTGCCAAGAATACAAGGATAAAAAAAACAGTTGCCAGGCAGATTTTAAAGCAGGAAAAGAATACAGGGTCCTGATTGGTGGACATAAATAAATAACAACGAACTTGTTTCAGTGGGATCTACAAAGCAGTGGGATGGAGAATAGAAACATTTATAGCATATAGAAACAAACAAAATCATAATACATTTGAGAACACAGAAAATGCTGCTGTAACACATCCTCCTTAATGTTACCTTGTATGGCTTATCAGCCATTTACATTAAGTCTAGATACACATACCTCTGAATGGTTTATACAATAACAGAGTTCCTATTGTTATTTTTGTGCAGAGTACAGAATGCCAATAATGATGTTCTTTGGAGGTCCATAGCTGCCCAGATTGGTTCTGCATATTAATGTCAGGCTAAATCTAAAGTGATGAGAGTAATATACAGTCCCATGAATCCCCTAGGCACACCAATGTTGCCAGAACAGCAAATGCTTCTCCAACTGATGTGTCTAATGTGACCCAAAATATATGTGTGTAATTCTCACAGACTAATAAAGATGTTAATGGAAACCTATCAGGAAATTCTGCTCAGTACTAAACCCCAAGCTAAGCCAAGATAAAAGAAAAATACATAAATATATTCATAGTTCTATCCCTGAATTTATTTTACCCCCTTTGATACAGTATTGCTAAATCCCAGCAGGATCAATGCGCTGCCACTGGAACAACCCCGGTATGATGTCTTCTAAACAGTGTTTGCCTTTACTTCTTCACTTGTACTTAGGAACTTCATATATAGGTCTCCATCAAAAGTTTGCAGATGTTTGCGCATAAAAGGTACCTATAGCTCTAGACATGAGCAAAGAATTATAATTACTAGTAGATTATTGACAGTGATTATGTTTCCTTGTCATTTTATCAGCATTTCCGGAATACAGAATATATTGCTCTTACAGTAGTGTCTATTCCCCAGACTAAAAAGTGCTATTTTTGGTATGCTATGCTTTTGTTTACTATGTATTCTCAGAAGTATTTAGTAATGCTGGGGTGTTTGTAGAGTGGCCTTGTGCTTGAATTTTTATATATACCTAATATATACCTTTCACTGATTTATGCTGGAACCAAAGCATTTCCACATTAAATATGTACCATAGACATATTAAGGGTTAGGCCAGACAGGAAGATTCGGGGAGATTTGCCGCCTGGTGACTAATTGCCTCTTCTTTGGGGCGACTAATCTCCCCGAACCGCTTCCCCCTGCCTTCCAGCTGATTGATGAAGAATCGCATGCTCCTATTCACACGCGGCACTGCGTTTTCCGAAGCCACTCGCAGTTGCCTCCTAAGGCAATTTCGAGCAATTTTGGGAAAGCGCAGCGCCGCGTGTGAATATGCGCAGGTGATTCTTCATCAATCAGCTGGAAGGCAGGGGGAAGCGGTTTAGGGAGATTAGTCGCGGAATCTTCTTGTCTGGCCTAGCCCTAACTAGTCTATTCAATCCATCAGCTACACCCGCAACAGCCCTTAATCTAGTATAAAACTGACTGAATAGAGCCGAGCAACATTAACAGAACAAATTGTACAGTAAAGTAAAGTCTCTTTCTTGGGATCAGACAACAGAGACACAGAGAGAAACAAAGGGAGTAGGAAAGCCAAGTGGCTGTGAAAACAATGACAAAAAAATGAAATGATATCTGCTAAAATAAAATGACTGCAGATAAGAAATGCTTCCGTTGGGTATTTCGCCTATTCCTATAATAGTGAATAGAGCACTGGGAATAAACATACACTTATTTGGAAAACAAGCATGATGGTAAAGCTCAATATAATGCTTAGGTTAAACTTTGGCAATGGGAAGTGCTTTGTTCCATCATATTTTATTTACAACAAGATGAGTATGAAGAACAGGTTATGGATGATTTAACATAAAAACAAAGATGGTTTGGCTCCCCAGTAGTTTCACTCTACAACCCAATACTTAACATGGGACTTAACGAACACACTAAAGCAGACATTGCATAATATTGTTCAACTACAGCTCACAACTTTCATGACATCCTTCTGCAATGTGTATTACCAAAGAAGGAAGCTGAAATATTACTCCTATAGTAAACCATTAATGTAACATATTGGCTTTAATTTATTTGATTTCATTTAATTTCATTAAACATTCCTTGCTCTGTACAGGCATTTTTGTCTAGCGGGCATCCCTGCAATGATAATAGTTTACACAACCACTTTTAGTTCACAGCGCATGTTTAGGTTGATTCCCATCATTGTTATGTTAGAGGTTTTGCTGTGCTATCCATGGTGCTGAAATCTGGGACGCACTGCCTGGGACCAACACAGAACACATGACTATTGGGTTTCTCTATACAACAAATACATAGCACAGCGTGTCTGCAGAGAAATCAGCCTTTGGCACTTTATGGCGCATAGACTAGATGCTTGACTACAGTTCCCAGCATCCCCCAACATCCAATGCTTGACCATAGGTTGGACACTGCTAATGTAAAGAGCAGATGCTGAGCAGATGAATACAGTATAAGCAGGGCAGCATGTGTAATGTTAGTAGGTTGGTTATTGAACTGGCAGCATGTTCCAATGTAACCTCAGTTACAGTATACACACACTCAGCACTTACTTATTCTGCCTCCTGCTTTCCAGTCAGTCTCCTCTACTGCTCCATAGCTCTTCATTGGCTTCTCTGTCTCTTTGGTGGCAGAGATTGATTTCTTTAACTCCATGGATGTCTGCATGGCTGCCTATGTTCCCTTCTCACAGTGCACCTTCTATTTGCCTCTGTTGTCTTGCTCCTGGATAAGCTGATAGGTGGTGGGTGGGTGAGGGGGAAGGACAGTGCCGGCTTCCACTCACTCCATCCTCATGTCTCTTGGCTTTGGGGTGGGGGGAGCTGGAGGGCTGGGCTGTGACGCAACTGCATCCCTGCGGGGCTCTCAGGAGCATAAAGGATGCTGCGCGCATGCACTGAGCTTGTTTCTAGAGCTGGGTACCGCAGAAGGGGGAATTCACATTAACCTCTGCATGACTGGGCTAACCAGTGCTACCCTGGTGCATGACCAAAAACTGTTGCAATAAAAAATAAACAAATACAGGTTAAATATGATTAACTGTATTCATTTTAACGGTGATCTATAACACAGCATAATACATTTATGAAACAGTAAATAAATTGGGTTTCAGTATGAGTGTAACTATATAGTGTAACTATATCTCAAAACTGATATCCACCCAAACATGTTTAACCTCTGCATTGCCAGCTGATGTTCCACAAACATCTCTGTTGCCTGCCAAGAAATTTTTCAATGATCGAATACCCTCTTTTTCAACATTAGCTTTATAATTAGGGCTTGTGCTGCTCGCAATGTAAAATTATTTGCTGGGTAACACTACATGGCTATGTAAAGGCTAGATTTAACACCGGTAAAGTAGTAGTTTGAGGAGAGCACTCTGAAGTAAAAGCTGCTGTGAAATTATTTATTCAGAGACTACATAACACAACATGTTTCGGGCCTTATGTACCTTTTCTCAAGCTTTAAGGGGGTGGTCCTTGGATGCCTATATGGTAAATAGTTTAAAGAAAAATCTCTTCCACTGCAGCTGAATACTTTCCCTCAAAATCCAGCAACAGAGTTGGGGTAGTACCTGGTGATGAAGGGAGCAGAAGCGAATTCCCTGCTGGGACCCTGAATGTAGTGGTAATTTCAGGGTTTCACAGCTGGTTGCATCAATGGGCCATTCAGATACAAGCCAAAATAATCATACGCTAACTTTAGTTTAATGCTGAACTCTGGAAGCTTGTGCTGATATACTAAAACCATTAGTGGAACATAGTCAATGGGTCAAATGATCAGATCACTCCAAGTTTGCCCAATGCATGAGAGGGCAAACTGAGCAAAGATTTACTTATTTTGCATATTTCCAATGGTTTAAGGGATTGGATAACTCCACGTTTGCCAACTGCATGGGGCCAAATTGGGCAAAGATCTACATATTTGGCAATTTTACCAAATGATAGAATCTATCAGTGATTGCCTGGGATTCAGGCCATTAGGCCTTTTCCTTTAAAGCTGGGATCCCCAACCTTTTTTTACTCGTGAGCCACATTCAAATGTAAAAAGGGTTGGGGAGCAACACAAGCATTAAAAAGTCTCTTGGGGTGCTAAATAGGTGACTATTCGGTAGCCCCTATGTGGACTGGCAGCCTACAGGAGGCTCTGCTTGGCACTATACTTAGTTTTTATACAATTAAAACTTCCTTCCAAACCTGAAATTCAAAAATAAGCACCTGCTTTGAGGACACCGAGAGCAACATCCAAGTGGTTGGAGAGCAACATGTTGCTCACGAGCTACTGGTTGGGGATCACTGCTTTAAAGGATAGGCTATTTTTGCAACCCTCGTGTACATGTAATTTGCACATTTACACTTTGGGATATGAAAGCACTACCTCTACAATGGTTCATCAGAAAGTCCACTAAGTACTACAGATGTATCTTGCAATTGTATAAGTGAACATCAGATTCCAAATACACTTTGAAGGACAAAAAGGCTTGATCACTGCAAGGTGCCACTGCTTACAATCACTTATTTCAGACTCAGAACACCAGACTGGCAACTCCTTTTTGCACTGGCCTGGGGTTCTGTTCTAGAGAGTACCATGCCATCATATTGTTTCCTAACCCCATAATATTTGCCTTGGCCGTGGGCTGTGCAGAATAGACTAGGCAGGCATGGCTAGTAATAGGAGATTTGGAGAACAATAATATGACATTTGGAATTAAATAATATGGTTTCCTCTGATTTTATTATTGCTCTGCTGAAATATTATTGCTATAAGTTGATTGTAGCTTTGATACCGAGCCAGGTTAATGTAAATTTTTTATTGTAATTACCAAGCACATATTTACCTAATCTCTAATGCCCCCTGCTGTTGAAACAAGTTACATTTGTGTTGCTTTCCTTTCTATCAGTGAATACAAACAATGAGCTAACCTCACAATACACATATAAATTCTGAGGTTTCAATGAAAATCAAAGATCCAATAAGATATGATGGGGAAAAAATGCCACTGAGCAAAGTGGATTCAAATAACCATGTGTTTTCCCCACAATGAAACATTATCTTCTAGGTTTTAGGCTTCATTGCAGGCGAGATCTGAGCTGCATCCAGTGCAATTTGCAAGCAATATTCTCTCCAGCATTTGACATATTATGTCCCTTTTTTAAGCTTCTGCTGAAACTAGATCTGCTGAACTCATAATACTCTTTAGCCATGGACATTGACTTCATTGGCAAAAATCATGAGCTGCAACCACATTGCTCAAATGATTTAAAGACTTGATTTTATATTGGTGTGTGAAATGCAACCCTCTAATGGAGCAGATATGACTTTGTGGCTTGCCAAACCTACTAGCACTAGTCAGAAATAAAAAAAATAAGTACAAAGCAAATAAACTTTAGTAATGACAACCATCTTAAGATAAAGTCTGATTTGCTTTTCCTCTTTTAGGGATCAACGAAATTTTGTGCCATGTTTCACCAAGAGAAAAACTCATAAAGTCTTTAATGAATAGGTTAAAAAAATGATTTAAAAATATTGCACAGATTGAAAAAGTGTTCCTTGAAAAAATGCCCATTGACAATGCATTTGGAAAATTCATTGCCATTTCACAAGTTTTTGGAGAAACGTGTCCGATTCGCTGATCGATTTCATAAAAGGAACTGTAAACCCTAAAACCAAATGAATCTAAAAATTGCTCAGAGCACCCTTCTGAACACTTTTGCAATGTAAATTTGTTATTTACTTTTCATGCTTTGACGATATTAGCAGTTATGTCACTGCTGATATAATGAAATTGGCAGAACAGCACCATCTGTTAGGCAGTTTTAATGACCAACCTGACAGGATATAATGTATTCTTCTTAAAAAAAGAGAAAAGAATCTTTAAATGTTGCTCTGCTCTTTTCTAAACAGGTCAATGTCAGAAGAACCTCTTCTTGTTCTTCAATTGTCTACACAATACCACATTGGTATGCAAAACAAGCATGTAGATGGTGCTGTTGTGGTATTTTCATTAGATTATAAAAACTGCTAATACAGCTGTACCCCCATTTTACTGTGTTCAGCACATCAGAAATAAATGGTGTAAAATCCAGAAACATATTGTTGTGTTTGGTAGCTGAGGATGATGAGAGTATAACAGTGCTTTATTAGCAGGTTCAT
>CM044448.1:86962436-86984986 GCA_024363595.1 Xenopus borealis | reverse complement strand
GTGCCATTGGGTAAAGCAGGTTAGAGTGAGGGAGGCGCAGCAGGAGGAGGTTTGAGTGAAGGAGGGAAGGTTGGGTAGGGTGCAAGCACAGGGAAGTCAGGTACAAGGTGCGAGGTGAGCAGGGGTGGGGGCCTAGGGGCGCAGGCATTGTGAAATTCAGCCCTGATAATTAAGACTACATAAATGAAATATCTTGAGTAAGAGAACGGTCTCTTTTGTGCAGATATAATTAATTAACATGGAAACTAAATTGCACCAGTGCAGCTGCCTCTCTCATAAGGATTTATCAGATTTGGCTTTCAGTTTTAGTAGATAAAAACAATGATTGGGTGCTACTGGAAACAAAACAATTTAGCTTAATTTTTGGGGGGGTTGCCAAAATATCGTAGCTTTCAGCCACTTTTATGAAAAAATCATCGCTTTCGGGTGCAAATTCTGGAAAAAAAATTGTAGTATTTGGATTTTTTTTTTTTTTTTACAATTTTATTGTGACTTTTTTCCCACAAGAAACATTCATGAAAATGTATTAATAAATAGGGGCATAAGTCAGGGAAGATTTGGTCAGAGTTTTCAGACAAAAGTGAAAAACTTTCAGAGTTTGATAAATAACCCCTTTAAACTATACTATAAATCATGCAAGATTGGGGAACCTAGGGAAGTCTGTGGGGACACTTAGGGGCAAATTTACTATTATTCCCCAAAATTCCTACGAGTGAATTCGAAATTTGATAAGCATTTGACTATCGATTGCTTATTGAATAGTTTTAGGCTATCATTTTGCTGAATATTCGATTTCTCGATGAATTCGTTCGATCGGATACCTATCGTTCGATTTCACGTAAAAATCGTGAAATTTCCTTTGAGCATCCAAAAAATTGGGGGGGTTCCCATAGGCTTCTATTGCAATTCGGTAGGTTCAATCTGGCGAAGTAGGCAGTCAAAGAACTTTAAAATTTTGATTCCTTCGATCATCAAATGATAGAATTATCGAATATTCGATCTATTCGATAATTCGGTATTCGATGATCGAAGAGGCCAAATTAGAGTATTTGAAGGTCCAATTAAATCGTACGATCGTAATTCGACTATATTCGATCGAACTTCGATCAATTCACGCGAATTTTGTAAATCTGCCCCTAAGAGTCTCCTTACAGGAATTCCATTTTATTTCTGAAAAGAAGAAAAGCTAAACAAATGATTATAACAAACAGGCCATTAAAACAAAATCCTACTGCGTTAAAATAATTAAAACTACCGCCATAAGCAGTATATAAAATGTTGTGCTTGTGTCATGTTGATTTCATATCTGCTCTGGGAACAACAGAGAATATCAAACTTAAATCAGGGGCCTGACAGATTTTCAATTAGTATCTTTTTATTATTTACAGTTATAATCAAAAGTGTATACAATTTATCAGGTGACTCTACTCACTTAATTACCAAACAAATGCATAAATATATTTGTTCAGCAAACAAACTCCTCAGCTGACCTTGTCCTTGTCATTCCAAGTGGGGCTAAATTGCGCTAAAAGTTGTATCTTAAAAATATATACAAATTTACTATAGTTGTAAAATATATCTCTGAATATCGTATATAATTTTAAGTTTTACAGGTGAACAAAGGGTGACATAAAAAATTTCATTGTTTGCCGAAAATGAATGGTATTGCTGAAAACACACACAACCACATATATAGGTGCCCAGTTCAAATGTACAGCTGGTATCAAGCTTCATTATGTAAGGGAATTGATAGTGGTCCAGGAATGTGTTTTTTTTACCAAAAAGTACACACTGTTATAGTGTGATGTTGCGTATTTACTTGGTCTTCATACTTGGGTTTCGGTGCCCCTTAACTCATAATAAGGTTAAATATATATATATAAAAACATCACCACTTCGCTAGATCCACTTGCTTGCAGTCACATGCAGCAGAGTGGAGGTAAGCCCAAATAGGTGATAGTAGGAATTTTCAGGCCAACTTTTTATCTACTGAATGTGATTGCATGCAAGTCCATGGAGATGAAATCCACTTCTCTCAGCCAGAAAAAATAAGCAGGTGGAGAAAAGCCAAGCCAATGTTTTATCTTTCCTCTTTCTAGTGTTTCAGTCTGGCAGCTCAGTAATCCAGGTACAGATTGTAAACAATTTGCTACATTTGTTGAAACATTTCTCATCAGCATCTTTGGAATATTAACAATTATTGTATCAATTCTAAAAATTTGGGATTTAGCTCAGAATACTTATAAAGCACCAACATAATCTGCAGCACTGTAAAATATATTGGTACACATTTGCAAAAAAAAAAAAAGAAGAAAAATAAGGACCTGCCCAAAATAGTTTACAAACTGAAAGGAGAGACAATGGGGGTCATTTATAAAGTTTGCGCAGCGCATAATTATTTGTAAATGGTTGTTTTGCCCATGCTTTTTCCTGAACACTAAAATATTGCACTGCTGTACCTGTCTTTCTGGTTTTTGCGAATTTGCATTGTGAATACATTTTCACAAATGACTGGTCTGTGCATGAGTTCAGGCACTTTGTGACGTTGTTGTACACGAAAATAGCGTTGACAGTAACTTAAATTTGCATTTTGCAAAACTGTTTTATGAATATTATCTCCACCTCCAAAGTTGTGGCATAATTCAAACACAGAGAGTGTACATAAATATTTGCAATTTACGATTTTTGCCATATTTAAAAAGCTCTTTTTGACATTCGCAGTATGAAAAAAAAAATTTCAAATCTGTTTGCACACTCTTATTCAGCTTTCTAAATATAACCAGGCACACAGCACATATTTTCACTGTGCAAAGCATTCTGCCCAGCACAAAGTTTATAAACGAGTCCCCTATGTCTTTCCCATTACATCACCATTTAAATCAGAACTAAACCCTTAATTTTAAAAAACTTTACCTCCCTACCCTACATAGACCTCCCTCCCTGCTCCCCCCAAGCCTAGCTGCTACCCCTGGTAAATGTCCCTAACTCTTTAGTAACCCCTCAGTGCAGGGCAATTTCCGTGACTTATCCGCATGCACATTTATAGCGAGATGGAATATTGCTCCAACTGTGCATGTACTTATATCCCACTCCCTTTCCAAAAAAAAAGAAGATGGCGCCCATGAACTCCACTGCCCTGAATCTGCACCAAGGTTTAAGTAAAGAGTTAGGGGCATTTAGCAGGGGTAATAGCTAGGCTGGGGTGGGGGCAGGGGGGTCTATGTAGGGTGGGGGTAGGTTTTTTTTAATAAAGGGTTTAGTTCTCCTTTAAAGGGCACCTATGGGCCGAAGAAATTCCCCAAACCGAAGGTGCGGCCCGCATTCCGGTTTGGGGTTCTAGTAGTTTAAAAATAAAAACTGCCCCCTGCAGGCTCAGGCTTACTTGCACCGGGATGAAAAGCTGCCACAATTTCAGGCAGCTTTTCATACTGTGCATGCGCATGGACTGTCATGGCAGCTGCAGGGGGCAATTTGTTTTTTTAAAACTAATAGAACCCCAAACCAGAATGCGGGCTCCATCAGCCTGCGCCTTCGGTTTGGGGAATTTTTATCAATTACAATACTCTTACACAATTTGTGAGAAAAACAGCCAAACAGCGGTTGAAAAGTTTTCAGTCCAGCTGTTTTCGGGTTGTTCGCCAGATATAAAGACTATTTTCAGTTGCTCTACCTGTTTTATTTTTCCCCAGAACGGAAGTTTCCTCTTTCTAGTGTTTCAGTCTGGCTTCTCAGTACTCCAGGTGCAGACTCTAAACTGTTACCATTTGCTGCATTAGTTGATACATTTTTCATCAGCATCTGTGCAATATTAGCAACTATTGTATCAATTCTAAGGGGCAGATTTACTAAATTCACATGTATTCACATGAATGATTTGAAATTCGATCGAAATTTCAAAAAGATTCAAATTCGAATTTTGTATATGCAAATTAGGTGACTTCGACCAGTGAATTCCGTAAATTCGATCGAATCAAATGATTCGAATAATTCAAATAGTTCGCAAGTTTCAACCTACCGAAGTGTTTTTGGCGAATGTTGATCGAATTATAAAAATTCGATCAAATGGTTAAAATCGTTTAAACCGATTTCGATTCTCGATCGTTTGACCAATCGAATTGCGGTAAAATCCTTCGAATATGAAGGATTTTAATTCCCTAACTATTCCCATGGTCGAATTTCAAATAGTTTTCAATTCTAAATTCGACCAATAATAAATCTGCCCCTAAAACTCAGGGATTTAGCTCAGCAGGGACAAAGATAAGAAATGTATCAACTAAATGTATCAATTTAGAACACCTACAGGAGTCGGTGACCCCCCCCTCCAGAGCTGCTTTAGAAAGACATAAGAAGGTGATAAATGAACATTTAAACTCCAATGTTAGGAAAACAGTCACAAATAAATAAAAGGTAATTGAAAAAAAGTCTTTATTTCTGGTGAAAAACCTGAAAACTAAACTGAAAAAAGTGTTGGAAGGTCAACAAACTTTTTAACTAGAGAGCAAAGAATGTGTTTTTAAAAGGGAATCTAAACAGTAAAAAGCTTGTGTTAAAAATCGTCACTTTGGTAACTGAGTTCAATAACATTAGCCTTCTCATGAACGTATAGTTTCATTATGTAGCAAGGATATCTTTTTTGCTCACTTTGATTTTTTTGAAGGCTGCACTAAAGTGACAGCATCAAAGAGAATATATCTGCTGTGATGATGATGAAATATTATTTTACAGCTGTCGGACTAAAAAATAAAGTTACAGTAATGACAGCAATTATGTGCCTGGCTATCCCTTTCTTGTTCTTTTTACATTGCTTCCTTTTATAGCAGCATTGCTTTTTTTGTGTGTCACTATTGGAAATTGGTGTTAGTTTGGATGGCACTACGGTGGAGCACAGAAAAAAATTCTTATGTGCAGAGCCCTGGTCCTAAGTCAATTCCAGCCTGGGTACTGTAATTTTTATGTTCTCCCTGTTCTTATGTTGGGTTTCTCTCTGTACCCTGGTTCTATCCCCAGGGTTGGACTGGGGGGCCCAGGGTCCACCGGGACTGCTGTCCAGGGCGCCCCCTACTGCACTGAGCTGGCAGAAGTTGCACAGAGCTGCGCAGGCGCGTGCGCTAACTGGGCCACACTGGCCCACACTGTGCATTCACTGAGCTGCACGATGCACATGCGCGCACAGAACCACAAATTTTTTTTTTTGGGCCAGGGGATCAGGATTGCTGGTCTGGCCTGGCAGGGGCCCACGAGTGATGGGGACCACCAGGTTTTTTCCCGGTGTCCTGCCGGGTCAGTCCAACCCATCCCATACTTCAAAAATATACAGACAGGTGAATTGGTTTCTGGGATAACTGACCCTAGTATGTGTGTGAATGCAATAGGGAACTTAGAATGTAAGTTCCACTGGGGACCAGACTGATATGAATGATGTATAATATCTGTAAAGTAGGGAAGCACCAAATCCTGGATTTGGTTTGGGAGTCAAGTCACTTTCAGCAGGATTTGGAATTGGTTGAATCCAAGTGCCTAGCGAAATGGAATCTGAATGCTTAAAATTATGAAAATGTCTTAAAGGAATGACAATATATAATATACTGTTGTCCTGCACTAGTAAAACTGAGGTGTTTGCTTCAGAAACACTACTATATTTTATTTAAAGAAGTTTCTATGTAGCCATGGTGGCAGCCATTCAAGCACAGGATACACAATAGAAAAGTTCAGAAGAATAGTATAATACAGAATTTATCTGTTATCAGCTGTGTATCAGTGTATTTTCTCCTTTTTCATCTTTGAATGGCTGCCCCAATGGCTACACAGAAGCTTTTTTGTATAAACTATTGTAGAGTTTTTGAAGCAAACACGTCAGTTTAAACAGTGAGGCACAACAACACATTATATTTTCATTACTTTGGTGTTAACTTTCCTTTGGGGTGCTGTAATTATATGATTGGTTTTGTTTTCTATTAATTTGTTCACATGAACAGCACTCTGAATACACATTTATTGAAATCTGTAAACAAATAGCTACGTCTTTAAAAATTCTAATATTGTTTTCCTGATACCTTGTCAGATTGAATCTATGCAAACCAAGCAAAACTTGATGTTCCGGTCTACCTTCAACAAGAACCAGTTTTCCATAATAGCCTGATTTGCTTGATTGATTGGCCATTGTGTATTCTCTAGCAAACTCTGATCAAGGTCTCTTTCCATTCAGGTACATCCTGAAATGATAACAATGGGCATCTGTTTAGCTTTAAATGAGAAAGAAAATGAAGCTTGTAGGTCACTACCAAGGAAACTATTACAATGCCCTGCAAATGTACATCTTTATGGTTAGCAGTTTTCACAAATGTTTTGCTTTACACAAGCTTATACTGCAAGATTTCTCTCTATGACTGAGGGCTATTCTGATTGACCTAAAATAATTTTGGGGTAATACTGCAAGTTGGAAAATCGGAATGTAGATGTGCCAATTCTTATTGTTTGTCTTTGGTGGTGCAGCCAAGCTTTAGCACTAATCCCCACATGAAATAAAAGCACTAAGCTTGTAAATGTGTAACAGTCCATAGCAACCAATATGATATTTGCTTTTAATGAAGTGCCTAATAACTGATACCTGTTAATTGGTTACTATAGGTTACTGTACCTGGTAACCTTGGGGCACATTTATTAATATTTGTGTGTGTCATGATTTTGCAGCGATCAACTAATGAAAAAAAAAACTCCTGAGATACCATAGAAGGAAACTGCACCTTATGTTGGCCATCCAATAAAATGTCCATGATTGTATAATTTTTTTCTGTGAAGAAAATAAGGACATATGAGATTTTTTCTTAAACACATATATATTATATATAATATATATATATATATATATATATATATATATATATATATACAATATCCAAACAGGGGGTTGTGGGAGCACTCTAAAGGCTTTAAAGTATATATAAGTATTATAAATGCTAATGCATATGTGTCAGGGCCCGAAGGCGTAGTTTGGAGTGTGGACCAAGGAGGAAGCAGTACAAACAAAGAAAGTTCGAGGTACCGGAGGGTTAGGCAAAAGAATGGTCAATGTCCAGGCGAGAGGTCAGTCCAAGCAGGAAAGGGTCAAAACGATGAAGCAGGCCGAGGTCAAAACACAGGAATCAATAGGATCAAACAGGAAGTCACACCCAGGAATGCAGAAGCGAAACCTATAATTGGGCAAAGCCTAATAGTTTGCAGGCTCCATAAATAGGCCACAATTGGCGCCAAAACGATGACGTCGTCAGAGTGCGTCCGTTTCCGACGCCGGCGCGCCACTTCCGGCGCGAGCGTTCCTACGCCGGCGCGTCACTTCCGGCGCGGGCGAATGATCCGGCGCACCACTTCCGGCGCGAGCGTTCCTAAGTCGGCGCGTCACTTCCAGCGCGGACGGCTGTTCCGATGCCGGTGTGTCACTTCCGGCGCGAGTGTCCACGTGGACCCTGTGGGCGCCGCCATCTTGGACGGAACGGCGTCTGGGACCCAGGTAAGTGGATTTCCTTACAATATGCACCCAAAACAGGGGTTATTTTGCGAAGCCAACGATAGCAAATTTTCGCATCTTAGTGAATTTCCCCCATAGTGAATTAAGTACCAGCTATTGCAAAATATTAGAATATTGTAAGTCATCGAGCACCATATAAAGGCATGAGGCCGAAGACAGAGTGCTTATTTTCAAGTCATGGAACTCTGAGGTTATTTCTAATATCCTCATATTTTCCAACAAGGGGCACTTTTTATTCATTATAAAACACAAGGTTTAGTGAGGTGTGACAAAAATGACTTGACTAAGCTCCATTTATAATTTATTACATCACTAAGGGCTGTATATTACCCCCTCTTGTAAATTCTAAGGATATTATAAGTTAGCGAGGAGTTTCATGACCATATAAAAACATGAGGCTGAAGGCCGAGTGTTTTTATACAGATCATGGAACTCTGAGGTACAGTCATTTATAATATCCTCATATTTTGCAACAGCGTTACTTTATTTATTATAATACACAAGTTTCAGTGAGTCATGTGAAATTACATGACTGATAACTGATGACAGTACTCATCTTTTATAAGGATATAATTTACAAGACAGTCATGGCTTTTGTGTATTATAAGGATATCATTTACAGGATTTTCATGGCTTTTGTGTATTGTAACCTTATTTTTATTCAATGTAATACTTGGGCATTCTCTAGACCAAAAGATTGCCAGAATTGCTTTTTTTTATTCAATCTAATATTTGGGCATTCTATAGACCAAAAACCATCTCTAAATACTTTTCACATCCTATATTTAATGTATCAGTTTAAGGTAAAAAAAAGGCAGGGCTGTTTGTCGCTGAAAATACCTTTTTCATTGAAATTGCTACACTCTACATGCAGCCATCACAGGTACTGTAATAACATGGAATTTAAAAAAAAATGTCTTTATTCAGCCTGATCTTAACCTAAATTCAAGTGCAGATGTCCTATTGTACTATTTATTTGTCTTGAAGCCCTATTCCCAGATTTAGCTTATTTGCTTTGCTTTGTTCATGGGATTAAACAGCCAGTATATCAGATTCTTCTGAGAAGCCCTCTTTATAAACAACCCTCTCCCTTCCCTCAGCTATAGGTTTAGTGAAAGGAGAAACTTATTATAGAGAGGTTTCTCTGTGGTCTGGTAATTTGTTTTCATTCTGCTCATATGTAATGGAAGTAGATTTGCAACCTGAGCCAGGGGTGGTGACTAGTTACGTGCGGGTTGAGAAAAACTCAACCCTCACCCTGCTATAACCCGCTGCTCCTCCACCTGCATCCAACCTTAACCCGGTGCACTCCCCTCTTTATATTCCAGTGCCCAATCCACCTTCCATCACAAAAGGGACAGGGCCTGTGCAAGTATATAAAAAGTTGCATGCTGAGGCCACGGAAGTGGGACAGATGAAGACCCGAGGACGAATGTGTCTTTACTTCTAATTAAAGCTTTTGTCTTGTTTAGTGCAAGAAATGACAAACAAAGAAAAAAGACTGTTTTAAAAGAATAGGCAAAAAGTATACTCAAAAAGTATACTCAACATAAGACCTATTAATTGCACTCATGTTCAAAAAGGGTTATACTGCCCCTTTAACATCATGTAAGTCAAATAGTATAAATGGTGCCAGGTTGGATCAGGTTAAATGATTCAGCTACCATAGGGGTAGAACTACATAGAAACAAGGTAAGTAATATAAAGTCGGATGGTGTTGCAGTGTTGATCCGACGAAACACGACTGTCGGATACAAATTATACAAGCTGCGTCTACATCGGATCAAAGCTGCGACACCATCCGACAATTCTATAACTTATCGGATTTCAGTTGCATCCGACGTGACAACTGTGTCTTTGCGCAGCGCGTCGGATCATGCTGAAAACGGCCATGTAGTTCTACACTAAGACAGACTGATTGAATAACAGGTGTAGCTTGTAACAATCTTTGTTGAAACATGATAAAACAAACCCAATAAATTTAACAGCGCACTGTTACATCTCAGATAGCTGAATTGTTAAACTAGATTTCTGATTGAATTCTCAAAACTGGTTTATCCTGACTGGATAGTCATTTCCCAGTTACCATAAGCCAGTCTATCAAGTTTTTAGACCAAAGCTGGCCATAGACTTGCAGATATTAGTCTTGTATCCGACAATTATTCTTGCGTCAGAATTCTGACCTGCCGCTAACCATTCAGATTAAATAAAGTAGTAAAAGAACAAATCAGATGACGTTCTGGTGGTGACAGCAATCATACTAAAGTTATGTCCCACAAATTTTAGTGACAGTCACCCATTGATATCGTCAGATAAGCAATACATGCAGAAAAATTATTGTTAGCCAACAGAAATATTCTAACCTGTCCGATCCACGAAATGACCAGTCACCATGGAAATGGTCTGAAAACTGTACAAAACTTCAAATTATGCAACTTTATCTTTGGGTCTATTGCCAGCCTAAGTCTAAGCCTAAAACAAGAGGAGTTAAACAAATTTTGCTTTCAATAACAGTTGTTTTTACAAATAATTTTGAAGCACTGAAAACTTTTCATAAAGGTATATTGGAATGTTTTCTTTTATAAGGCAAGTTTTTATTTTGGGGTTGACTTGCCCTTAAAGGAGAATTCAATCCTAAATGTATACCCTGGAAACATATTTAGGGTGTTTGAAATCTTAGAATTGTATCTCTATTTATGATGTTTGACTAATAAGAGCAAAAAAGAGTAGGTTATCCGGCAAAATGAATAACTTTGGCTCTCTACATGACAGCCAATAAATCTGTCAATGCAGAATGAATGAAAAATAGTATCATTCTAGCATATTAATTCATTTCTTCTCTGAAATGGGTGTTCATAAATGTGCAATGACAAGCTGGGAATCACTGATGAAAGTGCAACGGTTATGAATGCCAGAACAGAAAATATGCAATCACTCTGTGTACTAAAATAAAGCATGCAAAACAAAAGATAATGAAATCCTTTCATCTTCAAACATAGCAGGGTTCCTTACTGACTGTAATCCACAAGTAAATGGTTCTATGACCCCCCAATTTTATATTTGCATAATGAAAAACAGTAATGCTAAGCAGCTTTCCTAGATCCTAGGTTTTAAAGTTATTTAAAGTTATTTTTCGAAATTGGGAGTCAGAAGTATATATATATATATATATATATATATATATATATATATATATATATATATATATACATACTTCTCACTCCCAATACAATGTAGCAGGGTCCAGCCTAGAAAAGAACTGACTTCTATGACACTGTTTCAAGTGTCAGAATCAGAGAACAGAAAGTGATAAACTGTCAAAAATGGCACCCGAAATCCAGAACCCAAGCTAAGATCCCTGGTCTCGGCTCTCATTTCTGCCTATAACTGCTGCCTTTCACCTCGGGAGGAGCCCTCGGCTAATTGGATGCCACCAGGTCTTATTGAGAGAGGAGCAAAGCTAAGGGTTCTGGACAAGCAAAGGGGCACGATCGTCTCACCAGGAAACCAGATGGAGGAACACCACTTGGAACAGGCAGGCCGGCCAGCACAAGCAGAGAATAGTCAGACAGGCTGGAATCAGAATAGGAGAACGTAGAAAAGTCGGTGGACAGGCAAAGGTAGGACTGAAGATATCAAGCAAATCAAGGGTCAATACACAGTAGATCAGATAGGATTCACAAAGTATATACACCCAGGAACGTTACAAATTTAACCTAGCAACGGGCAATCTCTTGTACACTGAATTCCCCTTATACCTTTTGAAAATTACGCCATTGCGTGTGACATCATCACACCAATGCATAAACCCTGAAGTGCACCGGTATGCACGCCATAGGGGAACCAGACACGGAAGGAGCAGCGGAGCAGGCGTGCACACCAATGGAGCGCCGGTGCACCCAGCTGCCCGCTAAACCACCGGGGTGAGTCCTGACATAAACTTTAAAAATAACTAGGGATGCACTGAATCCAGTATTCGGTTTGGTATTCAGTCAGAATTTGGCCATTTTCAGCAAGATTCAGACAAATCCTTGTACCCGGCTAAACCGAATCCTTAAAATCATGTGACTTTTTGTCACAACACAAGGAAGTAAAAAATATTTTTCTCTTTTACCCTCCCCCTCGCTAATATGCATATGCAAATTAGGGTTCAGATTCGGTTTAGTATTTGGCCGAATCTTTCACAAAGGATTCAGGTGTTTGGCCGAATCCAAAATATTGGATTCTGTGCATCCCTACAATAACTTTAAAGGGCAAGGAAAGGCAAAGAAATAAAATCCAATTTTTTACTTTCTTTAATGAAAAAGAAATCTATCTCTAATATACTTAAATTAAAAAATGTGTACCGTTTTTATAAGAATCCTGACTGTATGCAGTGAAATTCTCCCTTCATTTAGTGCTGTGGACAGGAATTGTCAGATGGTCCCTAACTTCTGGCAGGGAAACAATCCTACTTATGAACAGCAGGGGGAGCCCCCGCCTTACTTACCAGCCATGCAGAACTCCAGCAGCTTTGTTTTTTGATCATTTATGACGATCCCTAAGAAGCCCAGATCACACTGAGCATGCGTATGTAGTCTATAACAAAGTTACAAGATGACAGCCCCCTGTGGCCAACTTTGAAAGCATAAATCATTTGTTTGATTAGGCTTGTGGTGCAGTAAGTTCATGTTTATGTTTAGTATACAAAATACAGCATTTCTAGCCTTAATCTATTTTAGACTTTCCTTGCCCTTTAAATCCATTGGAACTCACTAATTAGTGTATATAATAAATTTGCCTAGAATTACACTTCCATTGATTAGGGCACACAAAAGTTATGGAAAGCTTGTCTTTGCATGCAGATTTTTAGACTGAAAAGTACATGGAGCAGAGCCGGAAAAACTTGAAAATTGGCGTTTTCAGGCTGACCCTACTATGGTGATACACTGATTTGAACAGATCCACCTCGCTCTGCTTCATTAAAATCTGTAAGTGTAGAGAAGCATTCCATACACATGGAGGCTTATTGATTACCTTTGTAGGCACGGTCCTGGATTTTAATGACGTCAAGTTTATCCATCATCTCTCTAACTACAGAAATCTTTGATCTTTTATGTACACAAATCCCCACCCATTTAGCTTTACAGAAAATACTTTTAGCTGAAATGTAGGTAATATTTATACGTATATATTTCACATGGCTCCAAGATTACTCTTTACCATAAGACCAATGAGAATTGAAGCTAGTATTTTCATGATTTTGCGGCAAAAAAAAAACTTGAACTGCGGTAAAAACTTGAATTTTAATATAGTGTATATACTGAAGGAATGTTAGACTAGGTAAGGGTAAGTTCCCCTAAATAAATGTGTTTTAAGTGATCATTTAAAGGCATCCATTGGAAGAAAGTTAGATGGCATGTGGGAGGTAATTGCAGAGAAGAGGTGCAATCCTAAAAAAAGTATTGAGGTATTAAGTGAGGTAATGAAGATTAGATTTGAAGGAGCAGATCTGGAAAATAATGTAGTAAGAGATTTGGTGAATACCCAGAAATAGGTTGCAGTATGAACGTAGAATTGAGTTGTGTCATGATCATTAGTTTGAACTTTATTCTGAATGGTAGCAGAAGCCATTGGAGTGGTTGCTGAGGGCTATGAACTTGGCAACAATATATATTACAGACAAGAGAGGTGGCAGTCTCTTGAAGGGACAGCCAATAAACATTGAGATACATTGAGTAGTTAATAACAGTTATGATAAGAGAAGCACCTCTGGCCAGAAATGGTCATATTTTGGATTTATTCCTGAGGTGAGAGTAGAATGAATAAATTACCTCCCTTTTTGTAATGGAAAATGACTCTTCTCTCTGTACTGAACAGCCAGAAAAAGTAACATAGTTTCTAACTTAAATGGTTGTAGCTGATTCAACTTATTCGACCTTTAACCACTGCTTCCGTCCGTTGAAGTTAAATCTGAATTGTGGTTAATAAATGGTCTAAACGCAGGTCTTTGCTGCAAAATCTCCAAGTGCTTTATTTGTCACAACATGTTTCTAGCCGAGCTCTTTCTCAACTAATGGTGGTTCAAGGTAAGATATGGCCATAGTCAGAAAGTACTAGTGCTATTTGGTTGTATAAGCAGAATTATTCCAGTGCATGGATGCCAATAAGCAAGCAGTAAGAGCCTGAGCAAGAACCACCATGAGAGGATGCAGTAACATATATTTTATAGATATAAAATTCGATGTAGTCCTGACAGAGAATTAAATACACCGTCGCGAGCTCTCTTTTGTTTCCTGGGTGGGCGTGGTTGAGTGACTGCCTATACGTCACCATGATCCCGGAGCTGCACGGCCTCTCGCGTCCTGTTTCATAGAGACACAGGTGCAGTACAGTGGGCAGCAGGGCCTACACTTCCTCAAAAACGCCTTTTGCCTAGCGTGCGCTCTACTGCTCTCGTGGCCGCGCGTCTGGACTGTCTCGGCCACGCGCCTGATTCGCTGCCTGGTAACGTCAGCGCTGCCAGCGTGGAAACAAGAGAGCAATCGGAGTGGTGGTTGGGTGGAGGAAGGAAGGCGGAAGTACGGGCAGGAAAAAAAATCACGGAGAGTAATAGAAGGGCAGCTGTCAGCTGAAGGAATCGCCATGCAGAAACACATTCCTCAGGTTGGTGTTAAGTCAGGCTGGTACCTGATACTAAAGCGTGTGTGAAGCACCTGGACTGAAACTAAGGCACAATATTAGAAACACAGGGCATATTAACTAACATAGGCGCACCAATGTAGTGATCAATGGCAACCTGCGTTATATGCTACTGAAAGAATGGCTTGATTGGTTTCCAAGGGTGAATATATCTCTACACCTTTGCCTGTCTGTCAGTCAGTGAAATCTGTAGTGTCTGTGCCAGGGATCTACAAACAGAGGCCCTCCAGTTTTTGAAATATCCCTTCACAGATTGCTTGTCAGTGATGCTTAGAGTTGTAGTTTTAACAGTGCTAAAGGTTGGACTTCCTTTCTGCTAAGGCTCCTCAACAATATTGTTGCTTAGCTGTCTGCACCTTTATTAGGTGAGGGACTGGGGGGGGGTTCTGATAGTTGTAGTTCTACTACAGCATTGGAGACTTCCAGTTTAATGTGATCAGGCTTTATAGCAGTGCATATTCAATCTGGCATGAATACCATAGGAAACAGTGAGCACCAAGCTTCCTTCCCATGGTGCCAAAGTTGTGAATTATATTTCTTTGTGCTCAGTTTTGAAAGTGCTGCATAATTAAAATTGGAGAACAGTGAATTGCATTTGAAGTGTTGCAGTGAATTTGGCAACAAAGACCTGGCCAGCTGTTTATACTTTCCTATCGCTATAGATACAAGGTTCTAGCAGTCCCTAATATTACACCTGCTGCCATTCATAGAAACATGCCACTTCTTCAATGTACACCGGTTTGGCGGTTGATTTGTATTCACAGTCAATCTGTGCTGCGGCTGTGTGTTGTGATGCTGTGCCTTTTTCACTGCATCAATTGGGGGTAAATCCAGCACCCTGGCTCTTTTTAAGAAAGGAGATGCATTACAAATACTGGAAGATAAAGACTTTGTTTTATGTTCTCTGTTTATATTCACCTTCTTAGGTATAGAACTGTAAGAATAAACAACCACTTACTAGACGACCATGAAGATTTTCATTCATCCAGGTCATGTTATATCTAATATAAGTAATTCTCAAACAACTGGACTTGCTGAATAATCATTGAAGACATTTCACAACTCTTCCGAGCAGCTTCTTCAGTTAAACTAATATCAGTTGAACTGAAGAAGCTGCTCAGATGAGTAGTGTAAAATCTTCAATGGTTACTCAGCAAGTCCAGTTGTTTTAGAATAATTTATATTATATACACTCCTAGATGTGGGTCAGTGCACCCTTACAATAGGGAGTTTTTTCCTCGTGGCACTATGTTTTATGAGGCAGTTCCCTCTTTATCAGTTGCTGTACAAGGAGCACAGTTCACACATATTTGAGTACAGGTATGGGATCCATTATCCAGAATGGTTGGGACCTAGGGATTTCCAGATAAAGGGTCTTTCCATAATTTTGATCTCTATACCAGATGTACTTAGTGATGTCATTTCTGTCACATGCCTCATTGAAACAATGTGTATTAAAATAAATAAAGTACCCCCTGTTGCAAAATATGAGCATATTAGAAGTCACCTTGTGCTTTTATATGGTCATGGAACTTCTTGGTAACTTATATAATTTCTTTTTTTTTTTTCAAGAGGGGATACTTCATTCACTATATAATTACCAAAGGATGAACAGAAGAGTTCATCTTTTTATAAATAATCCTCTAAAAATCCTATACAAGGCAATAAAGTGCTGTAGAGTTTCTCTCTGACACCTTGACAAATGTGCTTGCATTTTAGGTTAATGGCACATTTAGTTTGGCCAGTTTCATCCATTGGCAAAGAGTAACCATCAAAGCTCCTATCACGGCTTCTAATGTAAAGCCCTTTCCCACTGCTGTATCATGGGCCTTACACTTACACATTTAGCAAGGCCAAATACAAGAGGAGGAAGTGTCTGCCAAAGTGTCAATTGTAAATGTCAGATGTAAAATTCCTTGTCTGTTGCTGAGGAAATAAGATTTTTCTACGTGGAAGTTTTTTTTTCCTTACACAAACCTGCCCAAGCACATTTACTACATCCCCTTCAACTCCACGCGTCAGCCTGACAAAACTGCATAGGCTCACAAGGACACAAAACATTATTACTATAGAAAGTTCTGGCACTGCTCTGTAGAGCTAAACAGAATGCTGTATGTGGTTGCTCAATAAGCTTCACTTCCTGGTCAGCAGGTCACACTATTAAGGATTCATTTACATGGACGTCCTCTGACGGGGAACAAAGTATTAGAAACTGAATGAGACGCATGTTTCTGTTCAGTTTGTGTTTGCTCTCCTTATTGCTAGAGAATCATTAGCTTGCCTCATGCAGAAGAGACATGTTTAGTATTGGCTGCACCAATAAATAAACTTTGCTTAGTGTTTTGTATACAATAACTAGTCTGCCACATCTAAAGCCCCCATTTAGCATATGCACCCAGCCAATCACAATCTCACTTCACCCCTCCGCACACACAGACCAGAAAGTGTGTCACTTTATTTTTCAGAGAAGGCCATTGCTGAAATTGGGGGATTTGGGCTGTGGTGTTTGGAAAAGTGTCATTATTTTGCTTATTTATTTGACCAACATAGAGACAAGCATTGTTTTGTGCTGGTTACACAGGTACAGCAACACAATTCTGTTTGGAAAACTTTCTGTTTAGGTTGTTCTGTATAAATTTTAGACCTGTAATTTTAGAGGCATATTTATACATTCTAAATTTAACAGGAAAGTACCACAATGCCTATGTTAACCCTAGTAATCTTTTTCTAATGGAGGTGCCCCCCTGCCTGTCCCCAAGTTGCCACTTCCTAACCTGTTTTAATTTAGAAAATCTGTAAAGGCGTGCCGCTTCCTGAGTCACAATGTGCAATGATCTGCTAGGCTGAGGCACTATTTACAATTGTCTTTCAACCTGGCAGACCAGTGCCCTGACTCCAAACATGCAGCCAATCAGAAAGCTGTTCTCTTTCAAGCCATGTTGGAGAGCAACATAGGGGGTCACCTACTTTAGAAATCATGAGCAACATTAGAGTTTATATAGGCATAGTGACATGTTCATGTTAAAACCTGGAATGTGTTTTATAGATCTTACTTACACATTTGGCTGCTCCAGACTAATTTGGGAGCTTAAAGGAGAAAGACAAAAATATAAAATCCAATTTTCACTTTCTTCAATGAAAAAGAAATTATCTCCAATATACTTTAATTAAAAAATGTCTACTTTCTATAAAAAACCTGACTGTATGCAGTGAAATTCTCCCTTCGTTTTACTTGCTCTGACTGCTGCACATAGGAAACAGTCCCTAACTGCTCTGCAGGAAACGATCACACTTTCAAACAGCAGAGGGGAGCCCCCCACCTTACTTCCCAGAACGCAAGCAGCTTTATTTGTTTCCCTGTGAGCACCCGGCAACCGTGTAGAGATTCGTATCTACAGACCCAGTGCAGTCTGTATATTCTGATTATTAATCAGTCTTGCTGTATCCGCTACTATGGCGCTGACTAAATCTCCTCGAATGTGCCTGTGTGCCTCAAGCCTAAATGCCCCTTGCATGGAATAATAAAACCTGGAGAAAAATTATGAAACTGGATAATTTAGTTAGTCTGTGTTTACCCAGCTTTACCGTGTGTTGGATTCTTCAGGACCATAGAGTTCATTGGATTTGCTGGTGATTAGTTATATCAAAGGAACATATTGTAAAATATAGTATAGGTTGTAAATAGGCATTAGTAACTTTATAGCTGCTAAAACATCCTTTATTCTTCTGGGAATGCTTTCCACTAGATGCAGAGGCAGAATTTGCTTTCCTTCAACTATAGCATTAGTGTTGGGCAGTAATGCTGGGGATAAGGCTTGGTTTACAAGTTACAGAGTTCTGGTCAGGGCTCTGTACAGACCAGTCAAGTTTTTCCACTTTAATCTGTGCATCTCTGCTAATTCTCTGTGGGCCTCACTTCACACAATGGGGCATTATTATGCTGAAACAGCTAAAGGCCTTGCCCAACCCACCTCCACTAATTGGGAGGCACTGAATTGTCAAGAATGTCACTCTACACTGTAGGTTTAAGATTTCCCTTCACCGAAACCCAATGTAACTAATACCTGTAGACCAAATGATAAAGCTGGACTGCAGTTAGTGTTGCCACCTTTTCTTGAAAAAAATACCGGCTTTCCTATATATTTATCTTTTTTTCCTATTAATAACATTGGGATCAACCATACAAAAATTCCGGCCAGGCCGGTAAAACACCAACCCTAACTGCAGTACATCCATACTGTCACTACGCATACATTTGTGCCGAAATTCAGACTTTGGGTAGGAGGCAGTCGATTGTTATTTTCTAACTCTGGAGGAGAAAGCATCTTGTGTGACATTAGCCTTACAGTCAGCATTACACATTGAAATGCAGTGATTTGCCGGCATCCACCAAACCAAGCCTTACAGTATTTGTCACACTAGCACACGGGGAAGCACAATTAATCACACAGGGAACACACCGTCATTGCTAAAGAGGTGGCAGGTTTCTTTACACCACTGCACAAACTGCATTCTACTCTGTATGGTGAGCTTAGGACTCCAGGCAATTAATTGTTGCACTAATGTTGCATACATAAAAAGTGAGCAGATGCCATTTTAGAAGGAGTGCCTGGATATGCTTGGCTGTGTTGTGTATGTAATTGTAAAAGCAGTGATCTGTAAATTATACTATAGGAATTTGGAAACAATGCTGTAGGTTTTCTGTTTTGGGAACTGAATGTAATAGATATTAAAGGAGAACTAAAGCTTAACTAAAGAAGCAGGCTAGAAATGTTGTACATCTGAAGATCTGTGTCTCTGAAGATGCCCCAGTAGCTCCCCACCTTCTTTTCTACTAATTCACTACACATGCTCCGTGCTGTTGACACTTACTGAGCTTAGGGACCCACTCACAATATACAGTACAGATTTTTTTCTATGGGATTTTTTTTACTTGAGTATTTATCAATGGGTGAAAGTGAAAGTTCGCCCTTTGATAAATACCAATTTCAAAATCCCATAGAAATGAATAGAGAGTGGCAGAATTTCACTCTAGAGGACTGTGGTGATCTCTAACTTCACTCATTGTTAATTCTTCCCCTATGTGTTATTAATACTACAGAAGCAACTGCTAATAATGCCTCAAACTAATTTGCAGAATCATTGCCTGTATCGTTTAGTCGTTTGATTAAATGTTTTAACGAATGGGGCTACTTTTCTGCTATAGTCAAGTGCTCTAGGGTGTCCTCCTTCTCTGGTTCTGTGACTCCTGCCATATTTTTTATTGCAACTTAGATTTGTTTTAATCAGTTGGCTGCTTACATTATTCATGTTACACTTATGCTTCTGTATGTAGGTCAGAACATTTCATGCTTGATAAAATAGTTGAATGGTAGGGAGCATGTGGACATCTTTCTGTGGTGGGCACAGATAAGCAAATCATACAGTCATGTGAAATGTTCAATTTTATTCTGTTGGTATGGGATCTATGGCCAGTAAATGTTTTTTTTTATTCTGATAAAGTAGAAATGCAGCAGTTATTTTCCTTCATTTTTTTGCTTGTCATTTGCTTGTTCTCTCTCTGATGTTAAATCATCACTCCTTCAAAACACCCTCTATTGGAAACTTACAGAAAAAACACTTGTCTAAAGAAAACTCCAGGTCTTAAAGGAGAACTAAAGCTTAACTAAAGTACATTATGTTTTAGGTTTCTGTACCAGCCCAAGGCAACCACAGCCCTTTAGCAGTAAAGATCTGTGTCTCATATATATATATGGAGGATTGTTATATATATATATATATATATATATATATATATATATATATATAACAATATTTGGCTGATTAGTCATTAATACAGATAATTACTACATGGCAGCACAGAAACCAGTTCAATTAACATCAGAATTTAATAATCAGCCTTTTAGCATCAGCTTGTATTACAGGCCAACCTCATTTTCTGCTTGATAATTTGTGATAACCCCTAAGCTTAGCTTCTCAACAGCTGCTCAGAGCCCTCTGCTGCTATTGACAAGATGAAACTTTAGGCTGGTGTAATAAGTTCAGTATATGAAATATGGCCTTTTTAGCCACATTAATTTTTAGGGTTTACTTCTAAACCTAAGAGATTGCATTACACACCCTCCAAGGCTTATCTGTAGGCGTTCTCTAAAGGTGTGCTTGCTAGTTGTGTCAATACAAGTGAATTGGAGACAATTTCAAGATTTTTGTCCCCAGGTTAGGAAGCTGCTAACTGCTAATGACCATTCACAAGGAGAACTAACCTCCCCCTCTTTTTTTAGGCAAGAGCACCCCAACTGCATCACTGCCACTGAATAAAACTTAATGGCCACCTGTACCTAGTTTACAAAAGAAGGGCTTCATGTGGTTGGCTTTTGGCTGTATAACTTAGTCATTTTTCCTGGCAGTGATCAGCTACCAGGACAATGCACACTGGAAGCCAGTAGGAGATTGGCCTGCACACGCAACTGGATAGTAAGACTTATTGATGCTCTGTGTGCATCACTCAACAGAATACATTCGAGGACATTATAGACAAATATCAGGGGACCTTTTTACCCATAAAGAAGATCACCGCACCAGAGGCCACCCCTTCAGACTAGAAGAAAAGGACTTTCATTTGAAGCAGCGTAGGTGGTTCTTCACAGTGAGGACAGTGAGGTTGTGGAATGCACTGCCGGGTGATGTTGTGATGGCTGATTCTGTTGATGCTTTTAAGAGGGGCTTGGATGATTTTTTGGACAGACATAATATCAAAGGCTATTTTGATACTAAACTCTACAGTTAGTATAGCTATGGCCAAATACGGTTTTGTGAAAAAGCATGTGTGTACGCTGGGTTTTAATTTGGAGGGGTTGAACTTGATGGACTTTGTCATTTTTCAACCCAATTTAACTATGTAACTATGTATCTATATAACTAAGTGATTCCACCCCCTCTAAGAAAAATCTGTGCTGCAGTTTGTGTGGGATTTGCTTAAATGGATGCTATTTCATGTACTCAAAAACTAGCTGTAAAAGAAGCTCCTCTTTCTCATGGTGGATACTAGTATATGTTAAAAATCCATAGTATATACCATAATCTACTTTTTATTTCTTTTGTCACTACATGAGGAAGGGACAGGACTTCTGTTTTGAACTGTCTGTTCATATTGTGGCAGTACAAATTCCAAATATCCTGACTGCTATTTTGTTGATTTGGGAGGACTGTAAAGCAGTGTCGGACTGGCCCACCGGAATACCTGGAAAACCCCCGGTGGGCCAAGGTGTCAGTGGGCCCCCATGCTGCTAAACTTTTGGCCTATTTCATGGCCATTCCCTATTTCTATGAGAACAAAGAGGCTAAATAGATGGAATAATTGATTATAGTATGTAAAGTAAACAAAATAGGAGAATAGAGGTTGATTGAGGAGATGAAATACTATTAGTACTGACAGTGGGCCCCTGGTCTAAGGTTTTATGGTGGGCC
This sequence comes from Xenopus borealis, assembly GCA_024363595.1. Lineage (NCBI taxonomy): Eukaryota > Metazoa > Chordata > Amphibia > Anura > Pipidae > Xenopus > Xenopus borealis. The sequence continues at coordinate 86,963,313 of CM044448.1, read as the reverse complement.
CCTTGTGTCCCAGTCCGACACTGCTGTAAAGAATATTCAAATACTGACTAGAGGAAATTGGACACATACTAGAGTCCTACGTGGGTCCATTTTTTGAAACCCGTACCCAACCCATACCTGCAATCCGCAAACCCCATTCTTACCCGCTTGGACCCACTACTCGACCCGCAAGTACCTTATTCACAACCCAATCTGTACTGGGTTGCGAGAAGACCCACGGTCCGACCCACAAACCGGCTGAATCACCAACCCGCGTTTATACCCGGAACTTTTACCCACAACCCGCAAGGTACGGCAGGTTTTTGCGGGTAACTACACGGGTACCCAACTGCTGCAGGACTCTACCTGACAAGGTTTTCTTTTTTTTTCATTTTATTCTTATCCAATTCTGCAGAGATAATCAAAATTTGATCTTGTCCCAGCACTCAACAGATCCTACAATCCTTTCTCAATACCAGGATATTTGCTCTATGCTAGATTTTCTTGCATAGATTCTTAGCATCATAGAATCGCATTAAAGCACTTATGTAATTGCTACCTGTTTTGCATGAAATTTTGGCAGCTGCAGTTTAAATGTATCTTGTAATTGCCACAAAGGTATTGTGCTCATTTCATTCGTAATTATAGCCCTATATCGTAGTTGAATAAACAGAGACATAGACGCTTGATGTGCCAAACTTACAGGTGCTGTTCACATTCCAACCTTTTTTTTTCAGTCCATTTGTTTTCATAAACAATGATTTTTCAGTTGCTTTCCATCTTTTATCTGTTACCAGTTTCCCAAAGTTTAAAGGGGTTGTTCACCTTCCAAACATTTTTTTTCAATTCAGTTGTTTTTAGATTGTTCCCCAGAAATAAATACTGTTTTCAATTACTT
>CM044448.1:86926236-86959202 GCA_024363595.1 Xenopus borealis | reverse complement strand
GCGCCACCGTTTATGCGTTGGCGCCTAAGTTGACGCGCGCCAGTGTTTATGCGCTGGTGCGTGGCGGGTCTTACAGATTCAGCCGAATCCTGGATTCGGGGCATCCCTAGTAATTATATTAACTTTGATCACTGTTGAACACTTTGATAATTGCAGCTTAGAAGAAGAAGTTGGATAATATATTTACCCTATTCCCTACAAGTATATTCTTGTACAACCTCCAGGCTGATGGTAGACTCAAGACCTCAGCAGTGCTTAACACTGTGCTGCAATTATGAGTATAAAATGCATTATGCGTGGGATGTCTCACGTATAAATATCCCTACCTGCTCTTGCAAAATAACACCTACTTACTAATTTGATACTACTGATGCTAATTTGTTAAAGGCCTATGCTATGCTAAGAAACATGAAAATGCTAAATGTGCAAAGAAGCATGACTTCCCCTTTATAGTATATTGTTTATTTGAGGGGGAAAGTGTTAGCATCCTTGTTTTGAAAACAGGATATATTTTCCCTTTTGTATCACTTTTTTTCGCAACCAACATTTGTATATGCCACTTATAGCACTCAGTTTTATCTTTTTAAAATTAACATTGTATAAACAGCTCTAAGACTTCCTCATATCTTTATAAAATTAACATTGTATAAACAGCTCTAAAACTTCCTCATTTATACAAGTAAGAATGAAGAGTCACAGAAGTGAAGTAGTAGGAGAGTCATTATTCTGGTTTATGCAACACCTGAGATTAAGACAAAGTATAAATAATAAATGAAGCAGAGTCTGACTGCTTAGTCTAAAGGAATAGCAATTAAAAGGGATTTTATACATACAAGTGAGAGCTATGTAGCAGAATTAGGCTAGAGTAATAACTAAGGTTTTAGCACCAGGTAGCTCCAGTTGAGCAGGTTGTGGCGATACAGGCAACAGGGATGGTGCGGCCCACAGCATGTCCGTATGAGTATCCAAGTATCCATTTTGTTTGGTTGACAAAAAGGCAATGGACTAATGACTGGGTTTCTTGGCTTCCAAGGCTGCCTGCCTCCATGTAGCGACTGTTTGCAGCAAGCAGGCTAGGACTAGCAAGCTGTTTGGCATCTGGGTGCTTGCAATACCAGTGTCCTATTTTCATTTCATATCAATAAGACAGCAGGGTTCCTTAAAGGAGAATCAAATCTGTAATAGAAAAAACCCTCCCCTGGGTTCACTTCTTCCTGTTGCAGTTAGAGCTGCAGTATTTCTGGTCAGGTGATCTCTGAGGCAGCACACAGACCATCACGAAATGATTCTTTAATATACCACTTCATTTGATGTAAACTATGGGGCAGATTTATCAAGGGTTAAATTTCGAAGTTAAAAAAACTTTTCAAGAGTCCAACCAAATTCAAAAGTCCGACCGAAATTAAGCCAAAGTTATTTTTTTTTGGCCAAATAGGTCGGTTTTCGATCGAATAGGCCCGTATTCAATCGAATTCAAAAAGTAATAGAGCATTTGATCAAATTTAAATCAACGTTTCTCCCAAAAACCAAGAACCAAGAATGGTTGAAGTTGAATTTTTAAAGAGACAGTACATGATAAATGTTGAATTATTGAATATGGACTGTTCCCTAATCGAAGCACACAAAAATAGCTCTAAATTCAATTTTTTTTACTTCGAATTTTGACTTTGACCCTTGATAAACCTGCCCCAATTGCTTAAGTATTCATTTTGGGGGTAAAATTTTCCTTTAAGTTCATGCAGCCTTTGAATGTATTTTAATTGGTACCTCCAGCATTTTCATAGATTACAACCTGATTTTCAGGTTTAGAGCACTTCTAGTTTAGAAACTTTGTAAAAACGAGGTTTCCCTCAATTCCTGTGTATATTGTTTATTTTTAAACGTTCTACTTTCACTTTGTAGATGGTTGACCCGACCTTAGCAGAAATGGGAAAGAATCTGGATGAAGCAATGAAAATATTGGAAGATAATCAGAGGTATTTGAAAGCAGTTATGGCAGCTAAATCTATTGTCAGTAGCTCCAAGCCAATATTCACAGGTGTGGTGTTTTGAGTTTAATAAAGCAATACAATGACTTCCTGGAGCAAAGGTTTTATCTTTCTATCCTCTTATTGCAGTCCCGTCTGTTTCCATGGAGAACAATGCAGCCCAACCCTTCCATTTGCATCAATCTCATTTCTTGCCATGTATGTGTGGCTAGGGTTCTGTTTATCTTAATATAAAAGAACTAAGTCTAAAAAACGTGAAGGTTTAAACTTTACATGCTAATATGATAATGAATGGTGTGCTGAAAAGTACTCTATGCTTATGTCACCATCACAGAAGCCATTTGCAATCCTAGCTACAGTGTGTCTCAGCATTCAGATTGTTTTAATGTGCCCACACTGCTCATATTTCAAACGAAGACACAAGGGTTACTTAAAGGAACAGTAACACCAAAAATGAAAGTGTTTTAAAGGCCAAAAAAATTATTCAGAATCCTATTTTATCACATTATTCAAAATGAACTTGAATTACGCTATATAAATTATTTGAATCTTGCTTCCTTCAGTCAGGGAATTCATAATTATAGCAAGCAGGCAGGAGCTATTTTGTGGAAGCTATTATTAAAGGGATACTGTCATGGGGAAAAAATGTTTTTTTTTTTCAAAATGCATCCGTTAAAGGAACAGTAACACCAAAAAATGTAAGTGTAGTGTTGCCCTGCGCTGTTAAAACCAATCTGTTTGCTTCAGAAACACTACTATAGTTCATATAAACAATCTGCTGTGTAGCAATAGCGGAAATTGAAAAAAGTTATATGGCACAGGATAAGTAATGGATAACAGATAGCATTATGTTGTACTGAACAGATAACATTATGTTCTACAGAACTTATCTGCTATCTGCTGTGTAACTTGAACCTTTCTCATTTGAATGGCTGCCACAGCAGCTTATTTATATAAATAATAATAGTGCTTCTGAAGCAACCACTGCAGTTTTACTAGTGCAGGGCAACACTGCATTATATTTTTATTACTTTAAAACAATTTTAATTTTTTGATGTTAATGGTCCTTTAATAGTACTGATCCAGCAGAATTCTGCATTGAAACCCATTTCTCAAGAGAGCAAACAGATTTTTTTATATTTCATTTTGAAATCTGACTTTGGGCTAGACATTTTGTCAATGTCCCAGCTGCCCCAAGTCATGTGATGTGTGCTCTGATAAACTTCAATCACTCTTTACTGATGTACTGCAAGCTGGAGTGATACCCCCCCCAAGCATCCTGACAAAACAATGGGAAGGTAACCACATAGCTCCCTAAGACATGATAACAGCTGCCTGGTAGATCTAAGAACAGCACTCAATAGTGAAAAAACCCATGTCCCACTGCATGCCATTCAGTTACATTGAGAAAGAAAAACAACAGCCTGCCAGAAAGCAGTTCCCTTTTAAAGTGCTGAAGAAAAATCCAGAAGCACACCAATATTGACTTAGTGAAGTCTGTGATTTATTAAGCCCATATATATCCAGAAAACTGCAACGTTTCGGACCCCGCTGGGCCCTTTATCAAGCCTTAAGTGCTCACAATACCAAATCTCATTAAATAGCGATAGTTGGAGTGGAAAATGAAAAATGGGTGTGATTGGGTAATTGGAAAGGTGTGACAATGTGTTAAAATTCATTCAAAAACCACTTCAAAGACATAGTATAATATAAATAGATACAATTTTTCTGGATATATATGGGCTTAATAAATCACAGACTTCATTAAGTCAATATTGGTGTGCTTCTGGATTTTTCTTCATATGGATACTTGACCCTGTGCAAGGGAAGGGCCTTGCAGTCAAAGCACCCAGCACCTATAATTGGTGAGTTAAAACCAGGTGGAGCACTCCATTATCGTACAGCACCCTTATAAAGTGCAGGCACAAGTCACATGATGACCAGGGGCAGCTGGGAAATTGACAAAATGTCTAGCACCCCATGTCAGATTTCAAAATTGAATATAAAAAATCTCTTTGCTCTTTTGAGAAATGGATTTCAGTGCAGAATTCTGCTGGAGCAACACTATAAACTGATGCATTTTGAAAAAAAACATGTTTTCCTATGACAGTATCCCTTTAAGGCAAACCTTGCATCATCTCAAAATCTTGTTTGTGCACCAGAATGGGGGACCTGATGTCCATCCCCCATGCCCTGGCTACACAAGTAAATGGTGAAAAAGAACAGAGGAATGTGTGGGGAGCAGTGACATCTAGGAAGTGCTGAATGGAAAGTGAAAGTAATTGTCTGCAGCACCTCTTTGCCTAAAGCATAGAGAAGGGGCAGACTCTATTTGATTGACAGCTGAGATTTTTAAATGAGCTTAAAACAGCTCTGAATGCTTTAATAAAAAATAGAAATTGGATTTCATGTTTAATTTGAAAATGACTTTTATTATACAGCTTTTTGTGTCTGGGTGACAGGTCCACTTTAAAGTAACGAAAATATCATGTAGTGTTGCCCTGTACTGGTAAAACGGATATGTTTGCTTTAGAAACACTACTATAGTTCATATAAATCATCTGATGTGTAGCAATGGCGGAAATTGAAAAAGGCTATATGACACAGGATAATAGTGGATAACCGATAACGCCATTATGTTCTACAGAGCTTATCTGCTGTGTAACCTGAGCCTTTTCTCCTTTGAATGGCTGCCCCCATGGCTACACAGAAACTTATTTATATAAACAATAGTAGTGCTTCTGAAGCAAACACATCAGTTTTACCAGTGCAGGGCAACACTGCATTATATTTTCATTTCATTTTTTTTATGTTATTGTTCCTTTAAACAGGAATTTTTGAGCAGTATAATAACATTTATTATGCCTATATTCTTTCCACAAAGACCATCTGAGGAAGAGAAGGATGGCAAGAAACACTCAAGGAAGGATATTCCTGGACCACTTCAAGGAAGGTGAGAGACATTTTTGTGACAATTATTCCCTAAAACAATTTTTTGAGATTCTATATTACCTCGGCACACTCATCTCTCATGTAATTGCTCAGGTACTTAATGTTTAATATTAAAGGGGTTGTTCACCTTTGAGATAACTTTTAGTATGATGTAGAGAGTGACATTCTGAGATAATTTGCAATTGGTTTTAGTTTTTTATTATTTACGGTTTTTGAGATATTTTGCTTTTTATTCAGCAGCTCTTCAATTTGCATTTTAAGCAGTCTTGTAACTAGGGCCCAAATTACCCTAGCAACCATGCATTGATTTGAATAGGAGACTGGAATGTGAATAGGAGAGAGTCTGTATAGAAGGATCAGCAATAAAAAGTAGCAATAACAATACATTTGTAGCCTTACAGAGCATTTGTTTTTTTAGAAGGGGACGGCGACGCCCATTTGAAAGTTGCAAAGAATCAGACGAAAAGACAAATAACTATAAAACTATAACAAATAAATAATAAAAACCAATTGAAAAGTTGCTTAGAATTGGCCATTCTATAACATAATAAAAGTTACCGTAAAGGTGAACCACCCCTTTAATATTCAGTTGTTTACATGAAGTGGCTCCTGTGCTGGTGAAAAAAAAGTGTGTGTCATTTCCCTAAAGATGTGGCAGAACAGTTTCTGCAGGTAAAACATTCACTGATTTACAATTCTGGAAGTGGCATGGTATTTTGTTAAGTTAAATGACCCATGTGCCATTGCCCTAAATGGGGCAGTTCCCTGTCAAGTTAATGTTTACTATGTTATAGAATGGCTAATGCTTAGCAGCTTTTCAATTGGTCTTCGTTTTATATTTTTATAATTTTTTAATAAGTTGCCTTCTTATTTTGACTCTTTTCAGCTTTGAAATGGGGATCACTGACCCCAGCAGCCAAAACACATCAGTTAATAGTGCTACCCCAATCCAATTCTCAAAAGAGGAAACATTTTTTTTATATTCAGTTTTGAAATCTGACATGGGGCTAGACATATTGTCCGTTTCCTAGCTGCCCCCAGTCATGTGACTTGTGCCTGCACTTTAGGATGGAACTACTTTCTGATATTTCTCCTACTTAATGTAACTGAATCAGTCTCAGTGGCACTTGGCTTTTACTGTTGAGTGTTGTTCTGTAGATCTACCAAGTTGCTGTTATCTTGTGTTATGGAGCTGTTATCTGGTTACCTTCCCAGCTTTGAGATGGAGTTCTTGTTTATTTGGACTTTTAGCAGTTTCTGGGTTAAATACATTTATGAAAAAATGGGGTTTGATACCCCCCTAAACGTACCCCTGTTAAAGACCACCTTGTTATCCCTGGCCTGGCTATATATTTTGCAAAATGAAGGCAAAAGGATTACACTACACATAAAGTGAAAACAGACTGCTAAACAAAGGCAAGATATTCATGTAGAAGACTAAATAATCACCCTATCTCTCTCTGTTTTTTCCAGTGGTCAAAACATGGTGAGCATTTTGCAGTTAGTTCAGAATCTCATGCATGAAGATGAAGAGGAGGAGTCCCTATCATTTCGGTACGCTCTGGAAAATGTTAGCATTTAAGTGTCTGTACCATTTATTAATCAGCCTGACAGCATATATTGTAGGTGTTTGGGTTAAATGATTGTCCATAGGCATTGGACAAATTTGGTATTTTTTTTGAAAACAAATTTTTTTCTCTAAAATATTGGGCAGATTTATGCAAATTAAGGTTTAAATTCATTTCAGTTTTCAGAAGAATTTTTTAACAGAAGAACTATAACCTAGTTCTGCAACATATTAAATGCTCAGCAGGTTACTGAATGCATCTGCCCATTTATCATCCTACACGTCAGGGCCATGTTTATGTATGTGTAGGTATAATCGGCCATACATTTATATTCTATGTGTACTGTATATTGTGAGTGGGTCCCTAAACTCAGTAAGTGACAGCAGCACAGAGCATGTGAATCAGTGAATCAGTAGAAAAGAAGATGGGGAGCTACTGGGGCATCTACTGGGGAGACACAGATCTTTACTGCTAAAAGGCTGTGATTGCCTTAGACTGGTACACAAGCACAAAACATAACGTACAAAATTTCTAGCTACTTCTATAACTAAACTTCATTTCTTCTTTACTGTAGTTAACTGACTCACTTCACTTCACATTATGCTTTTTTAAATCCCTACAAACGTTTTTGTTTTTATTTTAAATTAAGGTTTTTACGTCCCACACATTTTTTTCTCTTTCTGTTAAGGTCTCTGTAACCAATAGTCAGACGTGTATTTTTAGTCCATTAAACCAGTCCAATCTGCTTGCTTGTTTCTCAGTCCAGTTGCGCATTACTGCCTGTTATTTTTTTCCCTATATTGTAGAAGAATCCAGAATGTTGGCGAACAAGGTCACATGGCACTGCTGGGACACAGTTTAGCTGCTTATATATCTGTACTTGACAGAGAGCACCTCAGAAAACTCACCACCAGAATCCTTTCAGACACAACGTTATGGCTCTGCAGGCTCTTCAGGTATAATTGATATTATTAAGATTCCGGTTTGCAGACATGCATTGCCAGTGATTACCTGTTCTGGTGAAGGAAGAGATGTGTGCAATATTTATTTTTAAAAAAGGTGTTGTCACAGTGCATATGCATTAAACAGTGAAAAAAGGTTGACAACTTTGGCAACTTTTCCAGGATATGTTATATCTCACCTAAGCATCACAGTTGAGACAGCGATTAAATTAAATCCTATGCAAGAATTAAGGCTGTTGATCAGCCACAGCAAGAATAATAGACAAAAAGCCCTATACCTATCCCTTGCCAAACCATCTACAAATGTATACAGATACTGTCAAGGAAATCCTATAACAGGAATGGGGCATCCCTGTTATAAAGATTCCAATATTGATTAATTATATCTTAATGGAACAGTGTACAACTAAAAACTGGCTAAATAGACAGGCAGTGCAAAATAAAAAAAGTTTCTAATATAGTTAGCCAAATTAATGTATAAAGGCTGGAGTGACTGGATGTCTAACCGAACAGAATAGAACACTACTTTAAGTTTCTCAACTCTGAGTTAGTGACTTTAAGGGACTTGGGACATAACTGTTCAGTGAGTTTGCAATCAGTGGAAACCAAGAGAGCTGCAAAGCAGGAAGTAGTGTTTTGGCTATTATGTTAGAAATCCAGTCACATTACATTTTTGCCTAACTAACTATATTAGAAACTTCATTTATTTTGCACAGCTTATCTGATCTGAATCTTACACCGGCACCGTCCAATATAGACACTAGATGAAGGGGTAACTCCCTGTAACTCCCTGTTGTTTCAACACATCTGTTTGCTGGTGCTGCTAAACAGTCCAATACAGATCACATAACATCTGATTATAAAGGGACAAACTGAGAAAGGGAAATAGTTTTTTTAGGTCATGAAGCACTGTCATTTCTCTTAATGGGAAACATTGTAAATTAACATAACTGGTCCCATTGCCTGAAAAGCATAATATTTTTACAGTCTACTTATTGGTTTTATAATTCTTTATACTATATATTTAACATAAACGTGTTTTACCTTCAGATATGATAATGGTTCTGCCTACTATCATGAAGATGATAGAGAGGGACTTCTTAAAGTCTGCAGACTTGTTATACATTCACGATATGAGGATTACACAACTGATGGATTCAATGTCTTATACAACAAACAGCCCGTGATCTACATTAGCGCTGCCTCCAGACCTGGGCTGGGCCAGTTTATCTGCAACCAGGTATAAACATTTAACTATGCTATTTACATATTTTAGATGTTAATTGTTATTGGGTTTTCAATCCTTTCTCACAACCTTAACCAACAGCATATTTAACACCTGATATCGATTGCACCTGTGTCTATTAATATTTAGTAGTACAGCTGTGGGACCTGTTATCCAGAATGTTGGGGCAGCAAAGATTCACCGGCACACAGGTAATGCAAGCAGGTTAAAACCTTGCTAGTGTTTATTGCAGCATGCAACGTTTCGGGGTTACCCCCTTTATCAAGCATGCTTTATCAAGCATGCTTGATAAAGGGGGTAACCCCGAAACGTTGCATGCTGCAATAAACACTAGCAAGGTTTTAACCTGCTTGCATTACCTGTGTGCCGGTGAATCTTTGCTGCTACTGGATTTTGGGGTTGCCGTTTCCCCTTTTTTGCTGTGCACCAGGGTCACCATTGGAAGGGCCAGGGAGTGCGAGTGCTCAATTGACTGTTCTCCAGAATGTTGGGGACCTTTGGTTTTCCAGATAACAGATCTTTCTGTAATTTGGATCTTCAAATCTTAAGTCTACTAGAAAATCATGTAAACATAAAAAACTGCTTTCAATAAGGATTAATTATATCTTAGTTGGGATCAAGGATAAGGTACCTTTTTATTATTATGTATACATATGTATATATATGTATACCCATCTGTTTAAAATAAATGGATGATTAACCCTACCATCAGAAGAGAGCATTTCACTTACAATGTTTTTTTATTCAGCTTTTATGGTTGGACCTGCCTTTGGTTTTTACGGTTATCACCTTTTAGTTCTTCATATTGATTCTTCACATCATTTTAGTAGAAGGGAACATTGATTTTGTAGTGCAAGAATGAGACGTTAACCAGTGACGGTGCAGCCGTACAACATGACCTTTTTGTCGGGTAATTAAAAGGAGCGACGCTCCCCATAATAAAAACACGATCCGTGTCTGATTTGTCATATTGATCACTTGATAGATTTATGGGTAAATGATTTGCCGTCCATAAAACTCAGCAGCCTAATACATTTATTTTTCCATCAATAAAGCTGCACTTTATTTTGCCAAACAAGCACTTGACATTTGTTTAAAAGGACATAAATCCTTAAGAATACAGGAGCTGCAGTGTACAATCATGTGCAACACCATGCTTTCTTCCCCATGTCTTGTGCAGGTCTTTTTTCCCTACAGTTTCCTCTTCTTTAGTACAGCAATATAACATTCAGTTAATAGCTGAACAAGCTTGCTTCAATACAGTTTGCTTTAGAGGCAAAGCCTCCATACTATAGTTTTATACTGAGCTAAAAATAAGGACAGGAGGTGGGTATTTTAGGGGATAAAAAGGCAGAAAAGGGATTTATATGGAGGTAACTATAGTTTGACATTTGTTTTAATTGTTATGGTTTTCCATTTATGTAGCTTTTTGCTCAACAGCTCTCCAGCTTGGTATTTCAGCAGCTATTTCATTGTTACGGTCTTGTTTTCAATAGCAACCAGGCAGTGATTTGAATAAGACGCTAAAATAAATATAGGAGGGGGACTGAATAGAATGGTAAGGAATAAAAAGTGACAGTAATAATTACAGAACAATAGTAACAGGGCCAGTTATCCCCATTTCAAAGCTGGACAGAAGTAGAAGAGGAAGTCAAATAACTCAAAAACTATAAAGAACAAATAAAAAAGACCAAGTTGCTAGGAATAGGAAATGGTATAACATATTATAAGTTTAATTAAAGGTAATCCACCTTCCTTCCTTCCTTGAAACAATCTGCAACTAAACTAATTTAGAATTGATCGATCTTTGTTTTTCTAGCCCTTTCTGAGCCGCTGGCTGTTGGGAAATGCTGGGAGTTTTACTTTAGCAGAAGGAAATAATTGCTCTGCAGAATATGTTGCAGTAATTTTTGTACTTGATTGTTTTTGCTGTTTCCTTCTAGCTTGGCCTTCCACTCTCCTGTTTATGCCGCGTGCCCTGCAACACTATGTTTGGATCCCAGCATCAAATGGTAATTCTCTGGATTAAAAGAAGTGCGTACATATCAGGCAGTCTATGCACTATAAAAGCACAGCAATGACAACCCCCATAAAACCCAATTCTTTTCTTCTTTCCTTCACTTTTCACTTAATTTGTTTTGGTATTCCCTTCTGCTTCCGTCTTACCATACTGCTGTCTTCATCCCTCATTTATATTTCACTACTTCCCCTTTTCATCTCTTTTCCTCCCTTATGTTAGATATCCACTTCTCTGTCCCTTTCAGTCATGTGCTGCCAGTTTACTCTATTCATGTTTGTCTTTGCCATGTTGCTTCTAGTTGGGCTGCTATTCAGTAGGTAGTCACCATATTTGAGCTCATCCATCATTGAATAGATTCTAGAGTTTCCAATCAGGTTACTCAAAGCAAGATTATTTTCATTAGTTATTGGCTCTGTCCTTTAAATAGTGACATAAAAGTGTATTCAGAAAAGGAGGGCACCCAAAAAGACTGCAGTAGTGATGATCTAGTGGTACCATATGGAGGTATTTGGTACCGAAGCAGAGAGCGGAGAGTAGAAGGCGCAACCCATTTATCAAAGGTCGAATTTCGAATTCATGTGAGATTTTTTTTAACTGTGATAAATTCAAATTTACTCGAAATTCCATTGGGAAGTTATTTAAGAAAAATTATCAACCCGAAAACTCGAATCAAGTTCCAATAAAAACTACTAACATACATTAGTTAAAGGATTATTACTGAATACTGATAGCTCAGTATTGAACATGTAACTAATGTAGTGCCATCTCTTGAATGCAATATTCTGTTTATTGGATTTTTTTCATATTTTCTTCAAAGATCTGTTCTGAGCAGGCTCAAAATATAGAGCTGACTGCATATGGAGCTCTTTAGGTAGTGAGGTTGCTGTTTGAGGGAATAGCAAGTAGCAGCTTGACTTCTGATACTCCAAGGCTCTGTATTTTCAGGTTGCTATAGCTCATAAAGTTTGGACATTCCCATGGTATTTGACTGTGCAGAATTGGACATCTGCAATAGCTAAACTGATACAGACAGTTCAGTATCCAATTTTAAGAATAAAAATTGGGGGCATATTGTAATGCAAGGGAGAAGTTTATGGAAAGGTACATTATAGAAAGTAATCTTATACTTTTTTCTCTCTAAGGGAAAGTAGAAGACAAAACATTATTTCAGATCATTTATGTTGAATTTTTATATGAAAACCTATTAAAGAAGATTTTAAAAAAAATTCTACTTTGTCTCAGGATGTGGCCTTGCTGGACCGACTTATAAAAGATGACATCCAGTCTGGAAAATACCCTCTTCTTTTAGTGGCCAATGCAGGTGGGTCACCTTTTGGTTTGGGAAAAGGTAAAACTGAATGTGAATAACCTGAAATCACTTGTTTTAAAAGCAAACATACATGTATTATCATATATAAAAAGTAACTTGTTGACAATAAAAATTAGACCATGTCAATTAATAGTGCACAGTATCAGCTTTATTTTCATAGTTTCATAAAATATCTCACAAACAGTATGTGACTGGATATATCTCCTGAAAATACCCTGTTACATGGTCACATAGTTAAATTGGGTTGAAAAAAAGTCCATCAAATTCAACACCTCCAAATGAAAACCCAGCATCCATACACCCCCCCGCCATACTTTTACATACATTATATATGCCCATATCTATACTAAATGTAAAGTTTAGTATCACAATAGCCTTTGATATTATGTCTGTCCAAGAAATCATCCAAGCCCCTCTTAAAAGCATCAACAGAATCAGCCATCACAACATCACCCGGCAGTGCATTCCACAACCTCACTGTCCTCAATGTGAAGAACCACCTACGCTGCTTCAAATGAAAGTCCTTTTCTTCTAGTCTGAAGGGGTGGCCTCTGGTGCGGTGATCCTCTTTATGGATAAAAAGGTCCCCTGATATTTGTCTATAAAGTCCTCTAATGTATTTGTAAAGTGTAATCATGTCCCCTCACAAGCACCTTTTTTTCCAGAGAAAACAACCCCAACCTTGACAGTCTCCCCTCATAATTTAAATCTTCCATCCCCCTAACCAGTTTAGTTGCACGTCTCTGCACTCTGTCCAAAACTGCACTGCATACTCCAGATGAGGTCTTACTAGGGATCTATAAAGATGTATAATTACGTTTTCATCCCTTGAGTTTATGCCATTTTTATGCAAGACAGAACTTTATTTGCTTTAGTAGCTACAGAATGACACTGCCCAGAATTAGACAACTTGTTATTTACAAAAACACCAAGATCCTTTTTATTTAAGGAAACTCCCAACACACTGCCATTTAGTGTATAACTTGCATTTATTATATTTTTGCCAAAGTCATAACCTTGCATTTATCAACATTGAACCTCATTTTACAGCTTGCTACTGAGTTCCCCAATTTAGTATCATCTGCAAAAATAGAAACCGTACTTTCAATGCCCACCTCCATGTTGTTAATAAACAAATTGAAAAGCAAGGGACCCAGTACAGAGCCCTGCGGTACCCCACTAACAACATTGGTCCAATTAGAAATTTTTTAGCCAGTTCTCTATCGAGGTACAAATACTATGTTCCAGGCCAACATTCCTTAAATTAACCAGTAACCTTCTGTGTGGCACTGTATCGAATGCTTTAGCAAAGACAAAGTAATAAAAAAAAATCCATGTGTTACTGCATTGATGAATGAGAGTTAACACCTCACATTTTGAGTTCTAACATTATTTCATTTCATACCTTTTACAAAAAGACCTCTAAATGTTGCTGACCTTTGATTTTACTTTCCATTTGCTAGGTACTCCAGGAGCAGGTCACACAGACAAACTGGGACGACTGAAGGAACTTTGTGACCAGTACAATATATGGCTCCATGTAGAGGGGTAAATGGAGCTTTAACAACAATAAATACATATGTCTGTCCAATACACAGAAGCCTCCCGTTTCTTGCAAAATACCTTATTATGTTAAATGGTGTGGTGGTGCACCTTTAAGATAACTTTTAGTATTTTATAGAATGGCTTATTCTTTTTATTTGGCCTTCATTTTATCTTTTTTTGTTAATCGTTTTTGAATTATTACCTTTTTCTTCTGACTCTTTCCTGCTTTCAAATGGGGGTCACTGACCCCATCTAAAAAAAACCAAATGATCTGTAAAGCTACACTTTTATTGTTACTGCTACATTGCATTACTCGTCTTTCTATTCAGGTCCACTCCTATTTATATTCCGGTCTCTTATTCAAATCAGTGCATGGGTGCTAGGTTAATTTTGTCCCTACCAACTGGATGGCTGCTGAATATAAAAGCTAAATAACTCAAAAATCACAAATAATAAAAAATGAAAACGAATTGTAAATTGTCTCAGCATATCATGCTCTGCATCATGCTAAAAGGTGAACAGCTTCTTCTTCAACTTCTAATGCTCTAGTTGATGTACAGCAATGGGTGTATGTTATATCAGCAGTAACGAATATCTAATTTAATTAGAAGTCTCATGACCTTTATAAAAATTCACTGTTATTAGTTACCCAATCTAAGTCTTAAGTTTCTGGGGGCCTCATTCAATGTGTAATTGAAAGTTTTTAATTCTGTTTGTGTAGCAGTGGGAGGGACAAAGGATGGAGATTGCAAATTCATAGTTCAATGGTATGGGAAATGTTGTAATTATAATGGCACCAACACACTACCATACTTGTGGTCCATGGTCAGATCAGGTAGTTAAAAAATTAACTTCGTTGAGGGGAAACAAATGTGTAGAAATTCAGTACTATGTTTTAAATTTAATATCCATACCATGTTGTTTACTCTTAAAATTTCTTTTTGTCAGAGTCAATTTGGCAACACTGGCTTTAGGCTACGTCAGTTCTTCTGTTTTGGTAAGTTTTATCGGATTTATTCTCCATACTTATAGATTTATGACTTTAAAGCGCCCAAGGGATTGAATTCCCCTTTAACTACTGCATGAGGGTTTATATACTATAATAACACTATGCACAGAGGTGGAAATATTGGTACAAATCCCTGTGCCTTTTTTTTTTTTTTTTTTAAAGTAGTTTATTTATGTTTTACAAATCTGTGTCTTTTTACCCACAGTGCAGTACTTTACCTAGATTTCAAACATAATTCTTGTCATCTAAGAAACTGCATGTGATGTGACTTGTACAGGATTTGTTATTATGGACCCTTTAGGGCAGAGACACAAATGAAGATTTGGGGAAATTTAGTCTCCCAGTGACAAAACTCCTCTTCTTCGGGCGACTAATCTCCCTGAAAATCCTTCCCACCAGCGAGAATCTAAATCAGTGGCAGGATGGCACTTTTCAGGGAGATTGTCACCCAAAGAAGAGGCGATGTGTTGCTGGGCGACTAAATCTCCCCGAATCTTTGCATGTGTCTCTGCCCTTAGGAGTTAGATGGAGATATTTATTTACAGGGCCTCCCTGTGCTTGTGCCCTATTGAAAAAGCTGTCAAAATGCACAAGTGCAAGGCGCAGCCTTTTTATTGAAGTTTATTGAATAGCATAATTTTGCACATTGCATCGTTTTGTGGTTGTAAACAGATCCTTGGTATAAAAGCACAAGTAATTCTCCAGAATTCTATACAGAAAAAAAGGTGTTACTGCCAAATTGTTTTTCTTTCATATTTATCTGTCAGTGTACTTGTTTGCATAACATGCTTTAATTATATATATATTATTAGGCTGCCACACAGTGCGACAGCATGACCCTTACTTTGGGCTCATGGCTTGGTCTCCCTGCTGTTCCTGCTGTTACATTGTATCGGCATGAGGATCCCTCCCTGGTAAAGTATTCTTATTTCAATTTCAGAACACAATGTAATGGTTGGGCCACATATCTTGGCTACTTTGCACTGAATTTTTTTTTTGTTTTGCATGCATAACCAATCACGTTGTACTTGAAGTCATGGTCAAGGTTGCTATTGCAATTCTTTTTTAATGTTTCATAGATAATGGAATATTTCCATCAATATTCCTACTCACAGAATTGCATTATTAGAGCAGGGCAGAATGAGTATTGGATCCTAACCAGATCTGAGAGAAACTTAATGCAAGTAGAAACTGCCAAACAGAGTCTGTCTTTCTAATCTTGTGTCACAAAGAAGGATATATCGAAATGTGTGTGGTCACACACAGCGGAGCTGAAGCTGAGGTCAGTATTTGGGTTGAACTCAGCCTGTTTGTGACCACAATCAATGGAGCAGGGGCACTGAGCATCTGCTTCTGTCAACTTGCAAAAATCCACAGGCTGACAACAGCCAGAGCCAACAGCCTGGCTGCTCATAGTCCCAATGTGTTCCCTTCACTCAACAAGTATATCTGGGGAATTGCACAGATTAAAGTCTCCCATCTGCCCCAGCCTGAAGCATGATTGTAGACTGGTTAAAGGGGTTGTAAAGGCAAACAAATACAATCCCATCACTGCTGCAGATAGGAAACTTCAGGCGGTCCCCAACTGCTCTGCAGGGAAACAATCATACTTTCAAACAGCAGGAGGGAGCCCTCTCACATTACCTCCCTGAACTCAATCAGCTTTGTTTGTTCCCCTGTAGAGTAGCCGGCGACTATGTTGAGATTTGCATCTGCAGACCCAGAAAAGTCTGCATATTCTGATTATTAATCAGTCTTGCTGTATCAGCTTCTATGGAGGATATTATTTGACTTTTTGATAATTTATGACAATCCCTAAACTTAACCTCCCAACTGAAGCCCAGACCCCACTGACCATGTGCAGGGTTTTGGTCTTGTAAAGATGTTTAACAAAGTTACAAGATGATGACCCCTGTGGCCACCTTTGAAAGCATAACTCATTTGTTTAATTAGGCTTCTGATGCAGTAAGTTTATGTTTAGGATACAAAATACAGCATTTCTAGCATTATTCAATTTTAGACCGTAGTTCCCCTTTAAATGCAAAGTGTGATTGTGTTGTCTTATGGTGCTTTCCCTTGGTCATGTTTTATTTTTTCTCCTCAAAAGTCTCTTGCTGCCGGCCTCACATCCAGTCAGCCTGTTGAAAAGCTTCGTGCCCTGCCACTGTGGTTATCTTTGCAGTATCTTGGACACAGTGGCATTGTAGAGCGGATAAAACATGCATCTCAACTGGTAAGGGTCTAAGGGTATTCATAGGCATCCATGTACAGTATTTATTATTATTATTATTATTATTATTGCATCCATTTATAAAGTGGCAATATATTCTGCTGTACTTTTTTATAAGGTTACATAACTACTAACATAACAGAAGCCAAAAGGCAATCTACAATCTGTATTGTAAGAACAGCTGTAATATTGATACACACCTAGTAACTTGTACTAATTTCTCTATACATTTCACTTTAACTTGCAGTACAGCAGTAAAGAGTGATTGAAGTTTATCAGAGCACAAGTCACATAACTTGGGGCAGCTGGGAAACGGACAATATGTCTAGCCCCATGTTGGATTTCAAAATGAAAAAATCTGTTTGTATTTTTGAGAAATGGATTTCAATACAGAATTCTGCTGGAGCAGCACTATTAGTTGATGCATTTTTAAAAAAAAAACAAAACATTTTTCCCATGACAGTATTCGTCTTCTTTAATCTTGGGGGCAGCATTGGGAAAAAGTTGCTAATGTATATAAGAAGGGATAAAGCACATGTACCTCATTACATAAATTACTGTTAAGCTGTGCTGCCAATTGATGAAGGTAGTTGCATTCCATATGCTGAACACATAGCACTGCCGTAAACCAACAATTAGAGGCTTTAACCTTTACCTAAAGTGGACCTGTCACCCAGACACAAAAAGCTGTATCATAAAAGTCCTTTTCAAATGAAACATGAAATCCAATTTCTATTTTTTATTAAAGCATTCATAGCTGTTTTAAACTCATTTAAAACATCTCGGCTGTCAATCAAATATTGTCTGCCCCTCTGCAGGGCAGACAATTACTTTCACTTTCCATTCAGCACTTCCTAGATGCCACTGCTCTCCCCACATTCCCCCAGTTCTCTTAACCATTTAATTGTGTAGCCAGGACATGGGGATAGACATGGGGTCCCCCATTCTGGTGCACAAACAAGATTCTGAGATGATGCAAGGCTTGCCTTAATAACAGTGTCCACAAAATGACTCCTGCCTGTTTGCTATAATTATGATTTCCCACACTGAAGGAAATAAGATTCAAATAATTTATATAGTGTAATTAATGTTCATTTTGCTTGACTAATGTGATAAAATGGGATTTTTAATAATTTTTGGGTGACGGGTCTCCTTTAAGGAGTTCTAGGCAGAGACAAGCAAATCACCCTGTAATGTCAAGACCCCTACATAAAAACATGTGAGTTTTCCTACATGTGCTTTCTCTTTTTTTATTTTTTATTAAATCTTTTTAGACCAGACATGTCACCAGGGCAGTACCTGTTAAGAGCTACAATTCCCAGTATCCCCCATGTTCTGGAGTTGCCATACACAGTGGGTCCTTACATTTTACAAGCGAGCTTTAGAATTTTAGCTATATATATATATATATATATATATATATATATATATATATATATATATATATATATATATATATATATATATATATATTATTTTGAAGGATATATTCATGTCCTTGGCAAAGGCAAATGGGCTGCAGCCATGTTCCTTGCTATATTTAGACTCTGCTGTAACAAACCTAATGGATTCAAGAGAAGTCATTGAAGCAGGGCCCCTGTGCAACCTTGTAGTGGCTGCAGTAAGCTCATTCTGTGGCTGGATGCGGTTAGCATGTGCTTTTTTTTATATGAAGGTCACATTTTAAAGTGAGGCAAATTGGTCTCTATGGGAACTCATTGAGATTTATACCTCGTGTTAGTCCTCCTACACATGCATCGGTGTTAGCTGGTAAAGTAATGGAATAACAAAGAAAAAATAACCTCTTCCAAGCTATGAGACCTCTTTTTTTAATAATTTAATGGACACCAACCTGGTTCTGCATTTGGCTCTCTAACATTAGGAAATTAAACTGCCACCCACTGATCATGCACGCGAAATTCACAAACTTTCCGATCTTTTTTTTGGAAACTTCATGACTTTCGGGCGCATGTGCAGTAGCTTATGCCGGTATGGAGCTTCTGCGCATGTGCCCGAAAGTCACAAAGTTTCCAATTTCTTTTTATCGGAAAGTTTTTGACTTTTGGCACATGCACAGTAGATCCGAACCGCCAAATGCCTCCTACAGAGCATGCACCACAAAACACCGATGCATCCAGGAAGAAGAGCGCTCAGGAGAAGATGGCTGCTGTGAACTCCTCTGGAGAGGACCTAGAAGGAGGGGTAACTAACAAGTTAGGAGCATTTGCCTGGGGATGGAGGTAGACCAGGGGGAGGATGGAGGGTTTGCCTATACAGGGGAGGGGGATTAGTCCAAAGGGGTTAAAGTCTCCTAAAGGTGAACCACCCCTTTAAATGTTTTGATCTGTCTGAGAGTGTACACAGTCAGCGGAGTATCATCATCATCAGTTTTCTTTTTTTTTTTTTTAAATTCGGTTTTTGTCACAAACACCGACTTTATAATAAAGTGGTTTATTTGTGCCACAAATCTTAACTGTTTTCTTTTTTTAATTTACAGAGTCAGAAGCTGCTGGAAAATCTAAAGAACCTGAGTCCAGTTAAGACTTCGGTAAAGTATTCTCTGCTTAATTAAAGCCCTGCACCAGCAAAGAGCCAATAGCTAAACAGCATGTGGAAGAAGGCCGGGGATGTTTCCAAAACAGTCTGTGTACCATATGTTTAGATATTAACTGACTATCTGAGTGCAGATCTTGCTTTCAGTTCTTCAGTTGGACCCAGATCATCTGCTGGAAATGCAGGACCCATATGAGAATATTCATTTCTCTGTACATCATTAACTCAATAAACATAGCAAGAAACACAGCATATTTTTGTTTGAGGTGGAACACTGACTGTTAATGAACTATGAGTTATATTAGCCACCATTTGACTGTGCAGGTATGGGACCCGTTATACAGAATGCTTGGGACCTTGGGTTTTCCGGCTAACGGATATTTCTGTAATTTGGATCTTCATACATTAAGTCTATTAGAAAATCATGCAAACGTTAACCCCAACAGGCTGTTTCTGTTTCCAATAAGGATTTATTATACATTAGTTTGGGATCAAGTAAAAGGTACTGTTTTATTATTACAGAGAAAAAGGAAATACTTTTTTTAAAATACAGATTATTTGGATAAAATGGAGTCTATGGGAGACAGCCTTTCCATAATTTGGAGCTTTCTGGATAACGGGTTTCCGTATAATGGATCCCATCCCTGTACTATATTATAATGCCATTTCCATTAGGGATACACCAAATCCACTATTTTGGATTCAGCTGAACCTCCGAATCCTTTGCAAAAGATTTGGCCGAATACAGAACCAAACCCAGCCCCTAATTTGCATATGCAAATTAGGATTCGGATCAGCGGGGAAGAAGGATTCGGCCGAATCCTGCTAAAAAAGCCTGAATCCCGAACCGAATCCTGGATTCCAGGTTCCAGGATTCGGTTTGGGATTCAGCCTTTTTCAGCAGGATTCAGCCGAATCCTGGATTAGGTGCATCCCTAATTTCCATAGCCCAGGCCTCTGTAGCACTCTAGCTCTTATGGAACCATAATACCCCTGTCCTTTGTGCTAGGGTAAGGATGCTGGAAAGTGTCATTCCACAGCAGCTGGAGGTTGTCTGTTGCTGACTATATTATTAACAATGCCTTTACATTCCAATTGGCTGCTCTATACCAGCTCCCATAGACACTATTGTACATCATCTCAGCCAATCCAATATGTTAATTGCTTATTTGTCAATTGTTACCCCTTATGTGATTTTTGCCTCGTTTGATTTATCAGTCACTGAGTAGGTTTATTTCACACATTCGTGTTGAATGTAATCTCATTATCTTTTCCACAGTCATTTCATTAATTTCAGTTAAATGTTGTCATAGAAAATGTCCATGTTCGTTTCATAGAGAGAGCAATCTCGTCACGGATCGGTTAATGAGAGCTGCTTATTAGCCGTTTCTGTGTGATTCATTTTGATTGGTGAATGATAAGGATTGCCTTATTTCCCTTCTAATTGCTTCTGTTGTCTCCTAGGTGGAGAATGATGGCGGCTCCCCTGTGGTGGTGTTCAGATTTGTTTATGAAGGTTGCAAATCAGGTTTGAAGATCTCATTTGGATTCAAAGGGCTTTTTTTTTTCTCTTGCCTCCGTTTCTAATCCAGGCTGATGTTCGATTAGATTTTAAGGGTACACATATTCCATAGTTGCTGTGTATAAGCATAACAAATGCAAAGGCATCTAAATACAATGTATAGTTGCTGATCAGTCCACAATCCATGGAAATACTGTAAGAAAGATTTTGATCATAACACTGTTAAGCATACAATATCCATGTTAAGGTAAACACTATGTAGTGGCCCTTAGTATTATTTTTCATTGGCCATATTAAGTCTAGGCTGGCACCTCCCTTCTCTGGTTGCTTTTTCTTAGGGCAGAGACACATAGGCAGTTATGGGAGATTAGTCGCCCTGAAGAAGAGATTTGTCATGGGGAGACTAATCTCCCCGAACTGCCTTCCCGCCTGTGATTTACACTCTAGCACTCGGAGCACTTGTTTTCCGAAGTCACCCAAAGTTGCCTCACGAGGCCAGGCGACTAATCTCCCTGAATCTGACTGTGTATCTCTCCCCTAAAAGGAACTGTAACTGTAAATGGAATTGTTTTAAAGTCTTTAAAATATAATGTACCGTTGCCCTGCACTTGTAAAACTGATGTGTTTGCTTTAGAAACACTACTTTTGTGCTTTTAATAACCTGCTGTGTAGCAATTGAGGCAACTGAAATGGGGTTAAATGGCACAGGTTAAATAGCAGATAACAGATAAGCTCTGTAGACTATAATGGTGCTCTACAGAGCTTTAAAAGACTGCCCCCCCCCACCACAGCTGCACAGCAGCTTATTATTCACGTACTACTATATAACAGTAGTAGTGCTTCTGAAGCAAACACACAAGTTTTACCAGTGCAGGGCACCAGTACATTATATTTTAATTACTTTAATTTAAAATGCTTATTTTTTAGTGTCCCTGTCCCTTTAAGATTAGTGTCCTTTGGCCACTGTATTGGTCATACAGGCTGATTTCCCGCTAGCTGTTTATGCAAGAGAGATCCCAAACAACAACATATATTTTTAAAGGCATAAGACCATCATTTAATAGGCAAGTTGGGGGTGCCAAACCCGCATGGAAATGTGCTGTCCTACAGAATAATTCTGTTCTAAGGAAAGTGTAACTAAACTTGGCAGAATTGCCACAAACACATGAAAAAAGTGGATAAATGCAAATTCACTGGCTCTGCTTTACATGTAACTCGAAAGGGGTTATTGACTAAAATCTGACGTCTCACTATTTTGTTAAAACTGCTTTGACCAAACTCCTGTGCACATTTCTACCGCATTTATCAATAGATTTTCCCCCCCAAAAAATGCAGGAAAAGACTAAATAAAATCATTAAAATACTGAATTGTATGGATTTTTTTGGATTTGATGCTCGAAAGCTTTTTTTTTTTTTGATCATCACCCAAAAACCACAAATTCGTCAGATAATTGCACAAAACTCCGATCATAATATTGTAAACGGGGCGTCTGCCATTGACTTCTACATGAATTCAGCAGGTTTGAGATGGAGTATATTTTATATACGGACTTTTAGCAGGCTCTGGGTTTAATAAATCATGAAAGCTTTGTTTTTTTCCTTCGAAAATATTGTGTTTTCCCCTTTAAACGCCAATCAGAAAAAAATCGGACCACAATATATAACCCCTAAGTGATTACATAAAAAACAAGCCTTTATAGTCCCAAGTTATGATCCCATGACAAGGATATACAGGCTTAGAAAGTTAAAGGAACAGTAACGAATGAACAGTAATGAAAGTGGTTTAAAGGAATAATAATATAACGTGCGGTTGCCCTGCATTGGTAAAAACAAAGTGTTTGCTTCAGAAACACATCTATAGTTTATATAAACAAGCTGCTGTTATTCATGGGGACAGCCATTCAAGCATCCCATTGTATACTACAGAGCTTATGTTATCTGCAGTGCAACCTGTGCCTTTTCTTGTTTTTCAGCTTTAAATGGCTACTCCCATGACTACACGGAAGCTTGATTATATAAACTATAGTAGAGTTCCTGAAGCAAACACTGCAGTTGTACCAGTGCAGGGCAATTACTTTAAAATGCTTTAAAAAATTTTGTTGTTACTTTTCCTATAACCACCATATGTCAGTCCTAACGTTTGCCTATTTGTTATAGACCGGACCCACCCACGGTACCAAGAGTTTCCACTCCATAGTTCCTATATCGGTGCTGTAATTCATAGCAAGGATACAGTCTTTAATTGCAGTACATTTATGCCGAACTCCATTTATATGATTTTTCTTTTTCAGACTCAACTTTAAACTTAAGCACCATAGAAAGAGACAGCGATGCTCTGAATCAGTGGGTAAGAAACACATGAGCCCTGCTGCTCAATGCATGTTCTCATCTCCCAGTTAATCACCTGCAGAGAGACTGGAAGAAAAGGCTGGATTTCTTCTTGTACTAACCTCAGTTTTCGGAATAATGGAGTCAGAATTGGACCAGAGGGATAAATTAAAAACACAGGGCTCTTCTTGGGTCACTGACTTTAAAAGTCAGTGACCCTGAGTTTTGCCAGGGAAACGACACCCATAGACTTCAATTGGAAAAAAAAGTAGTGCGTCAAAAAAAAAAAAGCTGCACGTCACATTTAAAACATTTCTGCAAATTTTTGGCAAATCGAAATGGGTCAAATCTGCCCAGCCCCAGTGAAACGCATTGGCAAGATGCCCATGTCACTTATTTATGTTCCACCCCATGTCCCACCCCAGAAATAATAATGGTTATCGTTTCTGCTTTTCTTGGAGGACAGTGATGAATGGTGTATTGTTTCTTTCTAGCTAGGGGACCAGCTGGCTGCTCTTGTTCCTTCCTGTGGAGTGGACATAGTAGAACTGGAAGATGAAGGCACGTGTGTGCGCTTTAATCCACTAATGACTGCTGCCGGTAAGCCTCATATAAACAGCCCCTAAATTATAGGATAACTAAACCTTAATTTTATTGTAAAATTGTTCAGAGTGTTTTTCCAAGCACTTTTGCAATTTACCTTGCTTAAATATCTGTTTCAGAGCTAGTATTGCTTTTTAACTGTCAGTACAAGTATGGGATCTGTTATCTGGAAACCCGTTATCCAGAAAGCTCTGAATTACGGAAAGGCCTAATTTATAAGCATATCATTCTGATATTTAAAAATGATTTCCTTTCTCTGTAATAATTAAACAGTACCTTGTACTTGATCCTAATTAATCCTTATTGGAGGCAAAACAATACTACTGGCTTTAGTAGCTATTTAAATGATGTATTTGTAGACTAAGGGGCCCATTTACTAAATTCATGTGAAGAGATCGAAGTTCTATGGGAACCATCCCATAGGCTTCTGAGGCTAATTCCTGATCAAATACCATTTGTATGATCGAAGTCTTCGATCGTTCGAATCGTGCTAATTTTTCGAATTATTGAATGAAATAGAATGTTCTTTATTGGATCGTTCGATCATCGTTGAAGGATCAAAGATAAGGGTAGCCTAGAACTATTCGATGAGCATTCGATTTTCGAATGCTAATCGAATATCGAGGAAAATCGTAGGATTATTGGGAAATAATGATAAATTTGCCCCTAAGTATGGAGAAACAGTTTACAGAAACGCCCAGGTCCTGAGCGTTTTGGATACCAGGTCCCATATAGGTCCCTGTATAATGAATTTTGTATCACCATCTTCTGGTCAGTTCCTGTAACTGTACAGTCAAAGATCTATCCCTTCAGAAGGAAAACAAAGAAGTGTTCTGATGTTGCTCATCTCCAGAAGGAGAAGGGAAATGGCATCTGAGGCTTATGATCTATTTTTTTTTTGAGCTGAGGAACATCAGAACAACTCGGCAAGCACACTATATCATCTATTTAGCACATGAAGTGTTCTGATATTTCTCTGCCCAAGAAGTAGAGGGGAAAGGGGATCTTTGGCCTTTGATCTCTTTTCTGCAGTATCATTTTCTATTATGGGTCAATGTAACTGAGAAACAGAAATCTCTATAGTTCAATTACTTCTGGCACTAAACACGAATATGAAGCCAGTTTCATTTTAGTACTTCCTGTCACTTCTGGTCTAAAAGAACTTCACATGAGCTGATAAAATGAATTACCAGTCCACTGAGAATCTCCTGATAATGAGCTGCTTAGATAAGGGAGAGATTTCTTTGTTTGAAGGCAAATAGAGACTTCTGAACTTATTACCGTGTTTATAAAGGATGGGGGTAAGGTCAGTGAACATAGCCCGACTTTCAAATTAGTGGCTAAGAATGGAAAGACATAAGAAAATATGGATTTTTTTTAAATGAAACCAATAGACAATGTAATTTTCAATATTCAATGTGCTAATTTTTAGCAAAGATAGATACTGTCAAATATAAAATATATATTTAAATAAAACTGAAAACCACTGCTACATATTAAGAGGAACCTGCTCGGTAGCACGTCCACTGTAAAAGTCTATGTATGATGTGTTACATTTTAAAGAGGAGTTGCTTTTAGTATTAAAAGTGAAGCCTGCTTTAAGCAATGCAAACAAATGTCTCCTGACAGTCTTAGGTACTACCGCTGAAGATGTTGAGCAGCTGGCTGCTTGTCTCAGAATGAAGATCCCAGTCCTTCAGAACACGCTCAGACTGAAGGAAGAATTCAGACAAGAGGTAGAAAGAATTGCAGGACTGTCTTACATCAATGACTACACTTGGGCCGGACTTGGTGTTTTAAGGTAAATAAATGATGCTCAGGAGAATGTAATAAAGCAAAACAAGCATCTAGCCAAAGAGAAGGTTTCTGTGCTCTATTGTAGAAATGCACAAAGTTAATTTCTACTGGCAATACTTAGGGGCAAATTTACTAAATTCACCCAAAAAATATTCGTTTTCCTCGATATTCAATTAGCATTCGAATTTTCGAATACTAATCGAATAGTTTTAGGCTACCCTTTTATTCGATATTCGATCATTCGACGATTACTCCCATACGCTTCTATTACAATTCAGTAGGTTCAATTTGGGAAGTAGGCAGTCGAATAATTTTAAAATTTCAAATCCTTCGATATTCGATGATTGAATAAGCCAAATTCAACCAATCAAATTAATCCTACGATTCACGTGAATTTAGTCCCCTAAGACTTCCTTCGGCCAACAAGCCTTGTTTAGTTCCATTCAGTAGCTAGACATTGTAATAAGACATGTCAACATCTATATTCCATTTTGCATATATATTCTTTCCTATATCGGATGCTAGGTATGAACAGTTCAGTGAGGAACAAGATGTTGCCAAGAGAGAAGCAGATCTGGAAAAGATCACGGTCGCTCTTCTGAAGAAGCTCAATGAGCTGGAAACAGATCTGACATTTTGTTCAGGTACTGACCGACTTGTGGTATAAACTTGAGCAATTACGCTGAAAAATGTATCTGTTTATTATGAACTTAAATATCATGTACTGTTACCCTACACTGCTAAAAACATTGTTTGATTCAAAAGCATTAACACAATTTATATACATAAGCATAGCCATGTTAAAAATGTTTTAAACATTACTTATTCTTTAATGCAAAGAATTAATGAAGCAGGAATTGCCCCCTTTTTTCCCCTTACAATTTTTAACAAGTGTTTCTTTCCTTTAGGGCCAGAATTTGGTGCAGAAAAGAACTGTATCTACATTGGAATGGCTTCTGAGGACCTGGATGTTTCAGAATTGGTAGAAACCATTACAGCCATGGGCAGAGAAATTGAAGAAAATTCACGGGTATTTAAAGCGTTTGTATTTTACTAATAATGGAAGTCCAATCGTGTAATGTAATGAAGGACTGTGTTAAAGGAAAACTATACCCCAAAAGTGAATTTTTGAGCAACAGATAGTTTATATCAAATCAAGTGACATATTAAAGAATCTTACCTACCTGGTATATATGTTTAAGTAAATATTGCCCTTTTACATCTCTTTCCTTCAACCACCATTTCATGATGGTCTTTGTGCTGCCCCAGAAATATTTCAACTCTAACTGTAACAGGAAGAAGTGTGGAAGCAAAAGACAGAACTCTGCCTTTTAATTGGCTCGTGTGACCTAACTTTATAGTTTGTTTGTTATGTTTGTGTGCACCGTTGGATCCTAGGATCCCAGGACTCAGTCCTTATTTTTTAAAATGGCTATTTTCTATTTATGATTACCTAATGGCACATGCTACTAAAAAAGTGTATTATTATGAAAATGGTTTTACATATGAGTTGTTTTATGCAATATCTGTTTATAGAGACCTACATTGTTCAGGGGGTATAGTTTTCCTTTAACTAAAACCAGATTTGATGATATGAGCAGGTTTCACACTAGTAATATCATGAATTTGTAACATCGGTTCACTTCATGCATCCCTTCTCAGTCCCGTTGTTCATTATGATTTCCTGTTTTGTTCAGTTGCTGGAAAACATGACAGAGGTTGTCAGACAGGGCATTTTGGAAGCAGAAGTACAACTTCATAAGGCCAATGAGGAAAGGCTTTTGGAGGAGGTAAGAGGAAGGGGCAGCCAATTGGCATAAGGCAGAACATTTTACTCATACTAAATGGAAGAACCAGAGAGGTTGAAGTGGGCTTTTCAGTTCCATTTGGCCTGCTTCACTGAGACCTCTAATTTTTTCAGTTTGGTTGCTTTCTCTATTTGGATGGGAGGTTTGGATCATTAGTTCTCAAAGCATAGTGTGCCCCAGGGGCATAGAGAAGTCTCCATCCATTATTTCTTATACAAGGGTTATCTGCTTCTTCACTGGGGTGTCACATTGTTAGTCATCCCACAGAAAATACAATCATTTTTTTTACCCTGGGCCTGCTCTTCTTTTCATTACAAAATAACAACAAAATCACACACTTACCCAGGGGACTTTTCCACTGGGCCATTTTCTAGGGATCCCCTGGTGGCTCTCTTTGATCCTTTGCATGCGTAATAGAGTAGACAAAAGTCGACAGAACTAAGGGGCCCAAAATTTTACCCAGTGTTGGACTGGCTCACAGAGATACCAGGAAAACTCCCGGTAGACCCAGGTGTCAGTGGCCCTCTTGCTTCTAACAATTTGGCCTATTTCATGTTCATTCCCTATTTCTTTATGTGGAAAAAGAGGCTTAATAATGGAAGAATAGAGTATAGTAAGTAGATCTAAAAGAATAGGAGAATAAAGAGGTTAAGTGAGGAGAGAAGAAATAATAGTTTGGAAAGTTTGGCCCCTGGTCTAAGGTTTTGTGGTGGGCCCCTGGTCTGGAGCTTTCTTCTGGGCCCCTGGCATCCCAGTCTGACACTGATCTTACCCTTTAGTCTCTTTTAACCAACTTTTGCGCCTGGACCATTGTTCCCCTCTGAACCTTGTGTCACATAAAAAATGCCATGAGGTAAATGACATGCACATTAGAGTTTGGAGATGCCGACATGCCTCCACTTCCCTGCACCTAATGAATTAAGCATTCCTGAATACAAGCAACCTTGTATTCTTTGGGAAAGTACAGCTTCTTGCACTCGGTGAGGCATGTGAAAATCATGGCAGCTTGTGCCTATTTTTTGCACCCTGCACCACAGTTTGCCAAATGCTGTTTGTTTAAATTCAGAAAATTTACTTTTACAGGCGTAGATTAAAGGAATGCAAATATATAGGCGCACCATTCTTTCAGTAAACCGCAAATATAAGGCAATAACATATTGCGTGTCCAAAACATTGCTGTTATGTATGTTTAGACTTTGATTGGATTTGCCATATTGTGTTTTCAAGCTGAAAAGCCATTTCTTAGCCACACAGCAGTACCCCTAGCAATGATATAGTGCTGTTCAATGTCTTTGTATGGATGAATGGAACGTGACATAGTTCAGCCATGCAGTTTCTACTCATATGTATTCATGCAGAGAAAAAATATACTGTGTATTTCCATAGAGATAGGAGGGGCAGTAAGAGAACCTGCATCCTTCCATCCACACACCCATCCTGATCTATGTACAGAAATACATTTTTACTGGGGGAGATGAGCTTTGCCCTGGGTCATGGCACTGAATAAACTGTTGCTTTATTCTTCAGTTGTCTTTTTATTCAAAATAAATGTTCATATCCTGAATAATTTTTTTCTTGTTCTACAGGGTGTCCTACGGCAGATCCCATTAGTGGGATCAATGTTAAATTGGCTTTCCCCTGTCCAAGCCACACAAAAGGGAAGGACATTCAATCTGACAGCAGGTCAGTTACTGTATGTAGGATTTCATCTTTTATTGTGTCCGCGAAAGTAAATCTATACTTTGCAGATAATTCAAGGGCTTCTAATAGAGATTATGTCATGAAGATACAGATTATTATTTATCATTCCAGTAAAACTGTTGTAGCTCATCTATCCCTTCAAATAAGTCGTCTGAAAATGCAAAGCAGCATGGAATCAATAACAACCATTTGATTTGTACTGATAAGTTCAAATAAGGATAAATAACCCGCAGTGATCATGGCCTGAAAATAAAAGGTTTGCTCTGCTCCACACTAGAATCTGTAAACTTCATTCTTTCTGTCATACAGGATCTCTGGAGACAACGGAAACAACCT
This sequence comes from Xenopus borealis, assembly GCA_024363595.1. Classification (NCBI taxonomy): domain Eukaryota; kingdom Metazoa; phylum Chordata; class Amphibia; order Anura; family Pipidae; genus Xenopus; species Xenopus borealis. Next base: position 86,929,704 of record CM044448.1, on the reverse strand, counting down.
ATATATCTAAAGCACAAGCAACTAGATTGACGCCACCTCCAACCCCCACATCCGCACATGGAAAAAGACAACCAGGTATTGCAGGGATAGTTATCTAGTTAATGTGTTACGTATCCAAGTGCAGGTTCCATTACACTGGTCTATTAAAAGTTATTCAAAGCCAAGTCCAATAAATCATGACTTTGTCATTTAATATTCAAGCAGGTCACATTCCAGCCAACTTCTCTCTTGCTCTGTATACAACAACAGTATGTTTAAAAAAAGCCTAGTACATAAAAATTTTATATAGTGGTCATAATAAAAGGAAGGCAGTCCCTCTGCAATCTTAGCTGGGTTTTCTGGGTAATACAATAACTTCACCCTCATGGGTTAACACATTTTGCAGTATTAAAAACCCAACTTTTATTGAAAACTTTGGCTTCTCAGGAGCTATAACAAACAAGGAAAAGTTGTGCTCACCACTAATTTTTAAAACCATTAGGCGGGGGTGCAATGAGGCTGTGACCACAAAATACATATAGACAAATACAAGAGGTCCTCTGCACTCAACCCATTATCAATATATTTAAGACATTTTGTGCATACGGCTACTAAAAATGCCTTACCCTTTAAACAACAGGGATTGTTTGTCCATATATTGCAATATATTTAAGCTGGCCAACTACGTCAGTCATCCCATATCTGGCCAGTCCTACGCTCAATTTACATCTGATTCATTAAGAATTCTATTGCTTCATTATACATTTTACAAAGGGACTAAGTTTTACCTGCAACTTACTTGCTGCTTTCAAAGTAAAACTCCCAAACTTAGTTGCCCTTTTACTAGACACCAGTGGGATCACCTGACTATAGCTGGGAAGGGTGGGGGCTACAACAGGGAGGTGGTCACTGCTCCTGTATAACTATAACAAACAAGGAAAAGTTGTGCTCACCACTGTGTGTGTGTGTGTGAAACCAGAAAGTCACGTTGTGTAAAGATGTTGGCTATGATGTGGCCATCCCCCATGGTATCGGACTGCTAGCCTGAAGGCCAAATGTTCATATGAACCTTGTGTGGCTCACCGCTTGGTTGGCCATCTGTGATCCAAATTAATCTTACTATGCTTTAGTTCCACTGTTTTTTTCCATACATTGCTATTATCTGTTTTTTTTGTTTTTTTTCGTCTTTAAAGGTCAGAAGCTATTTAAAAGACTATCTAGAAATTCTGATGCAATGAGTGAGACCAGCTCCATAAGTCACTTGGAGGAAGTGGAGAGCCTTGAAGCTGTGCCAATGCCAGATACACAGCAATTTGATTCTGCAACAGCAGAACTCTCTGCAGCAGGAGAGCCCTCTGCAACAGCAGAGCAGTCAACAACACCTTCCATCATTCCCACCGAAACCTCCAGCGAAGGATCCCAGGAACCCAGCATTCCCAGTGCAAACACAGTGGAATCAGATAGTGTAAGATAAAAGAAGGCCTGACAATGACCCAACTAAACGCAAGGCGTGTAACTTATGGTGGATGGTGCCACAGTCTACAGTAAAGACTACTGTACTAAGTTATTAACCTCTCTGCACAAATAATATAAGCCTTTCTTGTATGGCACAGTAAGCTTGGCAAACATTACTGCTGCTATTAAATAGTAATCCAACTTCTCTGCCAGTTCTTGCACTACCAAGAATTCTCTTGATCATTCTGTAATCAAACCTCTTTCCTCATGTCGACTGAGTTATTTAACTTCGTTATCTTATTATACCTGGATATAATATTGAAATGAATGTGTTATATTTTTAACTGCCGAATATCTTGCAGCCATCTGCTCATGTTCCTGCAGGTTTCCGTTGTGGTTTGCACAGACTTGAAGGAAAATAAACCCAACCAGCGAGGGATTTTAACACCCTAGCTATATTGTACTGTAACTTTCAAATGCACTATTTTATGTAGGTATATAATGAAAAGTGTTTCCATTCAGAGATTATTCATATGTAAAGTTAGCAGTTGGGTTACTTCTACTAGAGCTAGTGCTTCCCACCCGCACCCAAGACTCAGCATCAAATCAAGTACAACGTCCTTACCACTTTATTAAAGGTAAACTCCTGAATATATATTTAAATATCTATCTTCACTTTCCCAGACGGTTAGACAGCCCTAAGTGCCCCAACAGTTGCACAACTCTACTCCAATTACACTGAAGTGCCAACGATTTTTATATTGCACCGTCACATGCTCGCGTTTTATTGCAGCTATAGAATATCCATTTTGGCACAGCAATAGCAGGACTGCATATACCCGGAATAAACCCAATACACTTCATCTAGGACTTCACTCACGGTTGTCCATAAAATCATTGCGTCCCGATGGCGGCGAAGGGCGATGTTCTTCCCATCCAGAACAAGAAACCGAGACAGGATCTGAGTGCAATCTATTGATTTCTTTTATTTGCAATGGTCTTCCCTTTTGTGATAACGTTCACTGGTGCAATGAAGTTGATTTTATTTCCTTTTGAGGCACGAGGAGGGTTTTAATTTCATTCCGTGTATAAATATTAATACTGATTCATTTTTACTGTTTTTATAGATTTGAGATTTGTTTTCTTTTCTGTTTTTTTGGATTACACTGTATATTCTTTCATGTTTGATTTAAAAGCGAAATAGTTTTCCGTCCATTTTTTTTTGTTGTTGTTGTTTAGGGTGTTTTAATTGATTTCGTTTCTAACCAGAGACTGTGTAATTAAAAGGAACGGCATACTTAAAATATTTGTGAAATGGAAGAAATTAATGTATAATTATATTTCAGTTGCAAAGCCTCTTGTAGGTTTAGTAAAGGTGTTAATGACTTTTTTTTTTTCCCTGAACCGTTATCTGTTTCTTCTGTCAGATATATGTTGACAAGGCCGTGAATAATTCAGAATAACCATCTACGTTTGATATAAAGAAAAACCTGTACAGATAGAGAACAGTAAACCCGTTCCACTAGTGCTCTGCAGAGTATAACTAAGGGTTATAGAAGTAGCAAAATATCACATTTTATTTTCTCATGGCCTGACGCGTTTCATATCTCCAAAGGACACTTAGGGGCAGATTTATCAATGGTTTAATTTCGAATTGAAAAAAATTCGACCATGTGAATAGGATTTGAAGTAAAATCCTTCGAATATCGAATTTGAAGGATTTTTAGGGGAAGTATTTATACAGTCAAGTGATCGAAAATTTTATTCAAATCATTCAATTCGATTGAATTTACAAAATTCAGTGGTCAAAGTGGTCTTCAAAAACATTCAAAAATTCAAATGTTTTTGAAAATTCAATTGAACTGTGAATTAAGTAAATGGGCCCTTTAGTCATAGGCTGAACAGTAGGCACAAGTATTTAAAGGAGAAGAAGCCAATGGGAATGTATAGGTGGAGCTACCAATGGACCAATCATAGAACAACTGTTAAAGTCCAATGGGGCAAAGTTAAACACATCCCTAAGGCTAATATACA
>CM044448.1:86877516-86887838 GCA_024363595.1 Xenopus borealis | reverse complement strand
CTGAGTGTTGTAGTTATGGCAGAGCACAAGGTGCACAAGTCTCTTATCGAGACGCCTAATTGACTTATTTCACCCTCACATTCTGATATTTATATTGCAGTTATGTTCAGCGCATGAAGCAATACGAACGTGAGAGGAGACTCATGGTGCGACAGAGAAAAGCAGAACAACTGGAGGCAGCGTAACTTCACTCTTTTCTTCCTAATTACCAATTATTTGAGCCTATAACTTAAAGAAATAAACTTTGTTGCTGAACATTGTTAGTATTGCATCTGCCTGCCAGTATCTAACCCATACAGAGAGAGGGAGATCATAAAATCATGCAAGCTTGGATCTTTTTCTGGATCTCAATTCGGCAGGGACAACCCCCTAATTCTGCTCACAGTCTGTTTGGAAAGATATCATACAGCTATACAAGTACAGGTATGGGACCTGTTATCCAGAATTTTTAGGGCCTTTCTGTAATTTGGATCTTCATACCTTAAGGAGAAGATTTATCAGAATCTGAGTTTAGGGGTTGATAAATAAAAACTCGCCCACATTCCATTCATTCCTATGGGATTTTTAGAATTGTATTTATCAATGGGTGAAAGTTAGAACTCGCCTTTTCATAAGTTCGGCTCTAAAAAATCCCATAGGAATGAATGGAATGTGGGTGAGTTTTTGTTTATTAATCTCTAAACTCACATTTTCATAAATATGTCCCTAAGCCAACTAGAAAATCACGTAAACATTAAAGGGATACTGTTGTGGGAATTTTTTTCCCCAAAATGCATCAGTTAATAGTGCTGCTCCAGCAGAATTCTGCATTGAAATCCATTTTTCAAAAGAGCAAACAGATTTTTTTTATTTAATTTTGAAATCTGACATGGGGCTGGACATAGTGTCAATTTCTCAGCTGCCCTCAGTCATGTGACATGTGCTTTGATAAACTTTAGTGACTCTTTACTGCTGTCCTGCAAGTTGGAGTGATATCATCCCCCCCCCCCAGCAGCCTAACAACAGAGCAATGGGAAGGTAACCAGATAACTGCTCCCTAACACAAGATAACAGCTGCCTGGTAGATCTAAGAACAGCACTCAATAGGAAAAGCCAAGTATTACTGAGACACAATCCTTTACATTAAGTAGGAGAAACAACAGCCTGCCAGAAAGTAGTTCCGTCCTAAAGTGCTGGCACAAGTCACATGACTGGGGCAACTAGGAGACTAACGATATGTCTAGCCCCATGTCAGATTTCAAAATTGAATATAAAAAAATCTGTTTGTTCTTTTGGGAAATGGATTTCAGTGCAAAAGTCTATTGGAGTAGCAATATTAACTGATGCATTTTGAAAAAAAAAAAACACGATAGTATCCCTTAAAAAAAGCCAATATTCTGGGTTTGCTTCTAATAAGGATTAATTATATCTTAGTTTGGATCAAGTACGAGCTGCTGTTTTATATTTACAGAGAAAAAGGAAATAGTTTATAAAAATGTTAATTATTTGGATACAACTAAGGGGCAGATCACATGAATAATTCGAAGTTCGATTGAATTTAATATAAATTTGAATCTTCAATATGCAAATTAGGCTAATTTGACCATCGAATATTCGAATTAGAATGATTCAAATAAAATTTTATTTGAATATTCAATGGTCAAATACTTCCCCTTTAAATTTTAATTCGACCACCTACTTTGTCAGGATCAAGCTACCGAATTGGCAATCCTTAGCGGAGATCGTATATGAAAAATTTGATCGATTAAAATCGTTCGAATATTCAATTCGAATATTCGATCGATCAAATCTTTTATATTCGATTGTTCGATCGATTGAATTGTGGTAAAATCCTTCTAATTCAATAGTCTAATTGAAAGATTTTACTTCCCCACTATTCCCATGGTCGAATTTCAAATTTTTTTTTTTAATTTGAAATTCGACCATTAGTAAATCTGCCCCTAAGTCTAAGTGAGATGGCCTTTCTGTAATTTGAAACTTTCTAGATAATGGGTTTCCGGATAACTTATCCCTTACCTGTATAGGTATCTCGCCTAATTCTACTCATAGCTGGTACAAAGAGATTCAAAATGCTTTTTTCACCTAATTATCTGTGTGAGTTAGCAATTAGCCCACATATCAATACAGTACACATTGCATCTATAATATGGTCTCTAATTGAAAGACAACGTCCACAGTATAAACAGGGAATTTTACAGAAAAACTATACTAACATGTAATGAGTGCATTCTAATGGGTGACACTGTGGTCCTGCTAAAATCAGCCCTTCTATTATTTCTTAAAAATCCATTCATAAGTTGCACTTCTCAACTCATAACATCAGACAGGTAGAAGCAGAAATATAAACGGGGTTATTTACTAAAATCCAATTTTATCTTGTCATTTAAAAAAAAAAAAAAAAACCATGACCAAACTCCCATACTGATTTTACCTTATTTATTATTTTTATGCCGAAATTTTTCGTGATATCGCTTGAAACCCCTGAATTTTTTAGTTTTTTTGGATGAACCTTGGCGCAGACCATGATATCTCCAAATTTGAAATGGGACCTTTGCAATTGACTTCTAAAGGAGCTAAGCAAGTTGGAGAATGGAGTATTTTTGGATTCACACTTTTAGTAGCCTTGGGGTTATAATAAATTTTAAAAAAATTCCCTCTAAAAATTTGAGCATTCTAGTGAAAAAAAAACTAAATTTTTTTTTAATTTAGACTAATAAATAAACCCCTTAAGGTCACATGGCACACCTTTTCTTAATACCCTTTAAAGGAGAAGGAAAGGCTGGAGGCAATTGGGGGTGCCAAACATTAGGCACCCACAAGTGATAGGAGCACCGGCCTAGGGTTTCAGGTAGGTAGATCTATAAGCAGAAATCTGCACCATGGTGCGATCTATTTCCGTTTTCTTCTGTCTTCGATTTCCCCAGACCAACGCATGCGCAGTTTAACGAAAAAAAGGATTCAGATGGGGGTTTACACACCTTCCTCTGGATCAGCTAAAAGGCACGATTTACTGACAAGTCTGAACTATATGGGCTTCTGTATAACTCTGCGAAAGGGTTAAGGGGCAGATTTACTAAATTCACTTGAAGGATTCCAAGTTCAATCGAATTTTCAAAAAGATTCAAATTAAAATTTTCGATGTTTTTGAAGACCACTTCGACCAATGAATTTTGAAAATTCCATCGAATCGAATGATTCGAATAAAAATCTATTAGTATATTTGATATATTCGACTGCCTAGTTCGCCAGATCAAAGCTAGCGAATTGGGTTTCAATATTCACAGCTGGTACAAAATCTGCCCCTTATAATACTGAATAAATAAGTGAATAAAAGGGTTGCATTTATAATATGGAATAAATGGGTTACATTTATAATTATGAATAAATAACGGAATAAAAGGGTTACATTGATAATACTGAAGCCGTGATTGCATACTGCAACAATAAATTGGGCAGACGGGGAGGTGTTTGGCTGAGTCAATAGTCTGCTTGCATTCAGACATTGCACATTCTTCCTTATTACTAGGGATGCACCGAATCCACTATTTTGGATTCGGCCGAACCCCCGAATCCTTCCCGAAAGATTTGGCCGAATACCGAACCGAATCCGAACCCTAATTTGCATATGCAAATTATGGGTGGGAAGGGGAAAACATTTTTTACTTCCTTGTTTTGTGCCAAAAAGTCACGTGATTTAGCTCCCTGGCCCTAATTTGCATATGCAAATTCGGATTCGGTTCGGCCAGGCAGAAGGATTTGGCTGAATCCGAATCCTGCTGATGAAGGCCGAATCCCGAACCGAATCCTGGATTAAGTGCATCCCTACTTATTACTCTACATTTCTTTACTGGAAATCTGGTTCACCCCCATTCTCAAATTTGTGCTACTCTGGGTCACTCGAGGAACATGGAACAAGCTGTATGGAAAAAGAAATCCTCTGGCTTCTAGTCAGCTGTCATCTGAAGATGAATTCCTGCTGTATATATAGAAACAGGGCACCCAATTTGCCCAACAGATCTGGATTGGAGCCTCTGCTGCCCCATCCACAATGTCAAGTGATTTACCTCCAATGAAATTTGCCTTTGTGGCCAGCAGAAAGAATCAAACCCTGGTCTGCATTTACAACAAGGGCTGTTCACTTCCTGGTTTAGGAAGTCTTAGAGGCCTATTTAATATGCTGTGTAAAATAAAATATGCCCCAAAACACGGTGTAAAAAGCTGTGTAAAATAAATAAGGCATTTATCAAGGTGTGTTTCATTTTGTGCTGTATGAATTCCAGGTTTGCTGCCGTTATTCACACAGCTTCAGACCTTTGTAAGCTAGTGCTGGCAACCAGTTGCCCTAAGAAAAAAAACATATTGAAAAATGTACACTTTTTTTTTTGTCACCGGTTTTTACAACCGCACAATAAATCTGCCCCTTGTTCTTTATACAAGTGGAAAATGATAAAGACTGCCCAACTGTAGCTGAAGCTACATGTGCAAGCAACCAACAGTAGCAGTGCCCATTGTGGCATCCTCCACAGGCAGAACCACTAAATGCAGGCTGGCTACCATAAAATTTCAAAGGGCATCTTGTAAAATTGAAGCTGTCATGTATTAAACGAACAGTAACACCAAAAAATGAAAGTGTTTTTAAGTATAGAAAATATCATGTAGTGTTGCCCTGCACTGTTAAAACTGATCCGTTTGCTTCAGAAACACTACTATAGCTCATAAAAACAAGCTACTAAGTAGCAATGGCTACTTTTGTGGTCACAGCCTCATTGCACCCCCGCCTAATGGTTTTAAAGATTATTGGTGAGCACAACTTTCCCTTGTTTGTTGGTTATACTGGAGCAGTGACCAGCTCCTTGTTGTAGCTCCCACCCCTCCCAGCTATAGTCACGTGATCCCACTGGTGTCTAATAAAAGGGCATCCAAGTGTGGGAGTTTTACTTTGAAAGCAGCGAGTAAGTTGCAGGTAAAACTGCAGGTATAACCAAATAAAGTTTCGCTGTGTTCAAAGTAGAGTTCTGCAGCGGGTCAGGTACACACGGGTTACCCTAAAATCCTGCAGGTTGCATGTAGAAGTTCCGGGTGCGGGTACAGAAGCGGGTCAGTGGTTTGCAGGTTGAGGGTTGGGCTGTGGATCTTCTCCACAGAGATTTTTACTCCTTTTTTCTGAGCACATCTACTTCCGATGATGTCACTTCCGGTTTACAATGACAGCACTTTCTGTTTTACTCCTTTTTTTTTTGATCATTGCTACTTCCGATGATGTCACTTCCAGTTTACAATGACAGCACCTCCTGATTCTTGATGATCAGCGGGTCGCAGGTCCGGGTTTATGATAAGGTATCTGCCGGTCAGGTCGCGGGTCTAATCGTGTAAGAATCCGGGTCCCAAAAAATGGACCTGCGCAGGACTCTAGTTCAAAGTATAGTAGAAGACTGGAATTGCCTAAAATCAGAACCGCTGGAGAGTGAACACCACGAGGAACCTAGACCTGGGGAAAGAAAGCGCCATCACTACAGTAACGGGCACTTTCTGTGCCATAGACGTAAGGATTCAGCTCACACCGCCGACCTCTGCACACCTAATGGAAATTATCACAAAGCAGGGAATCTTGTAAGTACCAGCCTACTGTGAGCTATTTCAAAACCTATTGCGGTACCTCACTATTTTGTGATTTCCTTTCAACAGCCTTCACTTAAAGTGATACACTATAAAATTAATTTTAACATATGAATGTAACTATAGGTCATTGATCATTTTTTGCCGAGAGGTTTGTTTTTGTATATAATTGTTAGTTGAAGTTCCTAAGCCTGACACTCTCTGACTTTGCCAACCTGACTGTCCCATCTCAGCCTGTTAGTTACAGTTTCTAATGCTAACGGACTCCTGCTGCACAAATATGGCAGCCCCCTCATACAGGAACATGGGGGATCAGACAGGTAATGTAAAAGCATCATGCAAATACTTTATGACAAAGTTAGAAGTAGCTTTCAAAGCCAATATTATAATAGATGTTAAAAAGAGTTTAATTTCAGGTGTCAGTATCTCTTTAACCATTACCAGCGTGAATTCCTACTACAGAATGTGAGTAGATTAGACTAAAAATTAAGTGGATCAAAAGAAACAGTATTGCACTATTAGCACACCGCAAACTTCTTTATACACAGACTTTCCCGAAATAAACCGCAGGTGCTGCTAGCTCAATTAGCCTTGACAAAGCGCAGAGCTCACCCAGACCTTGCTAACATGCTCCTCACAGGTTACAGGGATAGGATGGGCTTTAAAGGAACAGTAAACCCTAAAAATGAAAGTGTTTTAAAATAATGAAAATATCATGTAGGGTTGCCACCTTTTCTGGAAAAAAATACCGGCCTTCCTATATTCTTGCTGTTTTTTTCCAAATAATAACATTGGCATCAAGCATAATTTTTACCGGCGAGGTGGCAACCCTAAAGGGCAGATTTACTCGAAATCTAATTGAAGGGTTAATAAACCCTCAAATGTGGTTTTTGAATTTAAAGGGGAAGTAGTCAAATTTCAAAAACAATCAAATTCGATTGTTTCTAATGTAATTCGACCAATCAAACAAAAAAATTGGATCGATTAAATCGTTAGAATCAAACAATTTTAACCCTTCGATCAATTTTTTTTTTATTTGATAAAAAAAAAAAAAGCTTTAAAACACCTATAGGAGCTTCCCATAAGGTTTTAAAGCAATTTGGTAGGTCCAATCTGGCGAACTAGCCTATCAAATTTTTTTAAAGGGGGAAGTACTTCGACCATCGAATATTCAAATACAATTAAATTTGAATTATTCGAATCTGTCGAATTTTTTGCATATTCAAAATTCAAATTCGAGTTTAAAAAAAAAAATTGATTGAATTGCGAATCCTTCCTGTGAATTTAGTAAATCTGCCCCTACGTGTTGCCCTGCACTGTTGAAACTGATCAGTTTGCTTCAGAAACACTACTATAGTTCATATAAAGAAACTGCTGAAACGATTTCATTTTTTGATTTTAGTGGTCCTTTAAATAAAGAGCGAGCAGACTAATAGTTCTTTATACGTTGATTCCAGGGTAATATCTGTCCAACTAAGCACATCAGTGTTAGATACTGCATACATGAGATACAACGCCCTGGCTGGAACTTATTCCAACAAGTTCTGTCACTGTGCCAATACGGAAGCCCAGTAACTCTACTCATCCCCCCGCCCACGGAACACACGACTGCAATCGCTATAGCTCCCGTTTTTTTTTTTTTTTTTTTAAATATACCGCGTGATGTTCACGCTGTACGTAACGTGCAAGGAGGACGCTCGCCAATAGGAATTATTAGACGCACAGTTTACACGCTCGTCTTCCGGTTGGAGGTGTGTTCGCTGTCTTCCTTGCTGATTGGTGAAATATCCTGGCACTTTTACCCAACCAGAGCTATTTCCTGTGAAATCCGGCCATCCAACGCTTCGCTGCACCCCGCCTTCCCATTCACTGAGCCAATGACAAGGCTCCCATGCCTGTACCGTCTACTTCCGTTTTGAAGCCAACCCACTCCATGCTCACACTCACAAGAAGTTTCCACGCTGGCTGCAGATTGAAGGTAGAGATTGATTCCAAGAAATTGTGTTAAAATGTGACTTATGTGTGTTTTGTCTGTAACAGTATATCGGCGGAACAGTGACTGGTGGCTGTCAATGGTAAAGCTGTGCATATGTGTCCTGTAGTCTGCCGGTGTAGTTGGGTTTTTATTGGCCACAAAGTGAGGCTTTTCTGTCTGAAACACTGTGCGGCCAAGAAATGGGTTAAAGGGGTGGTTCGCCTTTGTTAGTTTTTAGTATGTGAATGACTCAATTCTAAGCTACTTTTCACTTGGTCTTCATTCTTTCTTTTTTATATAGTTTTTTTAATTATTTACCATCTTCAGACTTTTTCCAGCTTTCAAATGGGGGTCACTGACCCCATCTAAAAAAATGCTCTGTAAGGCTACAATTGTATTGTTGTTGCTACTTTTTTTTATTCCCTAACTGCTGTGCAGGGGAAACAATCCTACTTATAGTGGAGCCCCTGCCTTAATTCCCAGCCATGCAGAACTCCAGCAGCTTTGTTTGTTTCTCTGTTTTCATAATTAATGACGATCCCTAAGCAGCACAGACCACACAGAGCATGTGAACAGTCTTGGTCTTGCAAAGATGTATAAGAAAGTTACAAGATGACAGCCCCCTGTGGCCAACTTTGAAAGCATAAATCATTAGTTTGATTAGGCTTGTAGTGCAGTAAGTTCATGTTTATGTTTAGTATACAAAATACTGCATTTCTAGCCTTATTCTATTTGACTTTACTTCCCCTTTACGCTCCATTGCCCCAGTTGTTTGTGTTGTGCCAGTTTCTGCTTCTCCACTGATGCCAGGCTCCTGTTGCTTGCAGTATTCCGCAATCGTGCATCGGAGAACAGCTTTGAAACTTTCCCAGCTACAGTTATGCCAGCAACAAGCAATGAAATGTCTGCTTTCATGATTCCAGCTGCAGATCTGTATGTGCTACATGTGCATTGCTAGTCTGGCCAACAGAATGGTAGTGGGTCACCTTGTACATGACCAAGCATTGCCGCCTGGGAGCTCCCCACTCCAATACTGGCTTGCACTTGCTAGGGACATATTCTGGCCAAAATACTATTGTTTTCTCCAATGGGAGTGTGGGCTCAAGCACCCTGCATCCTCCATGGGGGAACCAGTTTTGCTATGGTATGTGCCCTCTAATCTACATTGCACATAGGAATCTTACATTACTTTACAACTAGAGTTGCCACCTGGCTGGTATTTTTGATTGTTGATCCCAATTTTATTTATAGGAAAAAAAGATAAATATATATGAAGGCCGGTATTTTTTCAAGAAAAGGTGGCAACCCTATTTACAACACTGCACCTTTACTATTCAGCAGGAAGATTCTACCTTCAACTCTAAAGGTTTTTAGGTATAAACTCATTTAAAGGGGTTCACCTTCAAACACTTTTTCCTGTTTAGTTCGTTTCAGACAGTTCGCCAGAAATAACTTTACTTTCTGTTTGTTTCTGTTTTTCTAATATTGAAGTGTAAAGTTTAATTTATAGCCTTCTAAAACAGCTCCTGGGGGGTCGCTGATTCTTTAACTGTTCTAAATTAATACATTTAGTTGATTCATTTGTTATCTTTGTCCCTGCTGAGTGGAATCCCTGAGTTTCATTAAAGGGGTGGGAATTTTTTTTTTCAAAATGCATCAGTTAATAGTGCTGTTCCAGAAAAATTCTGCTTTGAAATCCATTTCTCAAAAGAGCAAACAGATTTTTCTATATTTCATTTTGAAATCTGACATGGGACTAGACATATTGTCAATTTCCCAGCTGCCCCAAGTCATGGTACTTAAGCTCTGATAAACTTCAATCACTCTTTACTGCTGTACTGCAAGTTGGAGTGATATCACCCCCCCAGCAGCCTAACAACAGAACAATGAGAAGGTAACCAGATAACAGCTCCCTAACACAAGATAACAGCTGCCTGGTAGATCTAAGAACAACACTCAATAGTAAAAACCCATGTCCCACTGAGTTCCATTCAGTTACATTGAGAAGGGAAAAATAACAGCCTGCCAGAAAGCAGTTTCCTCCTAAAGTGCTGGCACAATTCACATGACTTGGGGCAGCTGGGAAATTGACAAAATATGTAGCCCCATGTAAGATTTCAAAACTGAATATAAAAAAATCTGTTTGCTCTTTTGAGGAATGGATTTCAGTGCAGAAGTCTGCTGGAGTAGCACTATTAACTGATGTGTTATTAAAAAACAAACCTGTTTTTCCATGACCGTATCCCTTTAAAGGGGTTGTTCTCCTTCAAACAAATAGTTGTTTTCAGATAGATCCCCAGACATAATTACTTTTTCCAATTATTTTCAATTTTTTATGTGTCACTGTTTTTCTAATACTGAAGCGTAAAGTGTCATCTTTCACCTTCTACAGCAGCTTTTGGAGGTGGAGTCGCCGACCCTGTAAACTGTTTTAAATTGATACATTTAGTTGATACATTTCTTATCTTTGTCTCTGCTGGGCAGAATCTCTAGGTTTCGTTACAGGCAGCTGTTAGAATTGATACAATAGTTGCTAATACTCCAGAGATACTGCTGATGTTGCAAAATTGTAACAATTTAGAATCTGCACCTGAATTACTGAGCTGCCAGACTCAAACACCAGAGACACAAACATTCAACCAGGCCTGGATTTTTGACGAGGCCACACAGGCCTGGGCAGTGGCGTAACTAGAAGTCACAGGGCCCCCCTGCAAAAAAAAATTATGGGCCC
>CM044448.1:86802016-86824201 GCA_024363595.1 Xenopus borealis | reverse complement strand
GGAGCGGAGGTTACGACCATGAACATATATAATAATAATGTTAAAATTCCATCTTAAGTACCCATACCTGGTAGTATATAACTTTTTGCTTTCTTTGTCACCTTAGCCTTAGTTCACCACACACAACTTTTTTTATTTGCCTCTGATCGCAGGCTTGGGAAATATATCAAGTTCTCCCTCCAGTGAGTTATCATCTGTACAATGACTATTTTTTTTTTAAGTCACCACAGAGTTGTGTCTCTTGTGTATTCTTTAAGTCTGCAGAGATCTATCGTCAGAAATTATTCAAATAGATCATCTTCTGGTGAAACCCCACTGGTTGTGAGAACTGGTAGGAAACACTACCATCACTGAAAGCAAAGGCACCCTTTCCCCTCATCTGCATTATTTGCATCATAGGGACTAAAGGGCACCCTGAACATCGATACAATTTCTGAATTGAGAGTGTTGTTCCAAATGGCAAGCCGTTGCTTGATAAATGAGTATTATGACTCTTTGCTACAGTCTTGTCAGTCCTGTCTTCTCCGATGTACAAAAACACCGCCGATTCCGTGCCGCAGCTACTGTGCAGACAGTAAGTAACAATAGTTTCTATGTTTATCTGAGGGTGCTAAGTTGTTCTATTGACACCATTTAGCTAAATACAAAGAACTTCATGGATAACGAGAACCAGCTACATAGAAAGTCTATGTGCATTGTATCTAGATCTTAGAAAGAATCATTGAGAAATCTAAGCCTTTCAAGCACTAAGCTTATTAAAACCTTAGTTATTTGTATCCCCATTCCCTGTCGCAAGCATGGCTTTAGATACAATGCAAGGAATAGATTATGTAGGTGGTGGGCATAATATATTTGACAGTCTCCTATCCCTTTAGATGTATGACAACATTATTATCTACCTCTTAGAACTGAGAGACGATAAATTAATTCATTGAGCATCTTTCAAAGTTTATAAATATGGCTAGGACCAAGCTCAATAAAGTTTTACAAGGAGTTTTATGCAGAGGGAAATATGACCATGTGTCCCTTACTAAATGTGTCACACAAGGACACATGCCTGTGAATGCTCTTTGCTGGATCTTTCCACAAGGGTTTTTTTTTTCCCCTCTGAGCACCTAAAACATCTTTTTTGTGAAAAAAACAAACACGTGCTGAAATTCATTACCCAGCAAGGCAGAGCAATTGACTGCAGAAAAACTGTACAAGTTCAGAAAATCATTCTATTTTTGAGGGCGCCAAACTCAGGCGAGCACGTTTAAATCTGCCCCTAAGTATTATTACACTAACATTATTGTTAGGCAGATGCTATACATATAATTATATTGCCACTCAGCCTGAAGCTTTACAGAGGGGGCCATGGGCGTCTGCGGAAAAATGTCCAGGTGGTGGCAAGGAAGAAAACATATAACACAAATTACTTGTACCCATATTTTGGTTTCCACACAAACCTAAAACCTATAAATATAAAAAGTAGTAAGCGTTGCACGTGTATAGCATTGCCATTCTGTTAGTGACACAAACTCCTCGCTTGCCAGGACAGAACTTGGTATTTTCTACTTTCTTAGCACAACTACTAGCCAGCAGTTGCAGAATGTTATTCACTCTAGAGTTCTAGTTACAGCTGGATACATACAGTGAAGCCTCCATTTTACTTTGCCTCATTTTAAGTTTTTCTATATGTTATAGCATTTTTGTGGTCCCACCAATATATATATATATATTGCATAATACATTTCCCCGGCTTTACACCATTTTTTTGTGGTCCCATGAAAAATGGAAAATGTGAGTTCTACTTTACACAAAGTAGAGTAACAACAGCAGGAAGAGGCTGTGCAGAACAAAATGTCACCAACATATAATCTATGTTTATACATTCTATTTCAGTCTAGGGGAAAGCTGCTTTGTTCATCCAAAAATAAGGTGGATACAGGACAGGAGTAGGAGAGGGGGTGATATGCAAAAATGTATATTATAATTTTATATATATATTTCTATCTATACAGATATATAGAGTGAAGCAGAGGGTTATTAGCGATGGAGAGACGAGTGTGGGGGTAACTCAGCAGAATGAGATGGGAAAGGGTAAAAAAAAGGGTACTCAACCCATTATCAATATATTTAAGACATTGAGACATTTTGTGTATACAGCTACTAAAAAATGCCTTACCCTTTAAACAAAACAGGGATTGTTTGTCCATATATAGTGAATAAAGTACCCTCTCTTGTAAAATATAAGGATATTATAAGTTACCGAGGAGTTTCATGACCATATAAAAACACGAGGCCGAAGGGGGTACTTTATTTATTATAATACACAAGTTTCAATGAGTCATGTGACAGAAATGACATCAGAACTCACCGTTTATAACTAATGACATCAGAACTCGTTTATAAGGTTATAATTTGCAAGATATTGATGACTTTTGTGTATTATATTGTAATATATTAAAAGCTGGTCAACTATGTCAAAGTCATCCCATATCTGGCCACTCTTACTCTGAAATTGCACCTGATTCATTAAGAATTCTATTGCTTCTTAAGTTTTACCTGCAACTTACTTGCTTCTTTCAAAGTAAAACTCCCAAACTTGGTTGCCCTTTTATTAGAGACCAGTGGGGTCACCTGACTATATAGTTGGGAGGGGTGGGAGCTACAACAAGGAGCTGGTCACTGCTTCTATATGAACTATAACAAACAAGGGAAAGTTGTGCTCACCATTCATTTTTAAAACCATTAGGCGGGGTGCAATGAGGCTGTGACCACAAAATCCATATACTGTAGACAAATACAAGAGGTCCTCTGCATTCAACCCATTATCAAAAGAGGAGAATAGAGTGAGGCAGAGGGCTATTAGAGACAGAGAGGTGAGTGTGGGGGTAATACAGCAGAATGAGAAAGGAAAAGGTAAAAGAGGACAATGAATAGAGTAAGGCAGAGTGTTATTAGAGACAGAGATTCTTTGATGCTGTGATTTTCTCATTCTGCACAGTTGAGGAGCAGGAAGCTTCTCACAGAGGGAAGGGGCAGAGCTAAACCTGACTGCTATTCTGAGCAGTAGAATAGGCATTGGGATGGTCCATTACTTTAAAGGGTGCAGACCATAAGATGTAAGTCTTTTATAAGCTTATTACAGGTTCAAAATGGTAATTTTAAGAAATGTGTTTGCAATACATTTGGATATAAGATAGTATCCTTTATTATAAAGTACAAGTCCAGGGAGGCAAGTGCCCCCCTATGCCCCTATCTCTGGACGCCCATGGAGGGGGTTCACCTTTAAAGGAAAACTATACCCCCCGAACAATGTTGGTCTCTATAAACAGATATTGCATAAAACAACTCATATGTAAAACCTTGCTTCATGTAAATAAACCATTTTCATAATAATACACTTTTTTTGTAGAATATGCCATTGGGTAATCATAAATAGAAAATTGCCATTTTAAAAAATAAGGACAGCCTCCTGGGATCGTATGATTCAACAGTGCACACAAACATACCAAACAAACTATAAAGTTAGGTCACATGAGCCAATTAACAGACAGAGTTGTGTCTTTTGCTTCCACACTTCTTCCTGTTACAGTTAGAGTTGAAATATTTCTGGTCAGGTGATCTCTGAGGCAGCACACAGACCATCACGAAACGGTGGTGGTAGGTAAGATTCTTTAAATATCGCTTAATTTGATATAAACTATCTGTTGCTCAAGTATTCATTTTCGGGTTATATAGTTTTCCTTTGTGTAAACTTTTGGTAAGTTATAGAATGGCCAATTCTAAATAATTTTTCAATTGGTCTTCATTATTTTTTTTGTAATTATTTGCCTTGTTCTTGCTCTTTCCAGATTTCAATTGGGGGTCACTGATCCCATCCAAAAAACAAATGCTCTGCAAGGCTACCAATATATTGTTATTGCTACTTAATACTTATCTCTCTAGTAATATTCATATTCCAGTCTTATCCAAATCCATGCATGGTTGCTTGAGTAATTTGGACCCTAGCAACCAGATTGCTGGAATTACAGACTGGAGAGCCGCTGAATAAAAATCTAAATAAATAAAAAAACACAAACAATAAAAAAATTAAACCCAGCTGCAAACTGTCTGAGAATATCACTCTCTACATCATACTAAAACTTAACTCAAAGGTGAACAACCCCCAACTCCCAAGTTAAATTCAATATTGTCAATGTCTAAGAAGATTTGGATTCTTCCAAGTCATAATATGGGTAGATTCATCAAACAGTGAAGTTCCGCCACTAGAGGGAAATTCCGCAGCTCTCAATTCATTTCTATGGGATTTTGCAAGGCGTATTCATCAATGGGTGAAGTGAAAGTTCACCCTTTGATGAATACGCCGTTAAAAATCCCATAGAAATTAATGGAGTAGCGGAATTTCACTCTAGTGGCAGAACTTCACTCTTAACTTCACTCTTTGATGAATCTACCCCATAGACTCTATAGAGTTGCTTTAGACTTATCTCTGCTAGATAATCTATATTATAGAGTATGTAGCAGAGATAAGTCTAAAGCTGGCCATAGACGTAAAGATTTTTGAAAGATCCAATTGTTATCGTGAGACCACGATTGTCTCAAAACGATTGTTTAAATGTCCGATGTGTCCATCAACTAAAAAGACCATTTCAGGCAATATTGCCAGCAAAACGGAAGGATCGCAGCCTGCTTTGCCCTGCAAACATAGGTAGATTACATGGGGACCGATAAAGATTTTCTAACCTGGCCGATCAATCATCAGACCAATGTCGGACGAAAAATCGTAAGATGAACGATCGTTTGTATCCCACTAACCGCACGATAATTTTACAGATTGGTCGGACTTCCCTAAGAACAGTCGTTCGGCAGGGAAAGATCATTGCTTCTATGGGGCGCTTAAAGCAACTCGAATTTCTGAGTTTGAATGGAGCTACTTGGATTAATGGTGAAATGTTTTTAAGAAAACTGAGAAAGTCCAGTTGCTTTAGACTTAATTCTGCTAAATACTAATATTGTATAATATATTTGCATAAGCGTGAACATTAGCTCTGAAAAGTTTAGAGTGGTTTGTGAGATTGTAAGGGTAGACAGGGTAAATGCATTCACTACAGTATTAACTAGTACTGGTAGTAAACAGTTTTAAGGAGCAAGTCAACAACAATATTAAAAACTGCCTAATAAAAGAAAACAATTCTTTCCAAAATACATTTATTACAAATGTGCAGTGCTTTTTAAGATATTTGTAAAAACAGTTTCTATTGAAAGCAGCATTTATGTAACCCCAAGTTTTTCCCAATGCTGCTTTACTAATTTTAGTTACTATACAAGTTAAGATTCATGTACAAGGGTGCTTTTGTATTAGAGATTGCTTTTCTCATTGCTTCAGATAAGAGCATTAAAATAAAAAAGTTAAAGGAACTTAGACTGGGTTACAAGACAAACATTTATTGCTTATTAAACATGCTCTAGAAGAGAGCAACAAACATGAAAACATAATTACAATGTCCTTCAATGAGGTGAATGTTTTATATTAAAGCTGTAGGGTAATTCATTAATAACCTAAAATATGCTTTAATAAAATGTTGGCACTTCTCTATTAATAGATACCATCACAACTGTGACTGTACCTGCAAAGGATTCACACTGGATACTTTGGATTTTGATAATTTTTTTACTAGCTTTGATACCAGCTATAGCCTTGATAACCGTTGTGCTTACAAAGCAGATGAAAAAATCAAGAAACACAACGGCCCATTCAGGTAAATATTAAAGAAGTAACATGTTTTATTATACCTGATGTATATATTATATAGGACCACAATAACCTTTTATAATAAGCATACACAGTTTATTCAATGAGCTCAGGATTTTGACTTGTAGCACATTTACAGGCAAGTACTGAAGGAAATCTGTTCTAATTATACCAAATAGGGATATATATATATATATATATATATATATATATATATATAAAATGATAATAATAATAGCTATAATAATATAAATATATAATGTATACATTTTTCTGCCTAATTTGCTTTACAGATAAAGAACAGACACATTATTATGTGTCATGGCCCTTACAACTATGTGCTGGTCTTATTAACCATGGCAAGCTTTTAGTTTAGTGTAATTAAAATGTTTTACATCAGTGTTGTAGAAGCATAAGGTTAATAGGAAGATGACATTTTGTTCACCATTAAAACCATCAGAGACGTTTTCAGGGTCAGTTGTGTAAAATGTTATTGTAAAAGTGGCCATAGATGTTACAATAACAATCTTTCCTGTGACAGCATTCATTTTCAATACTAGTAGGGTTGTTTATTAAAGCCCGAAGGCTAAAAACTAGAAAAAATTTAGTTTTTTTAAACTAGAAAATCTGAATTGAAATTTTTTTTAAAATTTTTCAAGATTTATTATACCCCAAGGCTGCTAAATGTCCAAATCTGCAAATCCGCTATCTCAGACCTACCGAGGTTGTATATAATTCAATGGGAGAGCCAGAAAATCCAACAATTTTGGGCTTTTTGGGCAAAACTCAGAAGAATTTGGGCTTTTTCTAATCAAGCGATTTGGGGAAAAGGTCAGAAAAAACATGCTATCTGAGTTTTCGCTGATCCGATTAAATGTACTTTTTAAATAATAAACGAGGTCAAATTGTGGATTCTAATTTAGTCAGACTTTTTTATTTTAAAATATCAGATAAATTCAGATTTTAATGTTACCCCCTTACTGTTAGAGCTGAAATGTCAGATATACTGGTAGAAACAATAGAATTCTCTGACGATTCCGCACTAACAGTGGCTGATGTTTGGGTGCCTTGTGTCCGATCAACATTTTCTGGCCAGCTGGTGCTTCTATGGCCACCTAAAGATAGTTACTATATATATATATATATATATATATATATATATATATATATATATATATATAATTCTCCTTTATAGTCCTTATTTTTGAATAAGTTAAATGCATTGTAAGTCATTTTTATGCCAGAAATTTCTAACTATGCATGAATCTACACATAGTACTATGACATTACAGAGGTGATGTTTTGTGTTATGATATTTTGCTATTATTCCCTTTGTTCTAGAATATTGAACTTTCTTTATAATAGAATTTTAGGACGCCATTTGTTATGCACTAACACCAAATGGGGAAAGTATAATTTTTCCTGAAGATTAGCCCCCCACCCCTTCATGTGCTGTTCCCCCGTATCAATCCTAGTGTGGACAGGCATGCACATTAGAGTTAGTTTTCTGACTCACTCAGTATACCAATGCATTATGATTTGCAAATTAGTCAATGCACATATTGAACATATTGTTATGTGCATGCGGGGCCCCATTATGGCACATGCAGATATTTGTCAGAGAATATGTTTTACCCATCTCTGTTTTTTTTTATTTTGGTGATAGGTGCCCTTTAAGCAACATCTTGCAAATGATTCCTCTTTCGGAGAGATGAGACAAAATGATTTAATTTTATCTCAACTGAAACTGTTTAGGCCTCCCTAGCCCAATTCATGTATTCTCTGCACACCTGTTCTCAGCTTCTGTTTCACTTACACAAGTGCGGGTTTCGTTTAGTGGCTTCCAAGCGCTGTTGTAGTACTGAATAGTAAATTGCAGAATACAAACTAAAAATGACATGCATTAAACTGACACTTACACATGTAGAGAAAGTGTCTAAATCCATTCCTCTTTAAATATAAACTATACTTTGTTTTACAAATATGAACTTGCTGCAGACTGAATACCCTTCCAGTTAAAATCTTGATCTCTTTCATCCTCAAGGGGTATGTAAACTGTAGTGGTCTTATGAACTGGAGTCTGTATGTGACTCAGTAGTCAGTATTCTTGTCTGACTATGGGATAGTTTAGTGGCAGCTGAATGGGGTGATCGATATCTGCTTTTTATTTGATCAGTGAATAGTAAAGTGAGTGGTATTTTAACTCTGTGGGATCATCACTGCCTGAGTAATGAATTACAGGTATGGGACCTGTTATGCAGAATGCTCGGACCTGGGGTTTTTCTGGATAACTGATATTTCCATACTTTGGATTCCTTAAATCCATTTTTTTAAACATTAAATTAATTCAATAGGATTGTTTTGACTAAAATGGATGAATTATATATTAGTAGGGATGAACTGAATCCAAGATTCGGTTCTGTATTCGTGCAGGATTCGGATTTCGGACGATCCTGGCCAAACCAAATCTGAATCCTTAAAATCATGTGACTTTTCGTCACAAAACAAGGAAGTAAAAAAATGTTTAGCCACGGACTTCGAGTGCAGCTTGCTTTTGCCCTTTCTCTCACTAATTTGCATATGCAAATTATGGTTCGGATTCGGTTCTGCATTCGGCCGAATCTTTCGCAGTGGATTCGGGGGTTCAGCCGAATCCAAAATTGTGTATTTGGTGCATCCCTACATATAACCTTCCAAGGTTATAGCTAGACAAGCAAGCTACAATTTATGAAGATTTTTACAAAGAAAAAGGAAATATATTTAAAAGCAATTTGCATTATTTGGATGAATTGGAGTCTATGGGGTAGATTCACTAAGATCCGAAAATTCACCAGCGTAGGCTTCGCTAGCGTTCGCTGCACTTCGCCAGGCGAATTTTCGCCAGCGCTACGCAAATCCACTAAAGTGCGAATTTACGCTCAGGTCAGCAAATGGTAGCGTAGTTGCGCTAGTTTTACTTCGCTAGGCAGAGCGCTGATAGCTAGCGAAGCCTAATTTGCATACGGCGGGAACTTTAACTTATAATAGAAGTATATGTTACAGCCACTACATTCCACTACACAAGCCCAGGAAACCTTTAAAGGGGTGGTTCACCTTCAAGTTAACTTTTAGTATATTGTAGAAGGGCCAATTCTAAGAAACTTTTCAATTGGTCTTCATTATTTATTTTTCATAGTTTTTTAATGATTTGCAATTTTCTTCTGATTCTTTGCAGCTTTCAAATGGGGGTCACTGACACCATCTAAAAACAAATGCTCTGTAAGGCTACAAATGTATTGTTATTGCCACTTTTTATTACTTATTATTCTATTCAGTCCATCTCCTATTCACATTCCAGTCTCTTATTCAAATCAATGCAGGGTTGCTAGGGTAATTTGTACCCTAGAAACCAAACACTGCAAAACCAAACACTGCAAACTAGAGAGCTACTGAATAAAAAGCTAAATAACTATAAAACCACAAACAATTAAAAATGAAAACCAATTGCAAATTGTCTCAGAATATCACTCTCTACATTATACTAAAAGTTAACTCAAAGGTGAACAACCCCTTTAATAAATTATATAAAGTTGTCCTATAGCCCTACATGTGCCCCCTGTATAGTTGAGTTGCCATATGTTAGGAAATGTAGGGGGGAAGAAGGGTAACCCCCCCCCCCAAAAAAAAATATCGATCTTTTTCAGACTATCACCCTCCTATGCTAAAATACGCCAGCGTCTTTTTTGGACTTAGAAAAAAGTTAAAAATTTTTTTTCAACCTCCTATCTATTGTATTGAACTTTGCCTGGTCTGAACAGGCGAAGTAACGTCTAGCGTAAGTGCTAACATTTAGGAAAATGTTCATCTTAGTGAATTTGTGAAGTTACGATCCTTCGTCAGTGCGCAACTTTGCCTGGTGTAAGGGTGCGAAGTTGCGCAAGTCTATCTACTTCGCTAGCAAAAATTCGCCAGAGTCCGTGTTAGTGAATTTGCAAAGTTGCGAAATGACGTCACGCTGGCGAATTAGTGCTAGCGTTAGACGCTTCACGCTTTAGTGAATCTGCCCCCATGAGAGTTGGCCTTCCAGTAATTTGGAGCTTTCTGGAGAAGGGGTTTCTTATAACTGATCCTATACCTGTACACGATACAATAAAGGTTTTGTGACAGCAAACTGCAAAAAAACAAGTTAAAAAGCACATGCTAAATGGCATATAATGTAGGGCTAGGGGGTCACCATGTGCCTATATACGGCATTCAGCACATGGGTATACACTAGCACACCCTGACTTTCTGTGTCATTCAATATGCACTTTGAGTACTTTGCCATTAGTTCTATCTAAGCCTTTGTGTGCTCTTCAGGCTTTTAGTGGTTTGGACCCCACTGGACTAACATATGGGGTATTGAATTTCATTTTCATGCAGAAGTTCAAGCAAGGTGCTGGACAGGGGTAAATAAAGAAAATAATCATCATAACAGTTTCAGTTTAGTAGTATCTAAATGCAGAAGTAGGAAATGGCAAAACTTTTAAACAGAAAATGCCCATATACTTTAAAAAGCTTTAAAAATCTTTTTATATGTTTGTCAGGAAATTAATTGCATTACCCTCTATGACTACACTCGAGTTAACATTTTTTTTGTTGTTGAATGTATTCCCCCAAACTAAGCCAAATGTCAAATTACTGGCAATAGTTTCTTTCAAATGATTACATCTCCCCCCAGGGAGGTTCTAGAAATACCTTTATGAAAGTACATACAATGACTGTGAGCTGTAGAATAAAGATTTAACTTCCAGCCCTGAAATGTCTGCAAATTTCTTAAAAAATTTGTAAAGGTTAGGAAGGCATATCATGGAGTTTAAGAGAGAGAGAGAGAGAGAGAGAGAGAGAGAGAGAGAGAGAAAGAGAGAGAGAGAGAGAAATTAGGAAGGCCCTATCTGAATGATGGAGACCTCAGGAGTTTATTGCATTTGTAAATCCAGTGGTTCTATGACTAGGAGGAAGAGGGTCAGGGATAATGGGCATACCTGTTTAGTGCCTCTATGGATACATAGAGGTTGTAAGAGAAGACCTAAAGTCCGAATTTGAGCAGTACGTGTGCTATAGAGATATATAGCACATATATACTTGTATATATACTTGGGATGCACCAAATCCACTATTTTGGATTCGGCCAAACCCCAGAATCCTCCCTGAAAGATTCGGCTGAATTCCGAACCGAATCCGAACCCTAATTTGCATATGCAAATTATGGGTGGGAAGGGGAAAACATTTTTTTACTTTCTTGTCTTGTGCCAAAAAGTCACGTAATTTCCCTCCCTGGCCCTAATTTTCATATGCAAATTAGGATTCGGTTTGGCAAGCAGAAGGATTCGGCCGAATCCAAATCCTGCTGAAAAAGGCCGAATCCTGGCTGAATCCCGAACCGAATCCTGGATTCAGTGCATCCCTAATATATACACATTCAGAAGAAGGAGCATCCATAAGTTTAATAATATAAAATAGGTACTCCCAGTCTACTGAATCAAACACCCCTTCTTGGTCAAGTTAAAGGAACATTGAAGATGCATTTGATTGGGGAGCCAGCCAGAGTATATTAAACAATTTCCTAATGTTATCGTAACCGTTTGCCTGGCACAAACCCTGATTGATAACCATGATATCTTTTAATATGCCAGTCTGTAGTAATTTACAGTGTGCCAAGGTTCATGATTCCACAAAGACTGAATTCAAAGGCTTACTGCTTATTTATACTGGTCAAGTATAGTTCTGAAGCTATGGCCATTTATTATTTCAGAATAACACATTGATATTATAGATTGCTGTGGAGATGTATATAGCCCCAAGGAGAAGTAATACTACATCAGAAGATTTGAGACGTTATTCCCCAGATTAATTGATTTAAAGGAGAAGGAAAGGTTAAAACTAAGTAATCTTTATCAGAAAGGCCTATATAAATACACCAATAAACACTCAAAGTAATGCTGCTCTGAGTCCTCTGTCAAAACAAACACTGCATTTCTTTCCTTCTATTGTTTACACATGGGCTTCTGTATCAGACTTCCTGTCTTTAGTTTAAACCTCTTTGCCCTGGGCATGAGCATGCTCAGTTTGCTCCTCTCTCCCTCCTCCCTCTTTCTTCCCAACTGTAATCTGAGCCCAGAGCTATGAGTGGGCAGGGAGAGGCAGGAAGTGATGTCACACCAAGCTAATATGTCAGCTGTATCCTAAACAAACAGCGAGAACTTCTAGAGCTGTTTACTCAGATATGGTAAAGCATTCTACAGAATTAATATGTAGGGGAATGTAATATAAGTCAGTAATGCTAAAACTATTTGCAATGCGCAAAGTTAAGCCTTTGTGCGAACAAATTTTGCTTTTCACAAATGTAATTTACCTTTTTTTGAACCCGGAAACTGTTTAGCGACCACTTCCACCAGAGGAAGGCCGTTTTTCGAATTAGATAGTTTGCACTAATACTTTGTCAATGTAATAAAACTTCTTACTGAAAAAGTTGTTATGTTTGCTCCAAAAGATTACAACACCTTCAAGCACTTCTTAATAGTGCGCAATTACAATTCGAAATGCGCAATAAGGATTCGCAACCGTTTAAGGAACAATATTACATTTTCGAGATGTGGATTTTTAATCTTATTGATGCGCAATGTTTTGCTCTTTGCGACTCTAATTACATTCCCCCTATAGTGTTGTAGCTTGTAGTATTATGGATAATCTATTGGTAATAAACTGCCTTAGTAGTTTTCCTTCTTCTTTAAAGGAAAAAAAAATATTTAGAGATACAGCTTAGGTTCTCTTTAGGTTTCTATACGATTGCAAAATATTTAGGGATAGTTTTGTCTTTCTTTAGTCTGCATTTCAGCATTTCTTCATGTTAAAGAATATGTGCATGCTTTCTACTCTTTGTGCAACAATACAATTTAAAATAAGAATATCTTAGACATAAATGTTGTTCTGATCACTCTGCACCAGACACTATACTTTGCTGTTTGCTACACCTTAATGGATAATATAAATTGATTCTGCAGATTCCATTTTAGAGGAAAAAGGCAACAATAATAATGATGCTGAATACAGGATAAAAGAAGCAATCCAGGAAGCCAAGTCAAACAACGAACTCTCCTTGCCTAAGTGGTACAATGAAGAAGTGGAAGACCAAGTGTGTGATATTTGTGACAGGGCTTTATCTGACTATGTCTTTCCTTTGCCGGCTATAGAGGAAGGAGCTGCTATTCTTGTAACCACAAAAACATCTGCTTGTTTTGCCACTGAGGCAGGTGTGAGGGGCGATGATTTTGTGGAAATGGAACAAACACACTTTCCTATTGTGGATGGAGGAAATAGTCATGTGAAGAGAATATAACAGTGTATCTTTAGTCTATAAGGCGCTAAAGGGGAAGTTAATACTGTAGAAATAGATGTGATTTAGCTCCATTATTATAAAATATTTTGTTCCTGCATGTACATTTACAAACTAGGTAAATGTAAACATATACAGGTAAACCCCAAACAGAATCTACAGAAATGTGCATTGTTGATATGTTAGAAAAACATCATCATATTTCTTTGAACCATCTGGTTTTGCACACCGTATGTAAGATTCAAGATGACTATCACCCACTTATTTCCATACTTAGATGACCCAGGTAGTATGGGGTGATTATTATACAAGCTTGATTTCAGCTTGCTACCTTCATGAATACATTTCATTAGTGAACAGTGCAGACCTGCCCAACTAAAGGTCTCCGGGAACTTTAACAGGTCAGCAAATAAAGAGGCAACTGACTTGCTGTTTTAGCAATCTAATATCTGACCTGGGAGATGCAGATGTACGTTTTGGAATTGTGGGTACTTTAGAGCAAACCTTCTGCATTCTGTACTTTTAAATGTAATTTCATGGGAAGACTACATGAATGGTCCTAATGCTTTTCTGCCTTCAATCTCTGTTTCTGTGTATATACAGGTAACCTTGCAATTTGTTAAAGAAAGTCTTAACCTATCCTGCAATCCTTAGTTAGTATGCCCTTTTCATGATGCAAATTCTATATTTTACTACAGCAGTGTTGATACTGCTGAATATACAGTAAAACCTAATTCTTCTGATTGTGTTATCAGGGAACATGCTCCTGAGAAATGTTTGTCTGGCTTTATGTGTATCTTCTCCAATGTAAACAAATGTACCTTTGTATCTGTAACTTTCACAGTATATTTTTATACATTTTGTTTAGTCGATTAGTTGACATTTTTCTGGACTCTCTCAGGAAACCTTTTTGATTTTATTCATTGTCTGTGCAAAGAGATGCCATAAATAAGGTCTAATATATACACAGTTCCTTGTAATAAATGTTGACAAATGTAGTGTATTGTGCAAACTGCAATTTTTGGACTAAATGTTATCATGTTTTTTTCCCCCCACAATGTATTTTTCACAGAGTTCCAGCATAACTGTTGTGCTTGCTGCTAGTGGGCCTGTCAAAACAAATGCAATTACTCTTGTTTGCAAATTTGGTGAATGTATTGGATAACATTTTATGAGTGGGGATAGCGTCACTTCTGGCATGCAAATTGAAAGTGGCAATAGTGTGAATCTTACAGTGATTAGAGGTAAGACAGATGCAATGGTGCTTAGTACAACTATAAGTGCAAGCAGGGTCTCCACAGCCAAAAAACGTCTCAGCCCTCACCCCACCTGCAACCCCCTTTGCCCCTCCTGCATGTAGCTTTTTCCTGATCTCGTCCATGACCGGAGCCAGGGAGGGAGGTTGGGGGCAGCAGTAACAGGGGGTCTGGGCCAGGGCCCACCAGGCTTTTCCTGGTTTCCAGCCGACCCAGTCCAACCCTGAGTCCACGGAATGTGTTTGGACGCAAATACATTTAATCAATGGTGTGAATAAGTACAACATTTGCATCAAATGGGAGTCATTTATAAAGTTTGCCCAACACATTTTTATTCACAAAGTTGTATTGCCCATGAAGAGGTATGAAGAGGCAAATAAAGAATGGCTCATAAAAATAGTTATTTGCAGTTTGAAAAATGCTTACATTGACTCCCCAAAGCCAAAGAGGGATTATAATTTTTGGCCATACATCCCCTTTAAAGAACTAATGCCTAATAGTAAATATGGTTTGAAATTCTTTTTTTTATATACTGAATTATTGCACCAGCTCAAAGATTCAGCAGCATTAGAACGGTAATGATCTGTCTGCAGGAGCACCCCATCTTGGATCTTGTTAGGCCATCTTTTGAGTGGCAGTGGCAGTGCACGTGCTCGGTGTGGACTTGGCATTTATTGTAAAGCTAATCTTAGGGGGCATCAGAGATCATCAAGCAGAAAACTAGGTTCATCTGCCTTAGAAGCTGATGCTGCAGGGAAACCTATAAATTATTATTTTGACTTAAATGTTCTGTATACTGTGAGCCGGTTTCTTAGCTTAATTAAATGACAGCGGCCCAGATCATGTGCTCTCAATCAGCAGAAAGGAAAAGATCTAATGAGTGCTTCCATCACCAGAGGCACAGATATGCACTGATAAAAGGCAGCTTTTATAACCTATTTCTTTGTTAAGCGTTAGGTTTTCTTTAATATTTATGTGTTATATTGGATACACAAGGTTAAAACAAAAGGATATTCATGATAAGATGAATTTGGTACAATTGTCAGACAAGGGTATTTAGTACAAATATATTAGATAAGTGCTATTATTATTAATAACATTTATTTATATAGTGCCTACATATTTCTGTTATATATCAGTGAAGTGCTAATTTACCGTCTCCCTCCCTCTCTTTATACATAGGTATAAAATATAAATATTGTGACGTGGTTGGAACTTCCTAAATGATTACAGATTACCCTGTAAATTTTCTGCTGGCTTTTTGCTTGTTGGTAGGAAGCCAAAGCAGCTTCATGTCTGCCAGGGTTTCACAAATCACACATTGTACTTTGCATACCTTTTCGCTTCAGTTATTTCTTCTTTTCATTTTTAAATAGCGCTGTTACAGCAGAATCATGACTCTGGTTTGATGGGTAATGTAGCAGATCGACTGAAGATCAAATGCTGCTTCCCTTATTTATTTTTTTTTACCTTTTTTGTACTATAGTCAGTAAGACAACATGTTTAAAGCCTAAAAACATAATAAACTGTATCCATGTCCTGTGGAATGTGGTTATCTTGCTCTACTAGAGAATGAAATAGTTGCTAAGCATAAAACAGTGTATTATAAGTTTATGGAGTTGATAAACTATCCTTACAGGGCCGGGCCACCCTGCATGTGAGAGTACTCACACAGATGAGCACGTGCATGTGTGCAAACAAGTGTGAATAGGTTCCCTTTGCTATTGGAGAGTGGAACTTTCTAAGGCAAACTAGGGGTAGGCATCAGAGAAAGTATGTGCCTGGTGCTCCCCAAGCTTTGCACCCTAGGCATGTACCTCCAGCAGGCCCGGACTGGCCATTTGTGGGTTAGGTCAAATGCCAGATGGGCTGCTATAAGGTCCCATAGAAAGTCAGTGTTTAGTGGGCTGGTGGGGGCTGTTTGGGCCTCTATGTGGGCTGATGGGCCTCTTGTGTACCTGAAATGCCAGGGCCTATTTTGATTCTCAGTCCAGTCCTGACCTCCAGAACTGAAATGGGATTCAAAATAGGCCCTGCCATTCCTGCTACAAAGAGGTCCAAACAGCCCCCACCAGCCCACTTTATAGCCACTTTCTATGGCGACTTACAGAAGCCCATCTGGCATTTGCCAAAACTCACAGATTGCCAGTCAGGGCTTGCATACCACTTCTGTCTATCCCTAGGTCCTGGCCCTGGACACCAATAAAGTTAGTGAAGTGTGTTGGATGCATTTATACTGGTGCTCTGGTTAGTGAACTGTGTAGGTTCAAACTTTAGCTATTTAAAATAGGTGAAATATATACAGTATATATATATATATATATATATATATATATATACATATATATATATTTATATATATATATAAAAATAAATAAACTGAATACACTGAATACAGGATGTACAGGTATGGGATCTGTTATCTGGAAACCCGTTATCCAGAAAGCTCACAATTACAGAAAGGCTGTTTCGCGTAGAATCCATTTTATCCAAATAATCCAAATTTTAAAAAATTATTTTCTTTTTCTCTGTAATAATAAAACAGTAGTTTGTACTAAGTTATAATGAATCCTTATTGGAAGCAAAACCAGCCTATTTTATGTTTACATTAGTAGATTTAAGGTATGAAGATCCAAATTACAGAAAGATCCTTTAACCAGAAACCCGTACCTGGCTGTACTGAATTCAAATCCAAATCCTGTGACTTTTTCTTGACATGAACAATGAAGTTTTCTATTTAACCTTTTGTACCCTAATGTGCATATGCGCATTGGGATTTGATGAAATCCTTCATAATAGATCAATAACAATTTTAGGATTTGGGTGAATCCTAAAATAAATGTGGTCTTTTTCAAATGGATTTGGATTCAGCTGCACCCAAGTGTCTGGCTGAACCAAATCAGAATCACAGAATCAGACAATCACACATGACCAAGGAAATTTTGATTTTTGTTCTTTCTAATCCTTCCTCACCCCAATTTGCATATGTAAATTGGGTTTTGGATCAGTTAGGGATTTGGCCAAACCCTTCATAAAAGATTCAGGATACAGCTTAGTTGATTTGGTGCACCCCTAAAGTTAAAAACAATAAAAAATAAAAAATAGCCCACAGAGCAAGAGCTATTTGAATATATCCAAACCTCATTTAAAAAATATCTAACTAAGTTCTAAAGTGCATGATATTCACTAAACTGAGGATGTATAAAAACATATATGCATATGAAGGGAAGCCCTAAACCCCAGAAAGGAGGGAGAGCATTACAACTCCATTATAAAAAATATACAGATAAAAGCAAGCTATGCCATCCTCAGTGGCGTAACTATAGAGGAAGCAGACCCTGCAGTCGCAAGGAGGGCCCAGACTGTGGGCCTGCTTCCTCTATAGCTAATAAAAAAAACCTCCTCCCCAGCCGCTCTCTCTCTTGAGCTTTGTTGCTCAAGTATTCATTTTGGGGATATAATTTTCCTTTAAGGCTCATTTACTTATGGGTAAAAATGCTGAAGTGCTATGTACTGCACCAGTGGGGAAACTGGATATTATTGGGCCCCACAGCAAATCATTTCAGGCCCCCAACATGTCTAGAAGTTGAACTGTTTTACCAGGGCACAAATCATTTTTATTTTTACTTTTCAGTTCACTTGGCTTGTTGGCCTTTATTATAAGCATTATCACACAAATATAATTATAAAATTCCCCCCTCTGGGGTTTGTTTTCGGCCTGCTGTGCGTGCTATAGGGGAGCAGTAACGCACCTCGCTGAAGAGACCTGTCTGCTCTTTCCTGCTGGGATTTTGGCAACTGCAACTACCTTTAACTTCTTGCTGGCACAGGTACAGATCATGGGGGCTTGGGTTGGCCACAGTTATGGTGGGGGCGTGGGCTTGGGGCCTGCAACTGCAGTATTAATGGATATGACTGGGCCTGGACCCATTGTTGGCTGCTGGAATGGTCTGGCAGTGGCACAGGTACAGATCATGGGGGCTTGGGTTGGGCACAGCACAGGTACAGAAGGGGCGGTGGGCTTGGGGCCTGCAGTATTAATGGTGGATATGGCTGGGGGGGGGGGAAGGGCACTTTATTGGAACCCTTGCCTAGTGTACCAAACTACCTTGGCCCATCCCTGCGTGCCACACGGGAGCCTAGCTCTTTAATCATACCTTGAGCAGGCAGCATGTATAGGGCTTTTAATACACCTTGTATTATGCATAAGCAGACGTTGTGCATGTTGTAGCTCTGGTCCTGTTTACATGAATAGCACAAAGTTACTATTGTTTTCCATAATTTTCATATTAAGTAAAAAAAATAATACAAGATTGAACAAAATGCAATAATTTAAAAATAAGTAAACTGTTTCACTGTTTAAAGGACAAGGAAAGGCAAAAAAAAAAAATCAAATTTTTACTTTCTTCAATGAAAAAGAAATCTATCTCCAATATACTAAAAACCATTTTTATAAGAAACCTAACTGTATACAGTGAAATTCTGCCTTCATTTACTACTTTGGATGGGAATTGTCAGATGGTCCCTTACTGCTGGGAAGGGAAACAATCATACTTATGAACAGCAGGAGGGGAGCCTGCTTTATTTCCCAGCCTTTCAGAACTCCAGCAGCTTTGTTTCCCTGTAGAGCAGTTGGCGATTGCATAGAGATTTGTATTGGATTTTATTTTTGCCTTTACATCCCTTTTACTGTTTCCAACTCCAGCTGCAGGGACAGAGATCATGATCAGATTTAAACAGATAAACTGGGATTCTATTTGGAGGATTATTTTGCTGCAGCCACTGGTTCTGCAGAGTTGGAGAAAGTTTGTATTAAACAATACATAAACTATAAAATCCACATTAGATTACATGACAACACAGGACCCAGTACAGTCTGTATATTCTGATTATTAATCAGTCTTGCTGTATCGGCTTCTGGCAGATATTATTTGACTTGTGCTGTTTTGATAATTTATGACGATCCCTAAGCAGCCCAGAACACATTGAGCATGTGCACAGTCTTGGTCTTGCAAAGATGTTTAACACAGTTACAAAATGACATTTGTGTAATTAGGCTTTGTGATGCAGTAAGTTCAGGTTTAGTATACAAAATACAGCATTTCTAGCCTTATTCTATTTTAATCTTTCCTTGTCCTTTAATAGATAAGCATCTATTATTTGTACCATTTTCTTAAATATATTTTTCACAGTGTTGCAGGAGAACAGTGCCAAAAACTGGCTTGTAGTGATGGGCGAATTTATTCGCCAGGCATGAATTTGCGGCGAATTCCCGCAATTCGCCGGCGTAAAAAAAAAAAAACGAGTCATATGCCGAAAACGTGCTGAAACAGGATAGATTTGCCCATCACTACTGGATTGTACTACTGATTAGGCATTGAAGATGGATATGACAAAGCACATTATAGAAATGGCAGACCTTCATGAGGACTGTAATGTTATCTTTACTTAAGCGGCATCAAAAAGAAAAAAATATTTAACCAGAGCAACATGAAAAGTTGAGTGTCCGTGACACTGCACATGCTCAGTCAGCTCTGGACAGCTGTTGAACTGCTAAGGGACATTGCAAATCACCAAGCAGAAAATGAGGTTTGCCTGTCACCAGGGCCGCTCCGGCCATGAAGCAAGGGGTTGAATTCCCCTTTAAGAGCCGAATTTCTGTTTTTATTGTGAACCAACCATGCCTGTGACCTCAACTATGTTCTCTGCCTCTCGACTTTGAACTTCACTGCCTGATTGGATATAGACTCAGTTTGTCCTTGACCAGGCTCCTATTCTCTGTTCCTGTTGTACATTTGGTTCCCTTGCCCAGAACTCTCTCTTGGGTTCTCTCACATTAAGACCTGGAGGCATCCAAGAAGTGGAGGGCTCCTCTTTCCCGAAGTGAAAGTTGGTTGTTATAGGCAGAACAGTGAGCCATAACTGCAACCTTGGGGTCTGTTCTGGGTTTGGGATATCCAATGTCACACCCTTCTTCCAAGAGTACAGCAAGTGTCCACCTGACCCACTTTGCACCTGTCCACCTTCCCCTCCCGATTGCAACTTCAATACAGAACAGGAACATAAGAGGGGGTGGGGTGCAGCTTCAGAGGAGCACCTGATGACTGAGGTGGAGGCCCTGTTGTTGGTGTGGGGTTCCTTCCCATCATTACTGCAACACAGCACAGGTACATGTGGGGGTGGGGAATGCATCATCAGAGAAGGAGATGCATACCTCCCAACTGTAACGTTTTCTGCAGGATAGTCCCAATTTTGACAGGTCAGCCAACAGTCTTGGGTTTTCATTAAAGGGGTTGTTCACCGTCCAAACACTTTTTTCTGTTCAGTTGTTTTCAAATTGTTCCCCAGAAATAAAGATTTTTTTTCAATTACTTTCCATTATTTATCTTTTACTGTTTTTCCAAAATCTAAGTTTAAAGTTGTATGTTTGTGTCTATGGTGTTTGAGTCTGGCAGCTCAGTAATTCAGGCGCAGACTCTAAACTGATACAATTTTGCAACATTTAGTTGATACATTTCTCAGCAACATCTCTGGAGTATTAGCAACTATTGTATCAATTCTAACAGCTGCCTGTTATGAAACCCAGAGATTCTGCTCAGCAGGGACAAAGATAAGAAATATTTCAATTAAATCTATCAGTTTAGAACAGTAGGGGGGGTCGGCAACCCCCCAGTCCTTGAAAAATGTTTTGCCTCAACACTGGTCCTCTAACCACAAAAGGTTGGGGACCCCTGCATTGAAGTAGTCTTTAAAGCCCTTGTTCAGCTAAGGGAAACTCACATGACTGCATAAACCGTTTGTTAGTAAATTGTTTCAACAATTCCACGTCTTCACAACTCACAAATGTTTGATGTTGTAGCAAAAACAATCCTGTATAACGCCACGTGCAGCGTGCTGAGAAACAAAAGGGGGGCACTGAAGCAAGTCTTGGATACAAACACGGCAGCCACTATTTTCGATAACGTGTTTCAGAGACAGGAAGTCTCAATATTCGTGCGAACACCCCTAAAAAGGTGCTGGAAATCCCCCACACTAGACAGAACATTGGTTGAAACGTCACCGGGACGACCAGGGGCTTCCCTGAGCTCATCACGTGACTAGGTTCTGGTCATGTGACCCGCCAATCTTTGGTCTAGGCTACTTGGGAAAATCTATTGTGGTGCTAAAAGGGAGGAGCGATGCGTTATATTTTTCACGGGTGTTTAATGTACTAGTCGCGCAGCGTTCTCTGCGTTGTTCTATGTTGTGAATAAAAATCTGCACTCTGTAAAACAAGTCCCTTCTGTCATGTTACTGGATAGTTTGTGGGTTATTCGTGTAGGGAAATTCCGCCATTCCCCCCTTTCAGTGAAATGGTTTCTTCCTTCGCTGCTGCTTGTGTGTGTGTGTATGGGAGCTGCCTGCCTGGGTTTACTTGCTGGGAAGGAGTTGCGCTTCCTGTCACCTGTCACCGCTGTTTATTTCCATCTGCCAGGGAGAAGCAATGAGTGGTGAGTATTTAGCAGTCATGTCAGAGAGTGTATACACATGCTTGCCGTGCACTCGCACCCTCTCACTGCCAACTAGCCACCATTCTCCTTGCTAACTATCTGTCAGCAGCAGCAGCTCTTCCCGGACAATGTAAAATAACTCGCTCGCATTTGCATGCTGTCTTGGACACTGGATACAAGTCATGTGGGAGATATTTGCTTAAATAAATCTCTGTTCTTTACTGCTCTGAGAAGTGAAGGTGGCTAGTCCTGTGGCTGAAGAAGTATGTTTTCTATTCTTATTTACAGGAAAAACCTGCTATTTTACTGTACTTCCCCTGCTCCCCCCCGATGCAGGGTCTTCCC
>CM044448.1:86757537-86777890 GCA_024363595.1 Xenopus borealis | reverse complement strand
TATATATATATATATATATATATATATATATATATATATATACAGCCATAACAATAGCTACTTTGAATTAAGACTGATACAGTATAACACTTCTTCAAATTCCATAACTATTCTCATGTAAACTGTCATAAATTAAATCTAGTTTGGCACAAGTATGACACCCTTAGTATTTAATCTAAAAAAAATTGACTTGGGGTTCCTGTCTGATCTATACAGTGTGAATAGGAGTGTGACATAAAGATCACATGTGTTGCATGTTTTGTTTCATTTCCTAGATCCTGTATTCTGGTTATATGTGAAAGAACTTCTCAGTAAACATGAACTTCAGCGTTTCTACTCGTTGAAAACCATCACAACAGATATAGGGAGAGGTCGTGCCTGGCTTCGCTGTGCTCTTAATGAACATTCCTTGGAGCGATATGCACATATGCTGCTTGGAGATCCAAACAGGCTTAGGTAACTCTGTGGTTCTGTTGTATGAGTATATTCATTGTTTAAGACACCATAAAAAGACTGACTGCAGAAATGAGGTGGCGAATAGTCAAATTCAAATATTATTTTTAAAGGGCCAGTACTTCAGAATTCTAACTTTCCAGTTTTTTCAATTCGAAACGAATTTGGGATATTTGATAGTCGAAGTAGCCCAAAATTACGTTGAAATTCAAATTTTTAAAATCCTAATTTTGTTCGAAAATTCACTTTGACCGTAATTAAATGTGCCCCTAAATGATTGATTTAAGTCTGTTGCAGCTTACTGAATAAATTGCTCGCTAGGGGCCAACACAACATCCAGGAGGTCACAACAGAAATGTGGGTAGATATTGTAGACTCTACTTTTGAAGGGGTAATCAGCAGTAGAGATAGAATGACACAATTACATTACCTACATTAGGTGTACCTTACCCCACAATGGTTACACAAAATTTATTCCACTATTAGTCCAGAGTGCCCCAGGTATCAACACTCCCCTGCTGAGTTCTTTCATATGGCATGGGAACGCCCTTTAATACACTCATTCTGGGGGGGGAGGTCACACAACTAATTCTGGTAAAAACTGACATCTCTGCCCTGATGGAGCCCAGGGTAGATGACATATCCCTAAAAAAGGTGATTGTAATGCAGTGTAAATCTAGAGGTGGGCCTGCAGTATGTGGCTGGAAACAGTTAATTGAAAAATCTCTACCCTTTTACAAACTCACATACACGACAATGGGTTGCCCAGAGAAATTTAACAAGGAATGTGGCCTATTGATGGATGAAGACCCTGAGGTAGACTCACCCTAGACTAGTCAAGTAACCTAACAAACCAACAGTCTGCTCCCCACCGCCACAATTGGCATATCACAGGCAGGGTCGGACTGGAGGGCCGGGCGTCACACACGACCGTGCAGGCGCACTGCGTGTCAGCATATTTTTCATTTGAAATTAGATCACGGAGATATATAGATAATTACTGCTGCAATGTTACACCTAAAGAATATATGTGTTTATTTGCATGTACAGTAAATGGTATATAATTGTTTGCACTGCTCTATAGTGAAGAATAGTGAAAATGAAGAGACCAATTTGCTTTGGTTATTTGTTATATTTAATTAAAATATGGCAATCTTGTTAACATACATTACATGAACTGTATATAACATGTTAATTTGCTGGTTGTCAAACTGGTTGTCAAATAAGAGGTGGCCTTTATACATTGCGATGGTAAGCAGCTCATATATCAAGGGCTTATTTGTTTAAGTAACTTCTTGCCAGAACTAGAAAGGGGTTCATTTTCTAATAGGAAGTTATTATAATGAATGTGGTTTAATTTTGTTTCTTAGTGCAAGAAATAACAAAAATCAGTATGTATGGAGTATGTTCAGTACCAGAACTAGAGCCATATTAATTAAGCTCATGTTGAAAAAGGGGGGTACACAGCCTATGTGGATGTATTGTGTTTTTTATAAGCAAATAAATTCTATGTATGTTATCTATGTTTTAGTTTCTTCTATGAAGACTGGTCATTTTTATTGGATGAGGAACGTTCTAGCATGCTTCCTACCATGGCTGCCGGTAAAAAATTATAATCTTGAAAATGTTTTTTCTATATGTCTCTATGTGCACACAAACATAAGTGTTCTGTAATGACAAGGTGCACAACACAACTTTCTCCAGTTATAGTACAGCTATAGATAACACACAGATTTGTTTGTAACAGGTTGCTGCCATCCTCTGCACCTCTTCATCACTTTAGTTATGAGCAGGAAGCCACAGTTTGTTTTAATATTCTTTTTGATTGTATAATTATAGCTAAGGTTTTGGATACAGCTTGATTGTTTATTATTCTTTCCAAGCAGGTTAGAGCTTTCTGTTATATTGACTTGGCAGAGAGACTATATTCTGTATGTTCTTTGACTGATGGCGCACACTTGAATGGAAATTGCCTGACAATCACAGTACTGCTTCTTTTCAGACCAGTGCAATTTGCAAACTGAAAAGTGCCAGTGCTCTCACTGCCAGGTGATTTCCATTGAAATACATGGGACATAGCAGCAAAATGGTCCTGAACAAGCACTGGTTAACAGGAATGGAAAGCATCTGACATGTAACATGCCTTCTGAAAGAAAAAGTTTTTGAAAATGTATTTTTTCATCGTTTACGCATAAATGATATAAGAAGGGAGCTATGGCTTTATGTATACTTTTTGAATATAAAGAATTCATGTATGTAGCCAAATAGTGAAGAAGGACCTCCTCTAACTATCTTAACTTTTAGTGTGGTGCAGAAAGTGGTGACCTAAGACCACTTTGTCTTAATTTTTGTTTTTGAAATTTTCAATTTTTTTTCCTTGTTTTGCAATGGTTTGCATAACAGAATGGGGGATACACAGTGGGGATGCAAAAAAATAGTACATTCAATCAGTAATAATTTTGTCTCAAATTAAGTGACTTATGGGCAAATTTACTATTATTCCAAAAAAAAATTAGTGTCTACTCGAGATTCGATTTTCGAATGTTAATCAAATAGTTCTAGGCTACCTTTTATTTGATCAGTTGAATAAATTATTCGACTGAACGAATAAATCATTAGATAATTCGAATGATTCATACGATTCGAACGATCGAAGACTTCGATCGTACGAATCCTATTTGATCAGGACTTAGCCTCAGAAGCCTACGGGAGTGCTCCCATAGGCTTCTATTGCAATTCGGTAGGTCCAATCTGCTGAAGTAGGCATTCGAATAAACTTTAAAAATAAAATCCTTCGCTGGTCGAATGATCGAATATTCGTTCATTCAACTCTATTCGAATGTATTCGATCGTTCGACCATTCCCTATTTGATGATCGAATATGCCAAAATTTGCATATTCGACCAAACGAATAAATCCTACATTCGAAATTCGATCGAATTCGTTCGAACTTCGAATCCTTCACGTGAATTTTGTAAATCGGCCCCTTACTGTACTTTATATTCAAGCTGTATAGGTATACAATAAGTATAATAATACAAAGGCTACAAAATATGATCCCATTGCTAAGTATGTATGCTTTTTATACTCTTATTTGTTTAAAAGGTTTAAATTCAATCCTTTTTGCAATCAACATTGATAACAAAGATTTAAATGGACAAGCTAAATGCACTCCTACAGTATCTGATCTTCTTAAGGAATCCACACAGAATGTCACATCTCTGCTGAAAGAGTCAACTCAAGGTGTTAGCAGCCTTCTTAGGGAAATAACTGCCTCGTCCGCTGTCTCTATTCTCATCAAACCAGAGCAGGATTCAGACCCTCTACCCGTTCTTTCCAAGAGCGTTACATCAGGTAAGACAGTTTTACTGGGATAGAAAAAACATAGCATATGTTACCGTTCAAATTAAAACCTGACTACCCAATATAATACTAGTGTCTGGAAAACTACATCTCTGAAAGTTGTAACAACAACTGTTGTTGCTCCAGAAGATGTTAGTATTGCTAGCAATGGACAAGTGTATTAGTATTTTAAAATTTCTCCACTAAGGAGTCACCCAGTCATACCATTTAGCAAGTCATAATTAGACTTGACCCATATCAAGATATATCTTAATATTTTTTGTTTCCTCTATGATATTTTTTTTTTATCTCATGCTAATTCTCTATAATTATGTGTTCTCTGCAGATGGTAAAACTAAAAAAGATCGGAAAAAGAAGAAGAAAGTGTCAAATATCATCTCGTTTGAGGATGATGGGGAAAATTTGGGTGATGCTTCAAAGAAGCCTTTGAGTAGCATGGAGAGTTCAGAGGAGAACTCTGACAGATGTATTGCAGCATTACCTCACTTTGAAGATCAATTTGAATTGAACTTGCATACAAATGAAAGCCCTCTTGCCTCCTGGAAAAGCGAGTTACCCTGTGTTAATGGAAATTTTGCCTATCAGAAGATTGATGTGAAAAGCATTGATGATGAAGACTTAGATGACTGTGATTCATATGAACCAGAAATTGCCAACAAAGGAGCAAAAGCAGAGAATTCTTCTTCTGATATGTAAGTCTATTCTAACTGCATTACAGTATTTAATTGTACTGTGATGCCCTGCTAAGCAACCTAGATTCTGGGGAGGGGACAGATTCCGGGGAAAGGGACAGATAGGGGATTAATATGCAAGCTTGGTAGATAAATTGTCGGACTTCTTCTAAGTGAAGCCTTGGAAATTCTGCTAGTAAGCGGGTTATTAAATAGAAGCGATGGTTATATTCTTTAAATTTGCTGTAAAGTTTGAAGACATAAGAGTTAATTTATGACCACAAGTGCAATTTGGCGAGCAATCAACTTTTTTTTTGCTGTAATATAAGCAGTTTTCTCAGAATTCCAGTGTTATTGCACTCGATGACGGGAGGGGGGAGTTGCAATTGATGCATCAAAATTGTGCAATTACACGTCACCATAAATTATCTAAATAAAAGTCTAATTGTTATAATTTTTGGTGTTTGCTGTGAGAGTGACATGTGCAGTGGATTCTTTAGACACAACTGCACTGCATCTATTGACACACAGTGCAGTGGGAACCCAGGAGTAACTGCCTGGTTTGTAGGTGGCGGTTACTAAGGACACCGGCCTCCACGCGCCCTCAGGGCAAATCCGGCCCTGGCCGCCCAGCCACATTCTAGGGAGCGTAATCCCCAGTGATCAGCTGAATACATGCACAGGGTGGGGCGTGTAACACTGAAATCAGGCACTGGCTATAGCTAAAACATGTTGGGTTAAGTGCTCAATAAAACACTTTTTATACTTTGATTTGGAGTGCTTGCAAACCTAAATTGTGTAATCTGCCATTAATGGGGTTGTTCACCTGTCAATTAATATGATTTAGAGAGTGATATTCTGAGACAATTGCTTTTCATTATTTATTATTTGTGGTTTTTACAATATTTAGCTTTTTATTAAGCAGCTTGCATTCAGTTTGCAATCTCAAAAATCTGATTGCTAGGGTCTGAATTGCTTGCCTATAATTGCCAGGGTGAGGCCATAATCCCTTTTTAAATATAGGAATTTTCCTTCTATCCAAGATAATCTGAGAAAATCAGAAATAGAGGTTGATCTATAACTGAACTAAGCTCTCTTAGTACCAGAGGGTGTATTCCATCTGGCCCTGGCACCTTTGTTGAAATTCATTTTTAGTAAAGCTTTATGAAACTTATCCTGGGTCAGCCTCTTACTAGATTGAGCTGAGCCACCAGTGCAGCTATTAGGTGGGTCTTGGAACTCCAACTCCTCCATTATGAAGAAAGAACTGATTTAGCACATTTGCTCTTTCAGTACCTTCTATGACCATGCTGGTACCATTATTTAAAGGAGCTACTGTCAACCTGCATCTTTTTACTATAAATATTGTAACCGTTTGAGGTAACAGGGTCACTGTCTCCTGGGGTAGACCAGCACACAGCAGTATTTAAATCAACGCAAAACAACACAAAGGCTGCTGGTAGTGTGCAACTGGCCTCAACCAGTTTTATTTGTCTTGTTGGCTGGTGAAGGAATCAAGACAAATGAAAATAAAACCTTGCCTGTCTGGCACTAGCTATACAGTTAGCTTCTAATTAACTAGGTGAGGATTTAACATCCAGCACCTAAAGAAAAACAGTTTTCGTGGCACAGTACGTACTCGCATGCATCGGGCTCTCTCCAGGATTGTCCATCTGGAACAGGATCCTGCCCAACAATCACCACTTAAACCAGGGCATTTTCTGACTATTACAGCTAGCCACAGACTAGTGATGGGCGAATCGGCTGCGTTTCGCCGAATTCGCCAAAGGGGTGAAAGATTTGCGAAATGCTGCTGTGTCACATTTTGGACACCGGCTTCTGTTTTTTCGTCCTAACGAGACTAAAAATGAGACGCCGGTAAATTTTTGTCGAAATTTCACTGGTGTTTCGCAAATCATGGTTATTCGCTGCAGGTGAATAAATTGCCCGTGACTACCACAGACCTGTGAAAAATGCATGTGAAAACCAGTATGACAGAAATCTGGGTGATACATACACTCCTTCAACCAGTTTCCCAACATTTATGTTACAATATACTTAAAAAAACCTTTTTGGGGTTAGTCAGCCTCTGCCACAATGCATTCCTCATTTCCTTTCTTTTCCTTTCGGATTGCTGTTTTACAACATTTATTATAGTGTTTATATTCATTACATGCAGCTTCTGTCCCAACATATTTGTGGTTTTTAAATGTCCTTCTCTTCTTTCCTATGAACTTCTTTATTTCTATATTAATCCACATAGGGTGATTATTGGTGCTTCTACATTTACTTCTTAAGGTGGACCCGTCACCAAGACACAAAAATCAGTATAATAAAAGTCCTTTTCAAAGTAAACATGAAATCCAATTTCAAATTTTTACTAAAACATTCATAGCTGTAATCTCAGCTGTCAATCAAATATTTTCTGCCCCTCCTCTATGCCTAGAGGCGGGGCAGATAATTACTTAAACTTTCCATTCAGCACTTCCTAGATGCCACTGCTCTCCACACATTCCCCCAGTTCTCAGTTCTCTTGTCTGCACCTGAATTACTGAGCTGCCAGACTCAAACACCAGAGACATTACACTTTAAACGTAGATTTTGGAAAAACAGTAAAAAATAAATAATGGAAAGTAATTGAAAAAACTCTTTCTGGGGAACAATCTGAAAACAACTAAACTGAAAAAGTGTTTGGAAGGTGAATAACCCCTTTACAAGAGAATTCAACCCCCCATGATGTTAAGTCCCCACTGCCCCCCCTCTGTTGCCCCCCCCTGCCTCCCCCCTGCACAGTCTTACCTCTGAATTATTTTTTTTCCTCTAGAAATAACGATTGCAATTGCACAGGGAGTGCAGCGGAGCACATGGGTGCCATCTTCTTATCTTCCTCCCACATATTCCCTTATAATGCTCCCTACCTCATTTAACCTGTCTACGGAATCCCTTATTGCACCGCCCCCCCACTCCTAGTTTAATATCTTCTCCAACCCTCTAGCCATCTTCTCACACAAAGCAGCTGTGCCATCATCAGTTATCCCAAATGTTCAATTATCCGATTAAATAATGGAACAAACTTTGTGTATTTCCAGGCGCTGGACCTCTGTTGTGATATGGAACCCTTTATGTAATATGAAATTGGCTGCAATTGTTTTCTTGTATTTTAGGGTTTCTATAGGAAGTATAGATAATCCTCAAGTCTCTTGCTGGGCACCACTTCAGGTTCTACATGATTCTGATGTTTTATTTCCAGTCAACACTGATTCCTGTTCTCATTCTGGTAAGAAACCTTATCATGTATTCATTTTTCATGTTAGTGTTTTATTTATTTATTTTTTTTTTTTACACCTACAGAGCTTAACTAGCGTTAGTCTGGCTTTAGGGATTGTATCTATCCATTTGTATGAGTTCTGATTGCCAGTAAGCACTTGGAATGTATGGATGGTATGGAAGACTTTTGTGGGGGATTGTGGGACCTGTAGGGCACGTAAGGGTAAGGTAAGTGAGCCTAGTTATGTCACTGCTGACGTCTCTGGGAAACACAAAGAAAAACTGTTGTAATGCTTCTATTACTCATAGGTCTATTTGCTGCATTGGCCATAGTTGATGATGCAGCTAGGAAATTCAGCAAAACTAGCTAGAGAAACACTACCTTCTTGTCATAGCTGAACTAGCAAATACATTTTAGCATTTTAATGTTGCTTGAAGGAAAGACTTTAGAAAGACTGGTATCCCTATGGGCACCTATTTGTATTTAGATCAGTATATACATTGCTTTGAAAAAGTACTTAGACTGTTAATATTTAATATACTTTTATTTTGCTGACTAACAAACCCTACACTGAAATGATGTGTTCAGTAATAT
Organism: Xenopus borealis; assembly: GCA_024363595.1. Lineage (NCBI taxonomy): Eukaryota > Metazoa > Chordata > Amphibia > Anura > Pipidae > Xenopus > Xenopus borealis. The sequence continues at coordinate 86,769,541 of CM044448.1, read as the reverse complement.
AATTTATTTTCTACTGAACCCATTTGTTTATAACGTTGTCTTGCTAAGTACCTATTTGGCCCACTGTTCATGCCCTTCTCTTTCTCTTATTATTCTTTAAAGGAGAACTAAACTCCCAACTAATGAAAACCCTCTATCCTTCATAGTCCCCCAGCAGAGATGTTAATTAGTGATGGGCGAATCTACCTCGTTTCGCCGAAAAATTCGCGAATTGGTGAAAAAATTAGTGAAACGAGTCGCGGCACGTTTTTGACGCGCTTCGCGTCGTTTTTGTCGCGTAGTTTTTGTCGCGTCACATCAAAAACGACGCGCGACTCATTTTTTTCTACGTATAATCACTAATGTTAATATCTGTAAATGCCCCTAAGTCTTTAATTACCCCTTGATGCAGAGTCAGCACAGCGGAGCTCATGGGCACCATCTTTTGGCACTTCGTTAATCTTCAGGTTCCTTGAACAATTTCTGAGGCTTTCAGCACATGCCCAGTGAACCCCAATATTGCTACACCTGCATTTGGGCCGATATGCTGTTTACTTACTGAAGATTCCCAAAGAGGTGAAGATGGCCCCAGTGAGCTCCGTTGTGCTGACTCTCCATCAAGGGGTAATTAAAGGAGAAGGAACGTCATCCGGCACTTGGGGGTGAGAAATGTTAGGCACCCCCAAGTGAATATACAGTATTTACTTACCTGAAACCCTCCGCCATTGCTCTTATCAGCAGAAAACTGCACCCACCCAGGGTTATACCAGTGAGCACCATCTTCTTCCTCCTTCTTGCTTCTTCCCACTGCATAAGCAGTAGGATGAAAGGCCAAACTTTAACTAAAAGGTCGGCTATTTAATTCTACTGTGCATGCGTTTGCCCCAGGATATATAAAGCAAGAAGAACCCGGAAGAGGATCACTCTGAGGTGTTCACTGGTATAACCCCGGGCCGGTGCAGTTTTCTGCTGATAGAAGCACCGGCCTGGGGTTTCAGGTAATTGAATACAATCGCTTGCTGGTGCCTTTTACAGGTAGTAACACCTGTGCAAGGGAGGAACAGGGAGGGGGGACTATGGAAGGTAGGGGTTTTTCATTAATTGGGGGGTTTAGTTCTCCTTTAATAGTGTTGGGGTTAAAGGCCAATATTAAGTAAGCGCTATTCCTTTCTGTCTATTATTCTGTCTATTACTATTTTGTCTGATGTTTGCAGACGTTGAATATTCATCTGAAATGTAAAGCTAAATGTTACTATTGTTACTGCTAACTCATTTATTACTATAAAGTCTTAATATTGATGCTCTAGTCTAATATATATAACACAGTTGTGACGAGAATGTATCTAGACACAACTAGGCATTGTTCAGTGTCAGATCCTTCTTAGCAGCAAAGTGTGGCTCCTCTTTCATTTCCCATTCTGACTCTGTAAGCTTTACGAAAGTGTTTTTTGTTGTTGTTTAGCTTCTGCTTGCCTCTTTGTTTTGCATGTTGCCAGTCCTTTTCTTTTATATCCATGCTGCCTAAAATGCTTTATAAATAAACTGCTGTAAAAGTTATTGATTTGACATACTACAAATGTTTCAAGCAAAATTATTGATTTCAAATTCAGTTGTTTTACTGCCACATTAGTTTTAATGTTGGAATCAGCCATTTATAAGGCAATTTTTTAAATTACTGTGTGTTTTGCTGAGCCATCCCACCGATACTTTAGATCATGCACGTATGAGAGAGCAATTAGATTTGGAACTTAAATTTATACACCGCCTGACTTAACAAATTTCTTTTATTAACATTTATTTACTGACTGTGTATTTTACAAATGACTTTCTAAGTACTGAACCATCATATTTATGCAAGCAAATGCTTTATCCGCATGGCTACATCTGAAACAGTTTACATATTAAACTTATTACTGCTGATGTTTGTCCCAATATAACTTAGGCAAATATTTCTGGGTCTAGAGAATTATGTGCTCAGAAATTATGGTCTTCCAGTTTGGGTTATATAATTCTCATAAAGGCAAATTAAAGGCGCCATTTATCTGTGTTAATGATTCCAATGTCTATGATGGATGGCTTTTTAGTGTTGTGTTTGCTTAGCATCAGAATCAAAGCTGCATAAACACTTCCTAGTTGGCTTATTTGTATTGCTGTAGCCAAACAATAGACAGAGTTAGGGAATAATAGTTATTAAAGGATAGGTCAACCCAAAAAAATTTTTTTTTGACTTATAAAAGAAAACATAATTCTAAGCAACTTTGCAATATGCATTCATAACAAAATGTCTATGGTTTTTAAATTATTTGTTAAATGTATTGAAAGCAGTGGTTGTCTGCCCCTTTCTATACTCTGCTCTGGTGGCTCTTGCTTTTGAAACAAAGTAAGCCAGTAAATTGACATCTGTCTTGGAAGAGAGTGGCTTTTCCAACGTTGTTTAAAAATTAAAAACCAGGAGTTAAGCAAATGTTGCTACAAAAAACTTTTAAAGCTTTAACCATTTTTAATTATTTCATTTTGGAAAGTCGCTTATAATTGTGTTTTCTTTTATTAGACAAAAACATTTTTTTTTGGGTTGACATGTCCTTTAAGCTTTAGAAGAAACGTTGTGATTTGAATGTTGTTGATCATGTGAGTATTACGCTTTGATTTATGTCCCACAGACGACAATTTGGATAACCTGCCTTATGGAGAGGAAAATGAGAATGCCACCATTGCTGTAGAACTCGCCCAGAGGGGATCGGATATTCAGTTCAGGTGATTTTTAAATCACTATCATTATGATAGATATAGTTTTAACATTGTGTTCACAAAATGAGGTGCTTCCTTTCGATGATCTTAATTACCAAGCACCCCCAGTGATACACTGAAGTGGCACAAGCAGACTGTCTTCCATCCAGAAATAATTCTGTTTCCTCTCAGCAGTGTCATTCCATTGTTTTCCCTGTCCAGAATTGCCCTGTTTTGTAACCCTTCAATATATGTTCCTAGTCTTGTCTAGTAGTGCCAGTTCATACTTTCTCATCTCACAGGGCTGCCCTTTAATGAAGTCAACTCTTCTGCCTTTGCTCCTTTCCCTACTATGAAACATTTCTTTTATATTTGCCCTCTATCCAAAAGTGCATGCTTTCTTTGTGCATTACATTCTATCTATGTAAAAGAGCCTCCTTCCTATTTCTATCCACTATCAGTGCAATTTTCTTCCCACCATGCAGCAGTAGACTATAACTTTCCACCCCCTGCACAACAACTTCTTTATCAACCCCTCACTTATTGTAACCTGTCCCCTTACTTAAAGTAACTTCTCTCCTAGGTTTCTTTTACATTCCCTGTATTATTAATATGTTTGATCAGCCACGGGGTGTTGCATGTTTGGCCATCTTTGTTGTTCAACTGTCAATTCTTAAATGAGGTTTTCACAGCTGACCTGTCAGAACAAAAAATCTCATTGGTTTATGAGCTTCATAATCACATTTGGGATGTCATCATCTAACTATGTAGAGACTGGAGCCTATTACTCTTGTCTAATTGCACTAAACGTTGTATTTTGACTTGTTAAATCTACAGCCATAGGTAAAATTTTAATGTATTAAATGCTTCCAATTTTACCCCAGTGGTAAAACATGAAACGTATACAGTATGTTAAATATTTTTGCCAGGGTGCAAGTGTAAATCATAGTAAGATACTGTAGAAAGGAAGTGAGATAGAATCTGCACTAACAATAAGTGTTTAGACACTGTAATATGTCATTTGGTTAGATGATAATCTGTACATTAATGTCTTTGCTACAGGAATACAAAGTAAGTTTGATATTACACTGTGTATCTATCTTGAGTTTATTTAGCAATAAAAAAATTAATTACTTTTATTCTCTATTCAGCTCTTTCTAGATGTCCCTGGACTCCTCAAATCCCCCTTCCCTTCTCATTATTTAATTACATGAGCAGGGGTATCTGGTCCCCCATTCTGGCACATAAACAAGGTTTTGGCATGATGCTAAGCTTGTCTTAATAACATTGTCTGTGATTGTGAAAAACAAGATTTAAATAATTTTATAATTTCTTACAGTGACAGGTCCTCTTTAACTAAAGAAGTAGACTGTACCAGCCCAAGGCAACCACAGCCCTTTAGCAGTAAAGATCTGTGTCTCCAAAGATGCCCCAGTAGCTCCCCATCTTCTTTTCTGCTGATTCACTGATTCACATGCTCTGTGCTGCTGTCACTTACTGAGCTTAGGGACCCACTCACAATATACAGTACACATAGAATAGAAATGTCACAATATAAGGCTGATTAGTAATTAATATGGATAATTACTACATGGCATCACAGAAACCAGTGCAATTAGCATCAGGAATTAATAATCTGCCTTGTAGCATCATCTTATATCAGAGGCAAACCTCATTTTCTGCTTGATAATTTGTGATGACCCTAAGCTTAACTGCTCAGAGCCCACTGAGCATATGAGTGCTTTCCAAGTTGGTGACAAGTTTGAAGTCCTGGATTATTGCTGCTATTGACAAGCTGGAGATTTAGACTGGTATATAAAATATGGCAGTATATAAAATATGGCATTTTTAGCCATATTCATTTTTAGGGATTAGTTCTTTAATGCACTGCTTAATGTTGTTTTCTCTCCCCTTGACAGTATGGAAGCCAGCCCTCCTGTCACTACCAATGCAATGAACAGTGTCATGCCTTCAACACCTGGTCCAGAATCAATGACAATTAGTAAGTCTTTTTTATCTTTGAAATAAGATAAAGGTTGTACTGGAAGCATAAAAAACATATTTATAGGTGAAGGAAAGTCTTTGTGCACTTGGGGTGCCAAATGTTAGGCACCGCCAAGTGATTTTATTGACTTACCTGAATCCCCAGGCTGATGTCCTATCAGCAGGAAATTGCACCAGCCCAGGGTTATACCAGTGAGCACTGGGGCAATCGCATGTGCAATTGTACAAAATAGCCAACTTTTTAGTTAAAGTTTGGCTATTCGTTCTACTGTGCATGCTGTGCGAAGAAGGATGAAGACGGAAGAAGATAGCTCCATGGTGCTTACTGGTATAACCCCGGGCTGGTGCAGTTTTCTGCTGATAGGAGCACCACCCCGGGGTTTCAGGTAAATACAATCACATGGGGGCGTCTAACTCATGCTTAACTGTGTACAATAAAATAACTTTTATACACTGGATCCCTGTTTACAGAACATATTGTAACTTATGCAGGTAAGCTGTTTTAGAATGTAATGTTTGTGGTGGAATGAACATTTTCCTCTGAAAGGGTATCTAGGAAAAAATGAAAATACTGTGGTGGTACAGGAGTTCCCCACATGCCTGCTATATATAATGCTGAAAAATGTTCTTTACACTTATGGGGCTTATCCTAATTTTTTAGGAGGCTGCATGGGTTGAACATATGCAACACAGCCCAGTGCTGAAAGGCAGAAGTGCTACCCATAGATCCACTATGCTGCTCTGTTTTTTCATATTCAACTTTAAAATCTGATATGGGGATAGACATATTGTCAGTTTCCCAACTGCCCCTAGTCATGTGACTTGTGCCTGCACTTTAGGATGGAACTACTTTCTGGCAGGTTGTTATTTCTCCTACTTAATGTAACTGAATCAGTCTCAGTGAGACTTGGCTTGAGTGTTGGTCTTAGATCTACCAGGGAGCTGTTATCTTTTGTTAGGGAGCTGCTATCTGGTTACCTCCCTGTTGTTCTTTTGTTAGGTTGCTGAGGGATGGGGTTAAAATCACTCCAACTTCCGTTACAGCAGTAAAGAGTGACTGAAGTTTATCAGAGCACAAGTCACATAAGTGGGAGCATCTAGGAAACTGACAATATGCCTACCCCATTTCAGATTTCAAAATTAAATATAAAAAGATCTTTTGAAAAATTGTTTTCAGTGCAGAACACTATTAACAAGTTTTCCCATGACAGTATCCCTTTAAGAATGCTTTTACTTTAAATTATTTAAATGTTTAACTACTGATTTATAGTTTCATGTCATTTGTGCTACCAGTTTGTGCTGGTGTATATTTATAAGATTAACCAGCAGGAAAAGCTGGTCACAGTAACCGACAAAGAGAAAAGAGCCCATTTAATTGGAAGTCACCAGTAAAAACACCTACTCATCTCAAAGTGTGCTAGCTAGTCCTAAAAAGAGGTATTTTAGATGATTTATTTCCCAGGAGAATCCGTCTTCCCATTTTCAAAAATGAGGCCTCAACAAAACCAATCAGTTATTAAGAATATCAAGTTCTAGTCACCCTATGAAAAAACATATTTTTAGAAAGCACCAAATGAATTTGAGGGCGACTTTAACTTCCCATGCACTCTATCTCTGTTATATAAAAGGCCCCTTTCTACAATTCTTTATAAAGTATTTCTTTATACTGTGTTTCAGTGTTTTTCTTGAATTTGATGTAATGTGACTGCCACATTTCATCTGACTATAGGCAAAGCACCAGCACCCTATGATCTGTAGTGGCTTAAACATGGGCAGTAGCTGAGAACTTTGGCCATAGATGCTGATCTATATAGTAAAGGTGGAAATGTAGGTGCAGAGCTTGGAACTATTGTGCGTATTCTAGCAATAAGTGCAGTTGCCCTGCATTGTCTACAGCAACAAAACAAATGGTCAGTAACACTCAGTTTTTCTTTGATGGATACATTTAGATGTGAAATTACCCTCAAGCAACATTTGTTTGAACAAAATAACAAATTGACTTTTAAAAGGGGGTTTTCACCTTCCAACACTTTTTTTCAGTTCTGTTGTTTTCAGATTGTTCAATAGGAATAAAGATTTTTTTTTTTCAATTACCATATGAGACCATTTTCCTTATATAAAAAATGTTAAGTTTTAATTTTCACAATCTTATGTCTTTCTGGAGCAGTTCTGGGTGTGGGGGTCACCTACTCTGTAACTGTTCTAAATGAAACATTAAATTAGATTTCTTATTTGTCCCTGCTGAGCAGAATCTCTGCGTTTCATTAAAGGCAGCTGTTAGAATTGATAAAGTAGTTACTTATATTCTACAGATACTGCTGAGGAATGTAGCAACTCGTTCAATTGTAACAGTTCAGAATCTGCACCTGGATTATTGAGCTGCCAGTCTGAAACACCAGAGACAGGTACATAAAATTTTAAACTTCTGCTTTGGAACAATGGTCAAAGATAAAAAATAGAAAACAATTCTGCTCAGCCAGGTCCAAAGATAAGAAATATATATCATTTAGTCATTTAGTACAGTTACTTCTCTCCCAGAGTTGTTTCAGAAAGACAAAAGATGGTAAAAATAAAAAATAAATGTTCAATATAAGAAATCAGTCATAAATAGAACAATGAAAGTAATTGAAAAAACAAATGAACAGAAAAAAAGAGTTTGGAAGGCGAACAACCCTTTTAAATAAAAAACTCAGCTGTGAACTGCATATTAGATTATTAACCAAAAACACTAAACTGTAGGTCTTTTGTTAACCATTGTCTATATATTTATAACTAAATGTATACAGCATACGAGCTTTAAGAACAAAAGCTATTCCTGAATATTCTTTGGTGCAGCTACATCTTACTTTAATAAGCGCAACAGCCACTAGGGGGGGAAATTGTTCTTTCTTTCTTCCCTTTTTGGCATACTTGCCTTCAAGTCTGTTGCTTTTGCATAACTTTTTTTCACGCATCTAGCTAAAATCCTGTGGTTGATAAGTAGAATGTTATATTTGATCTCCCAGCTGCGGAGGTAGGAAGTACCAGGGAGTGTGTGTGTATTTCTTGTTTTGCCAAAATCGATTGATGAATGCGAGACGCTAGATCAATAATAGCAAATATTCATAGACCTAATATGCTGGTAACATTTCCTGTACAACACAGTTTATTAATCCTCAATCTGAAGGTATGCGGACAGTTTTTACTGTCTTCATATGCACACGTACAGTATAGCTTCTTTTAAGCAAAGTGTATTAAAGGACTGCCCTGCATTAGTGTGGATTCTAAGTAAAAGGGAGGCTAGTTGCATAGCAACCAGATTCTAAATGGAATGCAGGTATAAAATGTGGAATAACGAGCACTGGGATGTAGGGAATCACTTTTACTGTTTTTTTCATCAGTTACTGAAATATTGAAACAGCGTCTGTGTAAACTCTGTTTTAGTACCTTTTTACTTGAGCATTAATGCAAAAATGAGCTTTAGTCTCTCCCACGGTCTGTCCGACTTTCTCCCAATCTTTCAGCTTTCAAGAAATCTCTAAAAACCCACTTTTTTAGAGAAGCCTACCCTCACTGTTAACCACTCATTGCAATACCGCTTACATTACTACATCTCTCACCTACTTTACTCTAATCTTGCCCTCTCCCACACCTTGTGTATCATTCCCTTCCCTTGAGGCCTTCCTCACCTCCTTTATTGTGATGTATGTACAGTAACTCCATATTTATTGTGATGTATGTAACTCTTTATGTTCTATATATGTAATTCATGTGATTTGGTTGTATAATCACATTCACTTTACAGCGCTACGCAACAAGTTGGCGCTATAGAAATACATGTTAATAATAATAATAATAATAATAATAATAATAGTGGAAGTCACACTATGGTAGTCGCAGGTCTGCCTGCCAGCACTACTGAAGTTAAAATTATTTGATTCCCTTCAATAGTTAATTCTCTTTCTGCCGCTATCTGCTCACATATCACATTAAGGATATCGCAAACTGAACATCCATTTCCAGCTCCTACTCGCCCGAAAGTAGAATTTTTGCAGCTAATCTGTGATTTTCGAAAAACTCGAATGTCTCTGATTTAATAATCCAAAAAATTTGTTCAATTGGAGTTTTCATGAGATAGATTCGAGTTTTTTCCGGACATGAACTCAATCATTCAGGTTTTTGATATTCAGATTTTTCCATAAACGTGCAAACATTCGAAATTTCAGTTTATCCGAGGTAGAAAAACCCTCACAAAAGTTCTATTCTTGATAAGTATGCTTGTAGGGGTAATTTTAGAACTGTAATTTTCTCACAGTCAGATGTGGGTTAAACCCCATTATTTTACAGTACTTTTGTCAAAATGCACTGTGTGTACTTCGGTATTTGGCGCCACTAGTCATTCTTATCTGCTGTTCTGAATCTATCGTTGCTGTTAATGGACCAGGTGGTAGCTCCAAGGTTCCTTTCATCTGCGTCAGTAGGGGCACGGCACCGGAAAAGCCAGCAAGAGGAGTTCACTGCAAATGGCCATGGGTTAAAATGAAGTGCTTTGCACAGTTGCATTCATTTTGACAAATCAGATGCAATTTTGTGAGACGCAACACCCACTTGATACCACAACAACACTGCAATTATGGGGAAAAAGCTGTACTGTGGGAAAAAAACGTGCCGATTGCTCCTGAAATTGCACTTCGTAGTCTGTACTTGCCACACATGGCAGGCGCCCTAGGAAACCTGGCCATATGCGGCTGAGCGCGCGCATGCGCGACGTGACGCCCGTGTGCATGCGTGACATGACACTGGTGCGCAACGACTGAAGCTTAAGAAGAAGCCTGGGAGAGCGGATCGGACTGGGGTAGGTGACAGAGTAGGTACGTGCCTGGCGCCCCCAGCTTTGTGCCCTAGGCACGTGTCTACTCTGCCTACCCCTTGGCCCGGCACACACCTCATCGGGACTTCCGGGCGGCGTCTTTGGCCGGCGTGCCTCCCCGTTTTCCGCCTCCCTCGCCCCAGGCCCACTCTGCCTTTGACGGGGGAGTATCCATGGCCATGCCGCGCAACCCCGACCACCCCAGCGGCGCCCCCCGGTGACCCGAAATGGTGGTCCCTGTTTTTGGCCTCCCGCGCCCCGGACCCACTCTGCCTTTGATGTGGGAGTACCCATGGCAGTGCCGCGCCCCCCCGGCCGCTCCAGTGGCGCCCCCCGGTGGCCAGAGGGATTCGGTTCCTTCGTCTTTGTCCGAATTTGCATATGCAAATTATGTTTTGTACTTGTTTTGTGTCAAAAAGTTGTGTGATTTCCCTTCCCACACCTAATTTACATATGCAAATTAAGATTCGGGTTCCGTTCAGCCATGCACAAGGATTCGGCCAAATCCCATTCCTGCTGAAAAAGGCTGCATCCCAAACTGAATCCTGGATTCGGTGCATCCCTAATATATATGATTCAGCACCATGATGAAAAGGTTGAAACAGTAAGTGTAGGACAATAGACTAGCTAGAGACTGAGCTGAAAGAACAATTTGAGCAATAAGATTTAATGAAAAAAAAAAGCTACAGTGACCTAGACTACAATAAAACAATCTTTTTTCTTAATGCAGCATATGGTCCATGTAGCACTGAAGCCCACGCTTGATTAAAAAATATTGACCAGTAATTGAACTCCGTTTATCAGCAATTTCAGGAAGACTGTAGGCTAAATAACGAAAAGTTCAGGATTTACTCATAATAAAGTTACTGTTTGCAGATGTCTAAATATATACCAACAATCAAATATAAGAGTAAGCTACTAGGCTTGCAAGCTCCACCATTAAACCTGTTTGTTTGTGAAAAGTGCTGATTAATGTGTATTCTTCTGTAGACCAATATACGGACTAAAATAGCCTTTTAAAATAAGCTGAAAACAACACAGGGCTTAATCACATTAAAAGAGTATTGATGTTGAATGATTGTAGAGCAGGGGTGGCTATAGAGCTAGTAAAAGAGAAGGAAATGTATTATCACTTCTCTTACGTGTCATGGTATGTTTGGTTAAAACTGCACTGAGCTGGGGTATTTGTGTAGAAGCCCCAATCTTCTTTCTTCTTTTCTTAGGCCTGGGGCTCAAAAAAACCCCAAAAGAAGTCTCAGACTTTATAAATATTTATTACAAAAAATGTATTAGTGCTATAAAATATGTCCGCTCATATGCCATGTTAAGGCCTCTTATTGTATTGTTATTATTATTATATAGGTATTCAGAAATTCGTTATCTAGAAACCTCTGAATTACAGGAAGGCCATCACCCATAGAAATTTTTTTTTTAAATGATTTCCTTTTTCTCTGTAAAATTAAAACAGTAGTGTATACTTCGTTAATTAAGATATAAGTAATCCTTATTAGAAGCAAAACAATCCTATTGGGTTTATTTAATGTTTAAATTATTTTGTAATAGATTTAAAGAATGATGATCCAAATTATGGAAGGATACCTTATCTGAATTACCCCAGGACCCAAGCATTCTCCATAACATGTATGCGAGTCCTACACTGCCTATTAGCATTCTAATGGGGGAATGTAAAAAAAAGTTGTTTAAAAGACATTTAAACATGAAATATACCCTTGTGGCTGAGCATTGTGCTCCAATCAATTATTATAGTAAAGTTGATGTTTTAGACATACAGCTGAGTACACCAGGAATTTTAGGGGCTTAAGGTATATGGGTGGGGACATTTTTAGGGGAATAGGAAAATGCAGACTAATAAATCATAATAAAGAGGTTGCTTACTCATTATGTGCGGTTCAATGTATAAACATTTTTTTGTGACAATTTTGATGCTGGAGGGCAGTGTTTCACTGAAACCTATGAATTCGAAGTATCTGGTTGTTCTGATAGGGGAAGATATGTCAGCTTTTACACTAAATAAAGTAAAATTTTCTTTGAATAAAAGTATCATATATCATACACCTTGCAGTGCAGCAGTAAAGAGCTTTCAGAGTACAAAAACATGCCTCAAAAATAATCACCTGCTTTGTGACCATTGGGAGCAACATCCAAGGGGTTGCTCATGAGCCACCTGTTGGGGATCATTGGATTATAGAATTTGTACAATTTGAAATCTTTGCTAGAAAATTAACTCCTATGTAACATCTTTATATGCCTACAAACAGGTTTGGGTGGGTCAAGCCTGAATTGAGTGTAGCTAAAATGAGTAAGCCATTGTTATATGTGGAAAGTTTACTTCAAGAGCTTTGTCATAAATTTAAAGGAGAAGTCAACCCAATAATCGCTAAAATCCCTAACCTGTGTTGCCCTCGGCCTACCTCCCCCCCCCCC
>CM044448.1:86736129-86756011 GCA_024363595.1 Xenopus borealis | reverse complement strand
AAGTAGGCCAGGGGGGAGGGACGGTGGAGGGATTTTAGTGCCGATTGGGTTGACTTCTCCTTTAAAGCACAAATGTACAGTGGGCAGATTCACTAAAGGGCAAAGTGACTAATGCTAGCGAAAATTCGCCAGTGTGACGACATTTCGTTACTTTGCTGATTTACTAACGAGCACAGGCGCCCCTTCGCTAGTGTAAAGGTACGCTAGCGTGGCTTCGCACTACAACGCCAGGTGAATTTTCATCTGGCGAATCAGCGTTACTATGCCAATTCACTAAGATTCGGGTTTTACTGAACATTACCTCTTACTCCAGAGTTTCCATCACCACATCAGACCAGGAGAAGTGCAATAAACGCTAGCCTCTATTCATATTTACAGGGTGATAGGCTTCAAAAGATTGTAACTTTTTTTGGGGTACCTGGCTTCCCCCCTGCATTTCCTAACATATGGAACATAAACTATACAGTGGGCACATGTGTAGGGTAATATAACAATTCTATTTTCTTTTATTAAGGTTTCCAGGGGAAATTTAATGTAATGTATTTGCTGCAACATATGCGTCCATTGAACTTTAACTTCCCGCCGTATGCAAATTAGACAACGCTAGCACAACTTCTCTAGTGAATTTGCGTTGTCTGAGCAAATTTTTGACTGGCAATGTGTTGCGATGGCTTCAAAGCAGACACTGGCGAAGTTGCACTCTTGAATGAATTTGCCCCTATGTCTCTCTGACAAGCCATTTCCCAGCAATTCCCTTCAGCTGTGTAATGCAACCGCTCCCCCTTGTTCCAATGTGAAGTGATGGATTCTTGGACTTGAAATCTGTGCTTGTTGTTATAATGGCTGCTGCACATATTTTCTGGAAAGCAGAGGGACTTCATGTCGCAACACTTCATAGTTCATTTATTCAAATATTAAATAAAAATTTCCATAAGGTATAATTCTGTGTAATAAAAATAGGGTTATCAAGAGAATGGTCACAATATCTTTTCAATAGTTAAAACAAACTTCAAATTTCCAGATATCTTGTAACATTTCAGAAAGATTAGTCGATTACGTGCCTCATCGTAATCACAGTCTGTAGCATTCAACATGTTTTTTTATGTAAACATCAAAGTTAAATGACATTTGATTTAATTAACTGCCTAAGGAGTCTGTAATCTGTTAGAATGGGATTTGATTCTGTATCGTTAGCATTGTCGGCTGGATAAATAGGTATTGTCAGAGTCACCGAGGATGGATCTATGGCTACAGCTACAGTATTGCTTTGTAGAAAAGTAATTTTTAAATAGTAAAATAAATCATCAGCGTAGCAAAGCAGAATTTTTTAGTATAAAAGCTATGGCCCTAGTTCTTTTGGGATTTATCACTCTTACAATTTTGTTCATGGTAGAAACTGGCCATATATTTGCCTTTTCTAATTGACACGTGTGCATGTAGCATTTCATTTGTGCCCAAGGTATGTTTTTGGGCTCTGCATTAATTGAAATGTAACCATCGTTGTGTGTCCTTGGGGCAGACAGCAGCTCTATATAACAGCGTTAGCATGCAGGTCATGGAACTTGTCACACTTCCTTCTCAGACTGACCTGTCGCTGGAAGGTGAATCACACCTCTGTGCTAAGTGAAGGAATGAGAGTGCCCAAGTGAAATGGCAGCAACCTCCTCTCTGCTCCCTGATGGGCTTTTACTGCTTAGCAAAACAGCTGCGGCTGCCGAGAAAAAACGGCTGCCGTCAGCAGTGCTTTCAAACCTGTGTTAATGAAATAAATGTTCCCCTGTGTCTATTCCACATCGCTGCTGTTTTTCTTACACAAAACATAGGCAGCAGTGGGAGAAGGCAGGAAGGAGAAGGGATGAAAATGTGCTTCTAAATGCATTTGGTTGGATTCATGAAAGGGGCAGCATGGAATCTGTTCATTTTCAGGCACAAAGTGCCACTTGTCCCCAGCCTCCTGCATGGCTGGTGCTAGTGGTTATTTGTGCACAAGAGTGTTATGGAGCTGATCTAGTGTCACTTGCTGTTGTGCAGAGCCATACTGGTTTTGGGACTGTTAAAGACATTACCTAGACAGGATCCCCTCCACATCTAGCCTCTGCCTGCCTCTACTCTGCAGTCATGTTCTGCAGATAATATGTACAGTTCAGTCCATAAATATTTATACAGAGACAGCTTTTTTCTAATGTTGGTTCTGTACATCACTGCAATGAATTTTAAATAAAACAACTCAGATGCAGTTGAACTGCAGACTTTCAGCTTTAATTCAGTGAGTTGAACAAAAAGATTGCATAAATTGTGAGGAACTAAAGCTTTTTTTTTTTTTTTTTTTTATAAATAAAATCACTTCATTTCAGGGGCTCAAAAGTATTTGAAAAAAACTGAAAATATAATAATTGGTTGAAACCCCTTTGCTGGCAATGACAGCCTAAAGTCTTCAACTCATGGACATCACCAGATTCTGGGTTTCCTCCTTTTTAATGCTCTGCCAGGCCTTTACTACAGCGGCTTTCAGTTGCTGTTTGTTTGTAGACCTTATTCTCCTAAGTTTAGTCTTCAACAAGTGAAATGCATGCTCAGTTGGGTTCTGGGTTCAGATCAGGTGACTGACTTGGCCATTTAAGAATATTCCACTTCTTTGCTTTAATAAACTCCTGGGTTGCTTTGGCTGTATGTTTTGGGTCATTGTCCATCTGTATTATGAAACAGCTCCCAATCAATTTGAAATTTTGTGGCAGACTGTATTTTGCTGGATTTGAGCAGACCGTATGTCATTGAAAACCTCAAAATTAATTTGGCTGCTTCTGTAAACAGTATAAAGTTGTGAAAAAATTTGCATTGTACGAATTTTGTGCTTTTAATGCCCAAAAATCACAAAATCTTCTAATTATTCTCCCATTGACTTTTACACGAACTCGGCAGGTCTGGGGTTGAGCACTTTTTTATTTGGACTTTTAACACCCTCAGGGTTTAATACATGCTGAAAAATTTTAATTATTTTTTCCACTAAAAATTCAGATTTTATAGTAAAAGTTTTTGGCAATTAATATGACACCTACTGTATATTATTACTGGAGCAGCTGGTTCTTTTACAAATTCCAATAATTAGATAAATGAATGCCATGTGTGTGTAGTAAAGGAGTGTAAAGTACTTGTAGTATTATAGTATGCATAGATATGTATTATTATTATTAACAGAAGGACCATCTTCTGTTGCATTTGTGGCATAACCAAGAATATGAATATTCTGTTAAAGGGTGATTGAAAACACAAATCATGGAATGAATGCAAGAACATTTTCAAGTCACAAAATATCCCTTGGAGTACAGGTATATCAATCATTTTGAAGTGCAAAGAGTAAAGTACAGCTGTCAATCTGCCAAGAATAGTCCATTCACCAAAGCAGAGTAACCATGCTAAATGTAAACTAGTGAGGTTAGGCTATATAAAGACTTATGACAACTCTGAAGGAGTCTCTGTGCCTTCAGAGCTCAGAATCATAGGAAGGCAATCTTTTATAGACACTAATTCAATCAAATAATAATTTTTTACAAATTATTCCCTTTTTCTCTGTAATAATAACACAATGCCCTGTACTCCATCTTAGCTATCGTATAATTAAGCAAAATAATTATATTGCGTTTAATGTTTACATTATGTTTTAGTAGTCTTAAGGTTTGGTGACCCAAATTACAGAAGAAGCACTTATCTGGAAAACCTCAGGAATAGAACATTCTGGATAACAAGTCTCACTTAATATGAACGCAACAGGAGATGGTCCTTCCATATGTGACAAAACGAAGAACATGAAAATTCTGTGAAAGGGTGATTGAAAACCCAAGTCAGGGAATGGATGCAAGAACATTTCCAAGTCACTAAATATTCCTTGGGAACTACACCAAGTCACTAGTTCAGGTATGTGGATGACATTTGAGTTAAAATCAGATCCAATGAAGTTGTGGCCTTTACAGAACACATTAACTCAGTGGACAATAACAAAGTTCACAAGTCCATGAGAACAAACTTGCCTTTTTGGACTGTTTGATATGCATCCAAGAGGGGTGTAAATTGAAAACAGAAGTATACATGAAACCCACTATTACGGATGAATATCTGTTGTTTGATTCCCACCATCTGCTGGAACACAAACTTGGTGTCATTAGAACTCTGCACCACAAGGCAGAATGTGTGGCAGCTGATACAGAGTCCAAGGTCATGGAGCATAAACATATCAGAGGAGCTTTGAAAGCGTGTGGCTACCCAGACTGGGCCTTTGTCAAAACAGCAGCAACCAAGCCCAACAGGTACACCAATAGAAATAACTGCCCAGAGACACATAGTAGGTGAAACTTAGTCATCACATATGTAGCTGGAGCATCAGAGAAACTCATGAGGATTTTCAACAAACACCACGACCCTGTGTTTTTCAAACCCAGCAACACACTGAGACAAAAACTGGTACAACCAAAGGATCCGACAGCAAAAAACAAAGCAATGTTGTATACGGAGTCCAGTGTAGTGAGGAGTGCACTGATCTAAACATTGGGGAGACAAAACAACTGTTCACCAAGTGAATGGCTCAGCATAGGAGGGCAAACTCTACAGGGCAAGGCTCAGCTGTCTTTCTACACCTAAAAGACAAGGGTCCAAATCTTGAATAGAGTAGACCGCTGGTTTGAATGAGGCATGAAAGAGGTGATTTATGTCAAGGTGGAAAATCCTTCCCTGAACAGATGTCTGCTGCATACAATGCTGTTCTCACATCTGTACCCCAGCGGTTTCAGAACTCTTCACACATTTATTCATGCAACTCTCACAAGTAACACCTGTTTCTAGGAGTTGCATGACACATTGGTAATCCCATCACAGTATCTACTGATCGGAAATATTTCAACTCTAACTGTAATAGGAAGAAGTGTGAAAGCAAAATACAATATAGGAATACAAATATCCCATATTGTAATATTGTTTTATTTATACAATTAAAATTCTTTAAAACATTACAATAACATTTATCTCCATGCGGATAGAAACCATATGTAAGTTTCTAGCTTGTTTCCCCAATTCAGTTAAAAGATGGTTTTGCTGGCACCTTGTGGTTGTCCCCTGCAGCTCACCGCGACGTCCCCACCACCTGACGTGTTTCGTTAAACCAATCCACTAATCAGAGGCATTCCGCCTTGTTGTCTGTTTTCTCTGTTGCCATTGGTGCTGATCCGTTTTTTCTTGTGAGGCACATGGGAGAACCTGATGCCAATTGAAACACTCCGATGAGACCAACATTTTACTTTTGGCCATAAAACTAAACATGTTTGGGGCAATTTTGATGGAGTGTCTCTTTCTCTGTGAGCACCTGTCTAAATTCTGGTTTAAGTGTCTCTTTAACCTGACCCCCTTCAGATTCTGATTGTCTGTGTTAGTATGTTAATGTGTTAGAATGCAGAAATAAATTAGCCCCTCTCCTTGCACTTCTCTTCAAAAGTATTGCAATCTAAGTGTAAATGAGCGTGCCTAAGAGGAGCTGTTGCTAATCTTTGGTCACCAGTGGGTCATTATATAGCCATCAAGTTACAGTAATGAACACAAGTTCAATACTGGCATTTTTAGCATTTATGCTTCCAGTTATTTTAGATCTGAGCTCAGAGTTCCAGGTACAAGCAAGCAAGGGGGGAACAGGTTTGTTTTAGCAAAACTCTGCACATACTGGCACGGAGTCAAGAAGCGGTGCCATGAGAACTGATTATTTTTAACTTTTCAGTTAAATGTAAGCCAGGAATAGGATTTTTCATGATGTGACATAGGATCTTAGAAATTAAGGGTATACAGTAATTAGATACGTGACATGCTTAAGTACGATTTGCATCATATCAGAAATACATAATTACTTCAGTATTTTGAAGACTAAAAATAAAGCCATGAGCTTTTGTTTTTTAACTAATTGTTCTTAACTCCATGCCCAGTGTGTTTTAGTATAATATTTTTTAAGGTAAAAAAAACCCATATAAAACAATTGGGTCTCCTGACAATTTAAAGGGATCTTGTCATGGAAATTTTTTTTTTTTTCAAAATGCATCAGTTAATAGTGCTGTTCCAGAAGAATTCTGCATATAAATCAATTTCTCAAAAGAGCAAACAAATTTTTGTATATTTCATTTTGAAATCTGACATGGGGCTAGACATATTGTCAATTTCCCAGCTGCCCCAAGTCATGTGACTTGTGCTCTGATAAACTTCAATCACCCTTTACTGCTGTACTGCAAGTTGGAGTGATATCAACCCCTCCCATTCCCCCACCCAGCAGCCTTACAAAAGAACAATGAGAAGGTAACCAGATAACCGCTCCCTAACACAAGATAACAGCTGCCTGGTAGATCTAAGAACAGCACTCAATAGTAAAAACCCATGTACCACTGTGTTCCATTCAGTTACATTGAGAAGGAAAAACAACAGCCTGCCAGAAAGCAGTTCCCTCCTAAAGTGCTGGCACAAGCCACATGACCGGGGCAGCTGGGAAATTGACAAAATGGTTAGCCCCATGTCATATTTCAAAACTGAATGTTAAAAAATCTGTTTGCTCTTTTGAGAAATGGATTTCAATGCATAAGTCTACTGGAGCAGCACTATTAACTGATGTGTTTTTAAAAAAAACACCTTTTCCATGACAGTTTCCCTTTAACCTGTGCTGGAGAATTAGCCCCCTAGTTGCCATGAGATATCGGTTGATCACTATAAAAAAATCAGTCTAATCTTGGGGAGATTAGTCGCCCAGCAACAAATGACCTCTTCTTCTTGGGGTGACTAATCTCCCCAAACTGCCTTCGTGTCGGCTGGAATGTAATTTGCTGGTGAGATGGCACTCGCATCTCTTTGTTTTTCTGAAGTTGCTTTTCGAGGAAACTTCAGGTGACTTCGGAAACTGAGTACTTAGAAAAACGGTCCGCACACACCAATGTTGCAGTCGGGGAATGTACCCCTTTTTTTATTATTCATGCCACCACAGATCAACGTTTCGGGGGGAACACAGCCTCCCTTGTGTTCCCCCCGAAACGTTGGTCTGTGGTGGCATGAATAATAAAAAAGGGGTACATTCCCCGACTGCAACATTGGTGTGTGTGGACCGTTTTTCTAAGTATCCAGTTGTTGAGGGACCCGGCCGGGTCGACGGAGGACCAGCACCACCCAGGCAGAGCAGTGGAAGGAGGTGTGCGGTAAAAGACATTTTGATTGTTCGGAAACTGAGTGCCATCACGCCGGCGGGAATACTGGGCAACTGATTTCCCCAAGTGGCAGAGCACTTTCAGGGGCCTATTTATTATGCTGTGTAAAATGAAATTAGACTGGAAAAATGTTTAAAAAAATGGAAAACTTATCAAGATGTGTGATATCTGAAGCATTGCAAACGCCAGATTTTACACTGCTTCATACCTTTGTAAGTTCAGATGGAAGTTGATAAAAGAAAAAGCATTTTAAAAAATTGTGCAATTTTTATACGTTTTTTTAAAACGGCAATGTCTGGTGATGTCTTTAGAATTATTCTGCATTTTACACCATATAATAATTCTGCCCTTTAGTAAAACTTTGCAAACAACATGCAGTAAAAGTTCTCAGTGCGAGTATGATTGTTCTATCCAGTGTCCAATCCACCCACATGGGTCTAGTCTCTTGGCATCCCTTCTGAGGTATTTCACTTCTTCAATTCTGATTGGTTTCTCTCTACTTGCCTTTCTTTATAGTGCCACTGCATTTAGGGGTAGATTTACTAAATTCACATGAATGATTAAAAAATCTATCGAATGTATAAAAACATTCAAATTCGAATTTCGAATAAATTTTTTGAGTACTTCGACCATCGAATTTTTGAATATTCGATCGAACCGAATGATTCGTATAAAGATCTTAAAATTTTTATTCGACTGCCTAGTTCGCCAGTTTCAACCTACAGAATTGGTTTTGGCTATTTTTGATCGAATTAAATAATTCGATTGAATGGTTAAAATCTAGTCTCTTTTGAATTGTATCATGTTTGAACCATGCATCATTAGATGCATTACTAGAATTGGGACTATTAATAAGGAAACCTTCATTAACCTGTTCCTCATTTGTGTAGATAGACAAAAATATGCATTCAGAATCTGCTTGTTCTCATCAACCAGCTGACCCCCTTTTTATATTAAAGGCCCCACCCATTCCTGCTTAATTTTTTTACTATTAACATATTTCAAAAATTTTTTGGAAACTTTTTACTGCTTACTGCAATATCCTTTTCCATATCGATTTTAGCTTGCCTTTTTTTGTTTGGATGATTTATTGGCCTCCTTGTACCTTATAAATGATTTGATAAATAACTTGACAGCCTTAAAAGGACGTCTTTTCTTACCCACCTCCACACCAACACATCTATTGAACCAAAAAGGTTTTGCTTTGCAACAACGTTCCTTGCTTAAAAGGGGAATATACTGACGTATATTTATTAAGCAGCATTTTAAACACTTCCCATTTTTGTGCTGTTTTTAACCCTGTGAAAAGCATATCCCACTTAATTTATTGCAAAGATGCCCTTATACTTTCAAAGTTGAAATTTACGTAGTGTTTTAGTTACACCCTTATAGAATTGCCTCTGCAACAGAATTTCAAAGGAGACCATGTTATGATCACTATTCCCTAAATGATCACCCACACAAATGCTAGTTATGAATTCAGTATTATTAGTTATTATAAGATCCAAGAGAGAGTTATTACTGAACGAGCTGAGATAAAGAGTTGTCAGTTAGCATATTTACAAACCTACTAGCTTTTTTTTGACTTGGCAACCTCATTACCCTAATCAATGTCCAGATAATTGAAATCACCCATTGTAATAACTTGACCTAGTTGTGAAGCTGCTTCTTTTTGTAAGAGTAGCTTGGATTCATATTCGCCGCTTATACACGGTGGTTTATAGCATACGCGATGATCATTTTCTTTGTAACCTTTTGCCCAGTCAAAATCTCTACCCAGAGTGATTCCACACCCTCACCAGTGCCAGCAATGGTTATTTCTTTAGCTCATGGCTTTAATTCAGGCTTTACATACAAACACTCCACCTTTTTAAATCACTCTATCCCTCCTAAAAAGGATCTAACCATTTAAATTCACAGTCCAGTCACATGTTTCATCCCACCAGGTCTCAGTGATACTAATTATATCATAATTTTTAGAGCATGCAATTAATTCTAGGTCTCCCATCTTACCTGACAAACTCCATGCATTTGTCAGCATACAGCGGAGGTTACTACTTTTACTTTTTAAATTTGCATTATTTAGTGGAGAATTATATGTTAAGTTAGTATTAGTGTGTTTTCCTTGTAACAGAGGGACCTCCTTAGCTGGTAAACTGTATGCCCCCCTCACTCCTCCCCCATGACCCCTTACTAATCCCCTATAGGTTGTACAAGGAAAAATCAAGCCATTGCTCTAGAAACCCAGAGCATTCCTTCATACACCAAGACTTGAGCCACGCATTTAGCTCCCTAAACTCCCGCTTTCTACCTAAGCTTGCTTGTGGCACAGGCAAAATTTCCGAAAAAATTACATTGTAAGACCTTCCTTTATTCTTAGAGCCTAGATCCCTGAACTCACTCTTTAAGGTCTTCCATCTACCATTTATCTTGTCATTATACCAATATCTACAGTTTGGTCATGCCCAGCCCCACCCATTAATTTGTCTACCCGATTAACCACATGCCGAACCCTGGCACCAGGTAGAAAGCAAACAGTTTGGTTGTAGTTATCCGGACGACAGATTACCTTATCCACTTTCCTGATAATTGAATCCCCTACAACCACAATCTGCTTAGGCCTGACTCTGCTCTCCTCCTCACCACTACTAGAGAAACTGGTCTCCCGGCTGTTAGAGAGATCAGCCCCATCTAGAATTGCCAATACAGAGTTCACACTCCCATCTTCTTCACACAGTCTGCTGTATCTGATGGGATATATAAACCCCATTTTCCTTTTGCCCACCTTAGATTTTCTAACTGTCACCCAGCTAGCTGCCTCAACATCCTGGTGCTCTTCTGTTCCCCCCAAACTCTCTGACCCTGCTAGGTCGTGCCCAGTGAGCAAGAGACTCCTTTCAAGATTGTCAATCGACCACAGTGTTGCAATTTGTTCCTCTAGTGCTCTTAAATGAGCCTCCAAAGTGGCAATTTGTTCACATCCACCAAAGAGGTAAGCATTTTGGATCTCTTGTTCCAAATCTGCATACATATGGCAGACTGTGCACTGGGTCTGACCTTCAATCTTGCTAGCACTCATTATCCCAGCTACAGATAAAAACAGGAATAAAATGTTTGACCTGAGTTGAACCTCCATTGGTTTGAAACTCCGGTGTTTGCCACTCAACTTACAGATCCCCCACTAACTCAATGTTTGCTACTCCACTTACAGAGCCTCCACAAACTCAGTTTTTTGCAACTCTACTTACAGATCCCCCACTTAAAGAGCAAACACTTAAGAGCAGCAAAACACTAGAGCAAGCTCCACTGGAGTCCCAGGGGTTCTATTTATATAGTCTTACTTGCTGTAAACACAATAGCACACCAAACTTTGCTATTTAGCACCCAAAAAAAACTATATAAAATTAAACTACAGTATTTAAATATACAACTTTCATTCTCTGAAAGGCAGTAAGTACACTGCACCTACTGGCACTCCCTAACTTCTGCTCCCTATGTTTTTTCCTGTAGAACGCCCCCATAATTGGGGTGCCTGCATGTGGAGGATAATTATAATCAGAATTGATGTCAGTAGAGGTGCATACTGCATCATTAAAAAGTAAAAAGTAATGTTTTTTTTACCCACAATAGACAAGTTTTTACACAACCTTCCTACAAAGCAAGTTTAGATTTGATTTGTTTTTATTGTTTGGGAAATAATCACAGATTACTGTTGACTATGGAATATGCCATATTTATTATTACTTAAATGATGAACAAATTGCTCAGTTTTTCTGAGTAATGCGCTTATCTTGACATTGATTTATGCACCTAAAAACCCACTCTTTTCTGTTTCTGTAGATGAACTTCGGCAAGTTGTCGTACTTATGATGAATAGTAAGGATGAGCTGGAAGAGCAAAATACGTAGGTTCTGTAATTGTGTTGTAAATAAATAATGTCATTTTTCTGGAACGTTTTCTTTTTTTCTTTTGGATGAGCTCCTTTTCCTAGTGCACAACCTGGCACTCATAGTTTCTTTAGTTGTTGACAGATAGACATAACCCCATTAGCTCATTGTAGCATTCCTTGTTATCGCATTAAATAGTTATTTCTTGTGTTGTCATGTTTAGTGCTGACCTAGCATTTCTAAATCTTGTTTCAAAAAGACTAATAATAAGGCATCTGTACATGAAAACTTTGTCTACTGCTCCCAGCATTACACAGGTAACAACCAAGAGCATTGTAATTACCAATCATTCCACTGAAAAGTCAAAGGGCATTTTTCTCTGCATTTGTTTTTCACAGAACATGAATTTAAGTCAATATGCAATTTTTTTTTTGGTTTCATGAAGAAAATCAGTTGATGGCAAAGTGCAGAGTTTCACAGTCAGAATTACCACATTCTCATCTTCATCATCCTCCTGAGAAAGGGAGGGTTTGTTTCACCCGTCACCACCCCCCCCCCTTCTGATGAAGGGAGGGTTTGTCAAATGGGATAATCTTCCTGGCCTAATAACAAATGTTTTGCATCCTAGGGAATGGGATGTTGCCATACGTCCAGTAACCTGGCACCACTGTGCTATTTTTGTATCAAAATGTAAAAACTTTCCGGAACTAACAGGTTTAGGTCCGAAACCCACAAGTATGCCCCTGGTCCAAAGGTTTGGCTGTGTGTTTAATTTATACATTATGTCAAATTACATCAAAGCCTCCCTAAAAAGGGAGGGTTAGTCCTCCCCTCTAAGCTCTGATCCTTGTGTATTGTAAGGTCCCCAGCCTAAAGCAAGTGTTAGACCTAAAAATTGGTCTGTATGCTTTTTAGGGTTGGTTTACATGATCCCCTTAAATACAGTAAAAGTGCAACCTACAATAGGGTAAATAAAAGATTTAAATACAAATTGTGGGTCCCAAAACTGATTTCTAAATAAAATATGTATCTCACAAGAAAAAGCTCAAGAAACACTTCTACATTGCCATCACTTATAACCTATGGCATATTGTAAAAATCCCCATCATCCCATTTAACAATGTAAAGTTTCTTACCAAAACAGATTCAAATTAAGCTGAGTTTAAATAGATTTGTGGGTCTTAAAGCACAACTGAATTAAAATTTGGGTTCTGTAAGAAAGGCTGATATAGTTACATGATACATTTAGCATAAATAAAGGATAAACATAATACATTATGTCCCCATTAAAGTGTTACACTAAACACTGACATTTCTGGGAAATTCTTTAAAAGTTTATTCATTCGTTGTCCTGATGTATGTCCTATGTACAAAGCAGGTTCTTGCGCTGCTATGCTGCAAAAATTGCGGTTATCTGAAACCTGTATAGAGTACAACCACAATTAATCATTTAGAAACTCAACAAACATTTTTAACTGCAAAAACATTGATCAAACACAAAGTAATGATTACGATACCTTGAATGTTTAACCTGAGCATTGGTACATTTTCAAATGGCACATCTTTCTGTAAAAAACACTTAGGTGTTCACTAACTGTTCCTTCCATTTTGAAGCTGTATATGATCACAGTAAGCTAGCATTCTTTTAAAGTGATGTTATCAGTTTTTAGCAGAACAATATTGGCCCTCTATAACATGGCCTCAAGGCCACCAGACAATTTGTAGAGTGTATAGTGCACCCCTGAGCTCTCTTTTAGCATTGTAAAGAAGCAATTAAAAATAATAGAAAAAGAACAGTACATTCTGTACTGCTTTTAAAGATTTGTTGGGGTTTTTTAGTGTCCAGAACTAGATACAGTAACTTCAGTTTCGTATGTTGTATGCAAAATGTTTGAGAGGCATGGCAGATGGTGCTTTCTTTTCTTCCAGATCACTGAGAAACCTGCTTGATGCAGAAATGGAACATTCTTCAGTCCTCCGACTGGAAATTGACAACCTGAAGAGAAAAGCGTCAGAACAGGAGGAAAGGCATGCAGCGAAGATCCAGGCATTGGCAAGGTAGAAAACTTGAGTCAGGGAATCATTGCAGCATGTTTCAAACATGTTTTACATTGTGTTCAATGACTGAGGCTTGGCAAAAAAGATTGATTGCTGGTTTATTAAAAGGAACATCTTAAATTGAAGATTTAACCCATATTTTCTATTCCTTAGGGTAAAGTTATCTTAGGAAAGGAAATTTCCTTTGAATTGGGAGGATATAGCTTCTTGTTCTACCAAACAGTTACCAATACCTTAAATTGTAACTCACAAGGTTAGCACTCTATAATAACCAGGAAATTTGTTCAAAAACAACTATTCTCTATACAAAGTTAAAAACAGCCAATGGATTAAAAAAAATCATAAATAATTAGGGCACTCCTGGAATTGTACTGTAAGACACTAGCACAATTAAATGCTTGAAACAAGTTTATTTGTGTTTGGATTGGTGCTGTTTGCTAGGTACTGCAGCTATGTTCCAATAAAACAGGCTAATACTGTTGTTGCTCCCACTATACCACCACTTTTTGAAGCACTGGGTGCAAGTGCTTACCCCACTGGCAAGGGGACTGGATACTGCCAAGGGATAAAAAACAGGTTGGTATTTAGCATTTAAGGTGCTATGTGTATGCATAACTAAAATGGGAAGCTCACCAGCTGGGATCAATCCTGGTTTTTAGGGTTAATCTTTGGTAGATTTATCTTTATTTTCTTGGGGTTTTAGTCTTGCTGTGGAGGAAGCTAGGACTGAAAGAAACTTGCCACTGAAACTTAGGTGTAGAGGGTTTATTGTGAATAGACTAGAGTCCTGCAGGGGACACAGACCCACAGGTACCTAACCTTACTGTGCAGGACTCTAGAATAGACATTATAGATGTTTTAGTGGCGATGGCACCCACCCTAGCACTGCTAGTTTGCTTTTACTTAACAGTTAAACATAACAGGGCATATTTGGGTTGGGCAAAGTGGTAAAGTTTTGGAGGGCTCTCCAGAAACACTGTTTTATCCATGGTTTATGTTTTCCTTTAATTTCAAAAATGTGGGCTCCCACAACCAACTTCCCACTTCCAAATCTAATGAAATATACACCAATCCATGATTTTGCTGGATTAGGCTGTAGGTTTCCACCCCTCATCTTCTGCCTCCAGATAGTAACATAAACCCAAAGGCTAATGCACTGTACTGAAATAGATTTTAGTAGAGCTCTGAAACACCACATGTTTATCAAGCTTCTGGACTCAAGGATTCCATAGAAGAGATTCTATACCTGTACAAATATAGGACCTATTATTTAGAATGTTTGGGCCCTGAGGATTAGCTTTCCATAATTTGGATCTGCATGTCTTAAGACTAATAGAAATTAATGTAAACATTAAATACACTCAATGGGCTGGTTCTGCTTCTAATAAGGATTGATTATATCTTAGTTTGGCTCATGTACATGTTACTGGATTATTCTACAGAGAAACAATAGTTTTTTTTTTTTTTATTTGAATTATTTGGATAAAATGAAGTCTATGGGTATAGCCTTTCAATAATTCAGAGCTTTCTAGATAATTGATCCCAAACCAGTATATGAAATCTGAGGTTAAGTTGTTTGACTGAACTATTTAGTCAATGAATTTTCCTAGCAATATGAAAGATACAGTAAGTACACAGTATGAACTTAAATATTTTTTCATTTATAAAATCTGACACTGAGGGGCAAATTTGCTATTATTCCCCAAAATTAGTTCGACCAAATTCGATATTTGATTAGCATTCGATCGTCGAATGCTAAACGAATTTTTTTAGGCTACCTTTTCGATGATCGAATACAAATTTATTCGATCAGTTGAATAAATCATTCGATCATTCAAATGATTTGTACGATTCGAACGATCGAAAACTTAGATATTGCATATTCGACCAAACGAATAAATCCTACGTTCGAAATTCGATCGAATTCGATCGAACGTCGATCTATTCACGTGAATTTAGTACATCGGCCCCCGAGTATTTTAGAATTTCACAAATCTACTAATGCTTGTTTTACTATTACTGATCACTATTAACTATGACCCCAGAGCACTAAGGGATGCAAGAGTGCACACTTCTACTCAGGGTTCAGGTGTGTTCTGCACTTCGTTTCTGTTTCTACTCCCTTAGGTTCAGGAGGGGGATATTCATTGCTTTCTCCCACCCCTAGTGAATACAATTCTGCCATCACTGTATTTATGAAGGCATCTGTAGGTCTTTGTGCTCTGAAATGTAGTGTAGAGATGCGGCAGTTAATTTAATCTAGAAGTGAAGTATGAAAATTGAGTAATATGTTTTCTAGTCGGTGTTTGTAAGGGAAAATAGTAAAATTGACAGCTTTATATTAGTTTTCTCTTAGAATATTAGTAGGTGTGACCACTAACCCTAAAGCTCAGTCTTATGGGCAGATTTACTAAATTTGTGTCAATGATTTGAAATTCGATCGAATTTTCAAACAGTTTTTCGAATAATTTTTGTGGCCACTTCCACCAGCAAATTTAAAAAATTCGATCGAATCGAATGAGTTGAATAGATCGAATAAAAATCAATTCGATCATTCGACCATTCGATGGTCGAAGTGCTTGCCCTTTAAAAAAAAAAAAATTGAATCCCTAGTAGCCAGATGAAACCTACCGAATTGCTATACTTCCCTATGGGAAGCTCCCATAGCATTTTTAAATAAAAAAATTTGATCGAATGGTTAAATTCGTTCGAATCGTTCCATTCAAACGATTATATCGTTCGAAGTTTTCCTATTCTATCATTCGATTGATCGGATTTCATTAGAACCCTTCGAATTTGATATTCGAATTTGAAGGGTTAAAATTCGACCACAATTCGATGGTCGAATTTGAGGGTTATTTAACCCTCAAATTCGACCAATAGTAATCTGCCCCTATGTATTTCATAAATAAATGCAGAAACCAGGTTCATATAGTTCATTAAAAGTAAAAAAACTTGAACTTCGTAAAAATGTTGTAGATATTGGTGTGATTTGATAGTGGTGTGATTTTTTTGGGAGGATTTAATATGTTGTTTAGGACCAAGTAAACCTGTTTGTTGCATGTCTATGTTTCAGAGCTGTGGCTTGTGGCTCACATCGAATAAATGCAACAAGTAGCAACTCGGATTAGTAAACTTAAATCTTGACAACTCTGCAGTTAATATATTTCTGGCCTTTGAGATTGCAGGGCTGTACTTTTTAAAAATTTAGCTTCTAACGAATGTGCATTTAAACACCAATATTCACCAAACTCTTATTGAGGATTTAATCAGAAATTTGTGATCCAAAAAAATGAAGTACAGTAATTGCATTTTCTTTATTAGTGTTTTCCCAACAACCATTAAGGGCTGTAGAAAGTCAATAAGTCTAATCCTATTAAGTCTTATTTTTTGGTAGCAGAGCACAATCTCTTTTGTCTTTCTTTTAATTGGTTTCAGCCATCAGTATATACTGCTCACTGAAAAACATTGCTCACCCACTAGACATTAAATGAGTTGTAGCGTTAATGTGAACATTGGTAATGGAACAGAATTCTATTTCCTTTGAATGTCTGTGGCACAAGATAATTCACATGGACTTGTTGGGATAGATCACATGACTGAGAAGTGCACTTGAAAGGTTCATCTTTTTATGGGGCCATTGCATAGAGAAAAAGAGTGTTTGTTTAAGCTTAACCTGTCTTAAAAAAGGTATCTTCCAAGTTATCGTGATAATGACTTTTTCAATACAGATTTAGGTAAAGCAGCTGATACAAATATAAATTTAATACAATACACAAATGTACTATATTTTTAAACTTTGAGAATAATGGGTTTCCAGGTAAGAGCTCCCATACCTGTAATGGGTTATGGTATATGCAGATAGTGTAAATGTATCACCAGCACACCCAGCTCTCTCTTAATTCATTCACCTGGGTTTTTCCTGGTATAGGATCTTTCCGTAATTTGGATCTTCATACATTATGGGGCAGATTTACTAAGGGATGAATTCGAGGGTTAAAAAACCCTCGAATTCGACCATGTCAATAGATGGGAATTGTTGGGGAAGTAAAATCCTTAGAATTCGATTGGTCGAATTCGAAGGATTTTACCGCAATTCGATTGGTCGAACGATCGAATAGAAAATATTCGATCGATCAATAAAATCATTCAAATCGATCGATTCGAACGATTTTAACCATTCGATCGAATATTTTTATTCGATCAAAAATAATGAAACCCAATTCATTAGCCATGATCTGGGGAACTAAGCAGTCGAATAAAAATTTAAAGGCGAAGTCATTCGACTGTTGAATAGTCGAATATTCGAATAGATTTTTATTCGAATTATTCAAATCATTCGATCAAATTTTCAAAATTCACTGGTCGAAGTGGTCTTCAAAAACATTTGAAAATTTTGATTAGAATCTTTTAGAAAATTCGATCTAACTTCGAATCCTTCATGTGAATTTAGTAAATCTGCCCCTAAGTCAACTAGAAAATCATATTATTTACACAAGGTATCATAATCCAAATTATGTAAAGAACAGTGTTTTGGATAAAAGATCCTGTACCTGTATTGTCTGTAACCATACAAATATAATGCTCTTGAACTCATTATATAGTGACTGCAGCTTGGTCTCCCTTAAAGGTGTAGTTTACCTTAGAGTGTTGTAGAATTGCCAATTCTAAGCAACTTTTCAATTGGTCTTCGTTGTTTATTCTTTTTATAGATTTATAGTTTCTTAATTATTTGCCTTCTTCTTCTGACTTTTTCCAGCTTTCAAATGGGGGTCACTAACTACAGATTTACTGTTATTTGTACTTTTTACTACTCATCTTTCTATTTGTGTCCTCTTCTATTAATATTGAGGTCTCTTATTCAAATCAGTGCATGATTACTAGGGTTATTTGGAATGAAATAAATAATGAAAACCAATTGCAAATTGTCTCAGAATATCACTCTGTACATCATACTAAAAATGTATTTAATGGTGAACAACCTCTAGGAAAAGTAAAGCTTAACTAAAGGAGGAGCTAGAAATGTTGTACATTATGTTTTGTGCTTCTGTACCAGCCCAAGGCAACCACAGCCCTTTAGCAGTAAAGTTCTGTGTCTGCCCAGTAGATGCCCCAGTAGCTCCCCATCTTCTTTTCTGCTGATTCACTGATTCACATGATCTGTGCTGCTGTCACTTACTGAGCTTAGGGACCCACTCACAATACACAGTACACATAGAATAGAAATGTCACAATATAAGGCTGATTAGTCATCAATACAGATAATTGCACAGAAACCAGTGCAACTAGAAAGAGAATATAATAATTAGCCCTGTAGCATCATATGTAGCATATTACAGACAAACCTCATTTTATGCTTCTTAATTTGTGACAACCCCTAAGCTTAGCTTCTCAACAGCTGCTCAGAGCCCACTGAACATGTGAGTATCACAGGCACTATCCAAGATGGTGACCCTCTGGGACAAGTCTGAAGTCCTGGATCATTGCTGCTATTGACAAGCTGAAACTTTAGGCTGGTGCAATAAATTCAATATATAAAGCATGGTATTTTTAGCCCAATTCATTTTTATGGTTTAGTTCTCCTTTAAGGCACAGTTGCAAGAATTGATTAATCACCTTGTTGCACAGACGTCCTATTTGATTTTGTAGGATGAACATATTGTAACATTTCTGTCGCTACAAGAATGCTAGATGTTAAATTCAAAATGGCTTTAATTGTTGCTAAGGTAAGTTTTGGCTCAGAGTCTTGAAACTGCAAGCCATTTTTTAATTGAGCTCATTAGTGCAAACATGCTGCATGCACATTCTTACCCTAGAAATGTAATTTAGTAAGACCTCTTTTTTATTTTTTGGTTGCCTCTGCATCCCTTTCGAAATCTGTACTGTGATGTAGAGATAGATACCACTTTTGTAAGATTTTTTGTCAGTATTGATGTAAGAAACATGACACTGGGCTACTCTGTGCCCAAAAACTGCTGAAAAACTAATTTTAGTAACGGGAGTGCTGTCTAACATTGATAGACAGGCACCTGGGTCTTTAAATATATATGAAAAAATAGGTGAGCGGCTCCAGACCTTGTTCAAAATTTCAGTGGTTGACAGTTTTAGATATTTTTCGAAAATGTTTTCTAAATATGCAACATACAAAGCTTTATGCTTAACTATTATTATTATTATTATTATTAATAATAATAATAATAATAATAATAACATATTTTTAGAGCTCCAACATATTGTGCTGACTAATAAACATGTTGTGCTTTATAAGGCATAGAAGCGCAACACATTAAACAAAGGCAAGCATTTGCTTTAAGGTAATTATGCCACAAGTGTTTTTATGAGCAAAACCATACATTTTTATTTAACAAAGTTACACTTTCTTGTTTATTATAACTAACACTACAAAATTATTGCTTGTTTTCATAATAGTTCATATACCATTTCAGTCTGAGAAGCATTTGTTATGTAGGCAAAAGATTGCCTAATTTGGTGTGTTTTTCCCCACTGTGTACAGCATTAACACTTGGCCCTTAATCAAGTAACTTTGAATATACTTCCCTACTGTACCATTTTTAGAGGGACAGTCCCTCTTTTGACAGTTCAACCCGCTGTACTGGAAAGTCTTATTTTTCTCTGCACTGAACAGCCAGAAAAAGAAACAAATTTTCTAAATTAATTGACAGGAGGTTCAAATAACTTTGTAACACTTTGTAACAATTTTGA
>CM044448.1:86717500-86733447 GCA_024363595.1 Xenopus borealis | reverse complement strand
AAAAAAAAAAAAAAAAAAAAACGGAATACATATTCTTTAATATATCTGAATGTCAGTTGAATATAATCTTGAAAAAAACTTGAATACCTCGATTATTTAGTTTATAGGTTTACAAACTTGAATTAAAAAATTAAATGGCTAGAATGTTGCCTAGGACAACTCCCACTGACTTCTACATGAACTCGCCAGCTTTTAGATGCCGGTTTCCTGTACATTCGAGTTTTTGAAAATCTACTTCAAATTTGTGAGTTTTTGTGCAAGTAAATTTGAATCGTGGCAAAAATAAAAAACTGAACTTTGATAAATAACCCATTTACTTTTAGTTTTCAAAAGGTGCCAATTCTTGGTTGTTGAGTTGGCTTTGGCCATCCTCAAGCCTTTGTTTTTTCTTCTGAGTTTGAAAGTAATTTGACAATAAAATTATTATATGTCCTTTGACAATAATATCTCTAAAATGCATCCTCCTCAGCAGAGTTCTGTTTAAAAACCGATTCCATGGGGACATATAGCTAAAACCTCTTCTTTCTACAGTAGTTGGCCAGTGCGAATGTCTTTTCTACCTTATTTTTTTTCTTGTTTTATCTTTCATAGCAGAACTCTCAAAGATACGTCATAATTTGATGTATTGCAGACGATCTGGTTAGAACCTCTGAGTGATTTCTTTTAAACTGCCACTTACTCTACAACAACAATTTTCAAAGCTTATATTTTCCAAGGAGCTATAACAGGTGTTCCTGTCTGTGAGATTCACAATATTGATGCCACAGGTAAAATTTATAGCAAAATGTAATTCTGTAGGACATTTTCAAAGGCACATGAAACTGACGAAGTGATTCAGTTCACTGGATATGTTTGAGATATGTTGAGATTTATTTCAAATGACAATAATTCCTTCTGCAGTATGTTCATGACTGGAATACATAGTATATTTTGAGTTTAGTTTCTGTGTACCTGCTAATAGTATGCCCTTTATCGCTGTCCACTTTGTGTCCAGATTGTGATTTTGGTTGTGGGGCAGTTTAAATTTTGAACAGATTTATAACAAGTTGTAGCTGATAAAAGTCAGCAATGTCACTCATCGCTGGAGATGTAAGGTATGAAGCTAAAATTACAAGTCCTGTTTCTTCCATGCATGCAGCCAGCAGGCCTTCACTTATCAGTGCAGAAGGATGTTTAGATTATATGTATCAAATAAGAAATTAGAAATGCCCCTCCAGGACAAGGTGTGTGGGTGAAGTATAGCACCCGTAATGCTTAAAGTATCAGTATCTCTTAATCTTCTTGTGTATTTAACCAAACGTAACATAGCTATTTCTTGTTTACTTGTTTTTTACTGACTCAGCTTGCATTTTGTAGTTGTGCTCAAACTGCTATTCTCAAGGCACCTGATGCAGCTTCCTTTATTGTTTTCCTTAGCTCCTGCCATTACATTATTCATTTAAATTCACTTAAAGAGCATACCAAGGAGTGTTTTCCATCAGCTCTGCCATGTGGCTCAATCTAATTGATTGCATGGCTAGAATTACAGGGCAAAATTAATTATACAGATGAAGCCACTTGGATTTATGTATTAAATGCATCATGACTCAAGAGAAACTGAAGAAACTTTGTTATCTTCAGTGTTCTAAACTCATCTGAACTACCTAAAGCTTCTCATAACCTGCATAAAAATATATTATAAAACAGTAGTCAGAAGAATCTCCCAGGTTGATGTTTAGTTTACTCTTGATTCCATACAATACTTGGTCACCTATCCCTAAATTGTCATTTTAATAGACTACTAGCTATCGTCTTACCTAGCAAAGTTCCCTTTCCATAGAGGTGGAATCCATCATGGCCACTAGATTCTACTCCAATGTAAAAAAAAGACAGCACTCCATGAACAAAAACCTTTCCTTACCCTACGCCTTCAGCCACAAATCCTTAATCCCCGGTACCTATGATTGTTCATTGAATAGGTAAACATTGATGCTAAGTTCAAAGTTTCACTTAGAATATCACATTTATTTGAAATTCATGAAAAACAACAACCCCCTTGTGTATTTAGTTGTCAAAGGCACAGCCTTGCAAGGTGCAAATCGACAGGCCCTCTGCTCTTAAAGGAGAACTAAACTTTAAAAATGAATATGGCTAAACATGCCATATTTTATATATTCCCCTTTACCAACATTCATCCTTCAAGGTTACATTCTTTGTTCCTTGTATAGACGAAACTGCCCATATCACTTCCACTAGCCTTAAAATGTTACTGAACTAGATTCACTGCCTGATTTAACTGCAGTAATGTATTCAGTCATCTTCAGCTGAAATATGGCAACCTAACATGTTTCCACACCTTGTATTGCTCAATAAATAAGTTGCATATTTCTTGTTAGAGAGTTTGCAATTTCAACTTCTAGAAAGCCTTGGATAAGCCCTTTAAACTGATAAAAGTTTGCTATATTCCACTGATACAAAAAGCTCTGCCAGAAAATAAAATAGGGAAAAGTTACACCTAAAGCAAACTACTTTAACATTAAATAGCTACAGCGTCTCTTGTTATTCTTGAGTCTAGCAGCAGGTCAGTTGCTTTGTGATCATTGATTTTAAAGCATTGGAGTGAGAAAAATACTTGAAGAAAAATACACCCACATACTTTAAAGCACTTTGAGAAAAAAGTTGCTGAGACAAAAAAGAAAAAAATGCCCATTGACTTTTATGCTTTCGGAGGAAGAAAAAAAATGTTGTTGCCTATTGACTCCAATTGGTTTTGCTAATTGTTTGCAAATTTTTCGGCATAGAGTAAAGGGACAGATTTCCTCATCACTAGCGGTAAAGTATTAGTCTGGCTAACAGCACATGACCCAAATACACATCTTTCTCAAAAATGTAATACAGGCTTAATTTTACTTTCTGAAAGAATTTTATTCCAGGATCAAAAAGGCAAAATCAAAATGATATTTAAATGCAGACAGGGAAATGGCTAAATTGCTTCAACTCTAAGAAGATCATGTGTCAGTTCTGGTTGCTGATAATAGCATTTGTTGTGGCTGGTGTAGATTATTCTATCCTCTATGCAATGCTCTGAAGATTATTGAAAACAATAATGCAGCAATTCGAGGAATTCATTAGAATTTTGAGAAAACAATCAATGGGATTTGGAGCTTTCATGCGTCTGCTCACAGTATTCTTAATAGAGTGTCAAATGTCAAAAGTCAGGGGTGTAAGGATTTATTTTCTATCATAGTAAAATACTTCTGTGAAATAGGTTATTCTAAAATATGTTAAGATGTTAGGTGGTTAAACAGATGTGCCTGCCTAGGGATCATCTGGGGTATTTGTTAGAAATAAGTAGGGATACACAGAATCTAGGATTCGGTTCGGGATTCGGCCAGGATTCGGCCTTTTTTGCAAAGACAGTGCTTTGCAGTAATACCACTCTGCAGTGTTTGCACTTGGCCACAATCTTTTACAATTTTGCATTCCACTTGCACTATTTGTTGTTAAAAAACTTCCTAGGCAAATCCTAATAAGGATTTTCTTTTTAACATCAAATCCTCATCATGCCTTACCTATGTGAGTATACAGCTGCAAATCTGTTAGTTCTTTGTGCAGCTCTATGTCCTTCCTTGGTCTTCCACAATAATGGCGTTTTTACCTGCGCTCCCCTGCGTTCCGTTTTACTGCGTTCAGCCGCAGGGGAGCGCAGGTATAGACACACTCAATGCGTTTCAATGGGGCTGTACTCACACAAGCGTATGTAGGCATCGACCGTAGGTTCAGATGCAACATGATGCATTTTCCCAGATTTCGGCACCTACATGCGTTCGTGTGAGTACAGCCCCATTGAAAAGCATTGAGTCCATCTATACCTGCGCTCCCCTGCGGCTGAACGCAGCAAAACTGAACGCAGGTGAGCGCTGGTAAAAACTCTCGTGTGTAAGAGCCCTTAGGGTAGGAAACATCATGTCTCTTGAACTCCATCCCTGAATTCCTCTGTAGAGGAGCCTTTCTCTAACTCAAACTTCAATACTATACTACCTCTAAAGAATGCCTCTTAAAACATTGGCATAACATCTGATTTACAGTAGCCTTGGCATTTATGTGGCTCTGCCTCAACCACTGTAAATTGCATTACTCATTACCCCCCCTTTATGTATCTGTAAATTACACACCCACTCCGATTGTGAACTCTGTGAGACAGAGATCTTCCTAATGCTTACCACTACTTGTATAAATTATATATATAGCTATTTATTGTAACCCCCTATTGTAAAAGGGCCATTTACTGAGGAATTCCATGACCATATTAAACTCCTAGGTTGTGAAACTCTGAGATGACTTCTGATGTCCTTATATTTTACCATGGTTGCAGTGAGTCGTCACATGACACATATATGTTATAATTGGTGCTTAATGATGAAATTCATGTTACATATGAATTTCATCATTAAACACCAATTATAACGGATGACAACACAATGCACTGTTCATATCCCTTTTCCAGGAGAGTATTTTTGTAATAGGTAGTAACTCCTCCTGCATACCTAATGTAACCTTATCAATTTGACCTTTTAGAGATGATTAAGTCCCTAAAACCTCAAGAGCATCAATGATCTCATTCAAGGACATTGCCATTATATCATGATCTAGGCTCCAAATGTAGTAAAAGCGATAAAAAAAAAGGTGGCCACCATTCCATTAAGTGATTAAGTATTTTCTCTATACTGTATGTGAATAAACTATAAATAAAGACTTCTATCAGTGTCTACTTACTGAAGTATGGTGACCCTTGCTATATATTTAATAGCTTTTATCCTCATGAAAAGAACAGCAGCAGTAACATTTTATAAAGACAGAGTGACTTTCCTAGTTTCAGACTAGTTAATAATTTATTGTACTGTTTACAGTTTTTACATTATTTAACTTGCCAGCCAAGACCATTTGCTTCGCTTGCAGCTAAATGAAATGTGACTGGTTATCAACACAGATGTAGCTAGATGAAAGTACTTAGTAGCGCAAAGTAAAACATTTTACTGCTTAGCTGTTAGATATTGGATGAAACATCATACTTCTACATCAGCTTTGCATGTTATAATCAGAACACCTGTTATAGGTTTTTCTGTTTAATGGCAGGTTATGTGTCCTTGCAAGCTGTTGTAGCTTAGTTGCTTAAAGAATGCATAGATATGCTCCAAGTCTGGATATTTATGGATTGTTTAATCTATTTTCATTATTTATTAGGCTTTTATTGCATTGCGAATCTTAATTGCGCATTGCAAACCTTTAACACCTGTTTGAAGGAAGCATAAACATTTGGCACAAATGTAAAAACTTTTTCATTAAGAAGTTATGTATTAATTTTCTTTGACAGAGAAAAAAAGAAAAATGCTTACAAGGAGGAAGAAACACTTAGGGGTAGATTTAGTAAGGGTCGAATTCAAGGGTTAGAAAAACCCTCTAATTCGACCATGGGAATAAAATAAAAAAAGTCGAATAAAAATTTAAAGGGGAAGTAATTTGACTGTCGAATAGTCGAATAGAATTTTATTCGAATCATTCGATTTAATTGAAGTTTAAAAATTCACTGGTCGAAGTGGTCCTCAAAAACATTTAAAATTTTGTAAATCTGATCCACAATTTGCTGCATCTCTATCATCAATGGATGTAAATACATAGTGTAACATATCAGTATAGACTCTATTTTCTGATGAGGCCCAACATAATGCATTTTTTTTTTCAAAAATTCAAAATTAATTGCCTCCTGAGATCAATAAGTGCATTGGGTATTTTGGCACACTGAAGCCAGGAGAGAAGATTGCATACTAGGCAATGCATAAAGAAGAATGGTGGACTGTATCAAACAGTAAGAATGTGTAGAGACTTTAATTACCTGTAATAGTCAAAAGGCAAATTGCAAAATTATTATTTATCACTAAACAGCCCTCCACTAAAGGAGGGCTGTTAGATGACTGATTTGCAAGCTTGAAACATTGGTGCCATAGGTAAAACTCAAACTGGGTCTAGGTTACTATTTTCCCTCCCTTGGCCCTATCTGATGTTGCTAGCTCCACATAAACATTATGTGGCAAATTCACTAAAGCGCGAAGCGTCAAATGCTAGCGCTAATTCGCCAGTGTAATTTTTTCAAACTCCAATCTATTGTATTTAACTTCGCCAGTTCAGACCTGGCGTAGTAAAGTTTAGTGCAAGAGATAACGTTCAGTAAAATGGGCATCTTAGTGAGTTAGCGTAGTTACGTCCCTTTGTCGGTGTGCAACTTTGCCTGGCTTAAAGGTGCGAAGTTGCTCTAGTCTATCTACTTTGTTAGGGAATCTTTAGGGACATGCGTCACACTGGCGAATCAGCAATATCATTAGATGCTTCGCGCTTTAGTGAATTTGCCCCTATACATTTACCACCATTATTCAGTTAGACAAAGGATCATTCATATGAACTGGAACAACAAGCATAGCTTATTGTTAATGGAGGACAGTGCTTCTTTGCGTAATTATATTTGTTGAACTATAGTAACTGAAAAAGTGTGGCCATGAATGCTCTATGAGACATAGCAGATGAGAATAAGAGACTGCAATACATTTTGAGAGTCCTTAGGAGAAATGAATGGGAGTTCAATATCTGGATTTTGTCAATTGTTAGTGTCACAGTGTAGCCAGAGATATGGGCTGCCATACTGTATTTCTTGCCTTTGCTGACCCATTTTTATAGTCTGCATTGAATACCTTTTTCAGATTATAAACCAATTTTTTTTTAGTTTATGGATAAAAATGCTACATAAGCAATTGCAGACTTGCACGTTGTGCAGATCTTTTTCATAGAGGTTTATTGAGCTTGATCTGGGCCAGTGAGATCTTCATAACTAATGGGGACAGAAAGCAACAACTGTTATATTCTTCTGTCAAAATGAAAGTAAAAAAATGCTATCAGGTACTTGTGTAGTCACATTTTGCAATAATATATATATATATATATATATATATATATATATAGCCACTGTATGTAAAAGTTTGCAACAAACTTTACTTTGTTACTGATCATATCATTAACCAATTAATTAAATGTTATTTTATTTTACTAGAGAAAATGAGGTATTGAAAGTCCAGCTGAAGAAGTATGTCGGTGCTGTACAGATGCTGAAAAGAGAAGACCATGCTGAAGGTAAGGATGCTGGGTACTGTATTGTTATTGTAAATAAAGCTTGTTATTCCATTGTGCCATTATAGATATTGTATGTGCCTGTTACAAATTGCTTTTCTTACTGTTTATCCTCAGCTTTCAACTTCCTGCATTTACCTTGTTAATTATACAGAAGTTGGAGCAGTTTGATACTCGCCTTCTCAACTTCTGATATGTTTTGCTGTAGAAGATTACAGCTTAAAGTGACAGATAAACAAATTTTCTTTATTAACACTCCATATACTGTACATTCCTGGTCCCTAAATATATAGTTTTTGTGCCATGGTTTTATAACTTGCACATTTTTGCATTCTAGTGCTGCAAACACATTTCTTCATGTTCACTGCTAAAGGAGAAGCATAACTTGTGCCACTAATCATTGCGAATTTGGAACACCAAAATAAATGAAAGAAATACACTGTAATCAGATAAAATATTTAGGTAATTTCACTTGGGCTATGTTACAGCTACTACATAGCAGAGATGAAGATGCAGTTAACTTTCAGTTCTTATTCAGAAATGATCCCCACTTTTATTATTGCCACTAGTACCCTTTTTGAGTAGTGCCATATACTACTTGTTCCATTGCTGGTCACTGGTTCAGCAGCATAATGCCAGGAATTCTAGTAGATTTTTGCTTATTAAATATAAAGTCATAAAGAAATAGGAAAAATAATTTCATAGCTTTATTTTCCATTTCCCTTTGTTACTGATGCCTGCTTCAAACAACTTTTTGCTTTCTGTAAACATAATGTGTGTAACCAGGTACCCCACATACTAAAGATAGAGAGACTAGCTACAGGCATTGGATACAATATTCGGAATCCCGTTATCCAGAAAGATCCAAATTATGGAATGGCCGTCTCCCATAGACTCCATTTTAACCAAATAATCCAAATTTTAAAAATGTATTTTCTTTATTATAATAATGATAATAATAAAACAATAAATTTTACTTGATCCAAACTAAGATATTATTAATTCTTATTGGAAGCAAAACCAGTTTGTGGGAAGAATTGGGTCGCAGCAGTAGGGTTAGGTGTACAATGTACAGGGGCAAAAAAAGACCATTTTAAATCTTCAGTCTGATGTTTTTTTTCTTTATCCAGCTCTGTGT
This sequence comes from Xenopus borealis, assembly GCA_024363595.1. NCBI lineage: Eukaryota > Metazoa > Chordata > Amphibia > Anura > Pipidae > Xenopus > Xenopus borealis. Next base: position 86,725,154 of record CM044448.1, on the reverse strand, counting down.
GAGCAAAGTATCCCTGATTTGGAGCAGCATTTGGTAACTTGCTGCAACAGTGTAGGGTGAAATGATGGAATGGCAGAAGCTCTTTTATGAGAGAAGAATTTGTTTGGGGCAGAAACACATTTTTTGCGTTTCCAATTTTGGTTACCCATTCAGCCAGTTGCTGCCATGTTGTTAGTACTTTACTTTTTCTCTTTTCATGGGGCATGTTTATTGCAGCTTTGACATCCAGTTTAACATAAATTGTCAGGATGCAATGGATGAATAATGCTTCTAGTTTGCTCTGTTTTTTACCATTTCATTTTCTGTTGCCTTTTACGATTTTTTGCCTTGTATAGCATCTTGCATGGATTTCATTGTTGGCAGAAGATGATGGACTTGAACTTGATGGACTTTGTCTTTTTTCAACCCAATTGAACTATGTAATATACAGGGTAAATACTGTAATTGAAAGGACAACTGTCCTCGTGCCGTGCATACTGCAGAACCTGAACTTTACTTTAGCAATCATCTGCAACGTTCCTAAATCTGCATTTAGTAAATCCACTGCATTCTGTGACCTAACAAGGTCAATGATGTTGGAAGAAACATATGGTTAAAGGAGCTTCCTTTGGGGAAAAAAATGTGTTCAATTAATTACCCTCTAGTCCGTTGTCTTATTCTTATCTTGAAAAATAGCAAAAGTGAGACAGTTGCTTACATTATTAATGGCTGCATATTTAGAATCTGTATTTTCTCGTTTAGTAACTGGGAACTGTTTTTAAAGCTGCTTGTGTTAGAAGTCAGCAATTTTACATTCATTTTTCATTTTTATCCTATAATTCTTTGGACAACAATCAAGGCGTTTAATTAGCAGATGGAATAGTACTCTATTTGTTAAATGCACAAAAATATGGAAATTTAGCAAACAAACATGCTAACCTTATGGAAATGTCCTGTTTTATAGGAAACACCACATAGGGCTTTATTCCAGGATTGTGTAAGGCAGCACATAATTGAAGGGGAAATTCATTTGAACTGTATACAAGATTTCTGTAGGTGATTAATGATGCTGATATAGAAAATTAATAGGCAGAACTATGACAATATATATATAATTGTAAAGACTCAATGTGCTGTGGACACAGCTGTTAGTTGTGTGCACAGTGAATAGATGTACAGATGGAGCAAACCTCATCTTAACATTTGGCAGAGATGGCTCATCATGCCCCACTCTGTTATTCCACTTAAACAGTTTATTTATCACACCTCTTTCCACAGTGACATAGTATGCCATGGTGTGTGATGTCTAAACAATGATATAATAGACATAAGATAAGAGAGAGAGATATCACATCTCTCTATGTGTGCATAGTACAGTAAACTTTAAGCATTGTTTACAGTATATACAGATTGTACACAAAAATATATGGGATGGAGATTCGCTGTATGATAGTTGCCTAATTATCTAAACTCTGTTTAGATTTAAAGTTATTTTGTAAAAGTGTAAAAAATTCTTAGCACTAAATAAAACAACTTTGTAATATATGTTCTGCAGCTTTCTCTCCTCTCCCTTGATCACTATCCCTCTTGAAGTTCTTGACAGTCCTACTCCCTGTTGCTCTAAAGGCCAGCAATTCCTCAACAAATATGTATATATTTGAAGGTAAGGCCACCCTTGACCCCTTTCAGTAGTTATTAGCATCAGAGGGGCAGACAATAAATCACTTTAGAGCCAGACAGTCAGCTGCAGCTGAATTTTAAGGCGGATTGTGATCAAAGGAGAGGTAAGAAAGCTGCAGAAACCATTGCCCCTATCTCAAAGCAGGTGCAAAAGTTTTAACAGCCATATATTACAAAGTTGTTTTATTTAGTGCTAAGAATCTATACATACACTTTTAAAAAAAGGACTTTACATCCCCTTTAAACAAGATTATGAATCTTAAAAGGCAAGGAAAGTCTAAAATAGAATAAGGCTAGAAATGCTGTATTTTGTGTACGATACATAAACATGAACTTACTGCACCACAAGCCTAATCAAACAAATGATTTATGCTTTCAAAGTTGGCCAATACAAATCTCTACACAGGTGCCGATTGCTCTACAAGGAAACAAAAAAAGCTGCTGGCATTCTGCATGGCTGGGAAATAAGGCGGGGGCTCCCCCTGCTGTTCATATATATGATTGTTTCCCTGCAGAGCAGTTAGGGACCGTCTTAAAATTCCTATCCACAGAAGTAAATGAAGGGAGAATTTCACTGCATACAGCCAGGTTTCTTATAAAAACGTTACACATTTTTTAATTAAAGTATATTGGAGATAGATTTCTTATTCATTAAAGAAAGTAAAAATGGGATTTTATTTTTTTGCCTTTACTTGCCCTTTAACTGCCAAAATGTCCACGCAAGTGACATACTTTTTCAAAGATCCACCTGAGCCACAATCTCCATCTTCATGAAAATAAATCAAAATTAGTGTTGTACTCTAGTACCTGTAATAGAGTTTTGTTTAGTTTAACATGGATGATATAGAACATAACAAGAAAATACAAATGCTATGATATATTTTATTTCTTGTACATATATCTCGGCTCAAAATAGACCATGATTGTTATCACCACTGTAATGTGTAAGCAGGCAGCTTTTTCTTACTCCATCAGGAACTCAACATCTCCAGTTTTTTCAAGATTTAATGGGGGTCATAACCTGGCTCATTGTTTGTTGTTGTATGTATTTATGTAAAAACAGCATAGTAACAGCATTTAAATGCTGACAACCTAAAGTACAAGCAAATGGCTCTAAGTTCAGACTATATTTGACATTGAATGAATTATCATGAAATGCTGCCCATAGCTTTTAAAATCAGTAATAAAATAGAGTACATAAGAATGGCAGTCCATATACAGTATTTCTGAAACAAATTATTGCATAGCTGTGTTGCATGTTCAGAGAAATGCATATTGTGACAGTAAGGGGCAGATTTATTAAGGGTCGGATTTCGAGGGTTAAAAACCCTGGAATTCGACCCTAAAAAAATTTCCCCGAAGTAAAATCCTAAAAAATTTGTATATCGAATTTGTAGGATTTTACCGCTATTCAATGTATCGAACGATCGAATAGCGATCATCCGATTTCACAAAAAATTCTTACTTAACATTCGATTTCACAAAAAAATTTGTAATGATTCATACGATTTTTTCGAGAGATCGGATGATTTCAATTCGATCAAGAAAAACTTACAAAAATCCTATGGGAGTTTCCCATAGGCAAATATAGAAACTCGGTAGAATTAATCTGTCAAGCTAGGCAATCAAATAAAATTTTAAAGGGCAAGTAATTCGACCATCGAATGGTCAAATGTTCGAACGATTTTCTTATTCGAATCGTGCGATTTATTAGAATCATTCGATTCCATAGAATAATTCATTCGATTATCTAGAATTTTGCAAATTCGATGGTCGAATTAGCCCAAAAAAAAATTAGAAAATCAAATTTTTTGCATTCAAATCCTTCACCCGAGCTTAGTAAATCTGCCCCTAAGTGTCTTGTACAGGTTGGGAACTTTTTATGTGGAGTAGTTATGACCTGGGGTTTTCCAGATAAGGAATCTGTCCCTAATTTGGATCTACAAATCTTCAGTCAGCTAAAAATCATCAATCATTTAAACTCAATTAGATTGCCTGCTTCTAATAAAGATTAATTGTATCTTAGTTGGGAGCAAGTACAAGGTACTGTTTTATTATTACAGAAATTCTGTAGGACAGTTAGGATGCAAAATGGGGTTAAAGCTTATTTTCTTGTCCAGCTATACCTGACAGATTGGCAAGGGACCATAGTGAGGGCTATCAGTCATCCTTTTTACACCAGCATATTCAATATTGAATCAATAAATTACATTTTCCTGATACATGACTACTAGAACCCATTTTGTTCTGTTAGAGTTGAATTGTGCATTTTAAGGTGAATTTTTTTTAGTTCACAGAGGATGTAGTTGCATCAGTGTTCACAAATGTGAGTATGCAATATAGGTTTCAGATTCAGTTCAATATTTTTCAGAATCTTTAAACAGTTTGCTGTCCCTCGATTGTGAGGTGCCAACTCTTTACTTGTGATTGTGGTTGCGCCTTGTCAAAACCTACAGAACCAATTTTTAGGCCTACAGACAGCTGGTTGAGGGTTGAGAAGCTGTTTTACAGGACAGAGGTTTCCACACCCAAGTTCAAGGGCCACTCCAGTAACAAATCCATATGGGAATATTTATAAATAGCCTTAAATCCGTTACAATCCCAAGTAGAAGTTTGAAAACCATTATCTAAATGGGAATATCTGATTTTGAAATGCATGCATTTTGGGCTAGAATCAGCAGTTTTTTTTCTGGTGACACTAGCAATATTGCCATGTTTCCTGGGGCAGAGATTTTTATTCCACTATTCTATAGTACTGGCATTTGTCCCAGATATCAAATTGCTTTTTAATCTTGTTTAAACAGCCGTTTTTAATGGCAGTCTTTCTGATGCTGCAATAGTACAGTTAATAGCGGATAAATAATCCGAGATGTTCTCCTATACCATTAGATTCTGTATCCATTAACTTCTGAATCATTTTGCACCATAGCATAACTGAGCTCATTAATAAATCATCCATCCAGGATATTTTTAGTTGTGTGTGTGTCCATTTCTGTCAAGTGTTGAGTTAAACTTGGATAGCAGGTGGTGAGTTACACATCACAATCAGAGTGCTATTCCTCGTAACTTCTTGGCACTTTACTCTTATGTGCATTTCCTAGAAAATCGATTTACAGGCAGGTGTCTGAATATGCAGCATTCTTTAAGAATATATATATTGAAAACCATATTGTTGTTTAAATTATCTGCTATGTTGAAAATATGTACAAGCTTCAATTGCACGCATCTAAACAAATGCTTTGTAGACAGTATGGTTTTGTGCTAAATTAATTAGAATGCAGAGAGTCCGCATTGTTTCAGGTATATTGGTCAGTAAAACCCAAGCAAACAATGTTAACTGAAGATATAAATGCATCATACAAGTTTTCAGACTAGAACCCTTTATGACTGAAAAGCTGGTCATCCTTAAAGTAATACTGACACTAATAAAATGAATTTTAACATATGAATGTACATTAATTGTTACCTATAGGTCATGTTGATCATTTTTTGCTGAAAGGTTTGTTTTTGTATATATGTAACTGTTGTCTGAAACTTTTAAGCCTGACTCTTTGACACTCTGACACTCTGCCTTTGCCAACCTAACAGTCCCAGTCACAGTGACCAACATTTGGCACCCCCAAGTGCAAGAACACTTTCCTTCTCCATTAATTGAAACAAGTTATTTTCTTGGGATTACCTCTCTGATTCATATGTACTTTGTCTAGATTAAAATATAATAGACTTATTTTATTTTGTTATATATCAAAGATATTTGCACTTTTTTTTAATATATGGCAAAAATTATTCAAATACCTATGTATTCAAGAAAACTTCTTTATCTGCTGTAAAATGAATCCACATTTATAGCTGCACTAAATGTGAATGGTGATGACAAACAAAGGAAACCACATTAAACTTTAAAAATTATATAATAATAAAATATTCACATATGTAGCAACAAAACTACCAAAGCTAAATACTTACAACAACTCTGTGTTCAGTTCTGATTTTTTTGAGTCCCTCTGTACCAATTCTCCAGTATGAGTGAGCAAAAGAGATTTACTTGCTAACACTCTAGGCATTCCCACTGATCCATAGCCTAAGACAGACTATATACGGATTGTTTCAAGCTGAACTGGAGCAGTTGATTGGCACCCAGACCATGGCAGTATGTCTGAAGAAGAGACATCTATGTAATATCCCTTGTCAGCTCCTATGACTTTATACAAACCACTTTCTCACCTATTGGCTTCAGGCACAAACAAATGCTAACACGCTTTTCTGCACTGGAACTCCTGTACTGAAAAATTACGCATCTAGCTGTGTGTGGATTTTTTTAGTTTTATACCAAAAATTCAATCCTGCCTACCACACAGTAAAATGCAGTATACAGTTGTGCTTATAAGTTTACATACCCTGGCAGAATGTATATTTTCTTAATCATTTTTCAGAGAATATGAATGATAACAAAATATTTTTCTTTCACTCATGGTTAGTGGTTGGCTGAAGTCATTTATTGTCAAACAACTGTGTTTACTCTTTTTAAATCATAATCATTACACAATCTACCAAATGACCCTGATAAAACGTTTACATACCCTGGTGATTTGGCCTGATAACATGCACACAACTTGACACAAAAGGGTTAAAATGGCTATTAAAGGTAACCATCTACACCTGTGATCTGTTTGCTTGTAATTAGTGGGTGTTTATAAAAGGTCAGTGCCTTTCTGGACTCCTGACAGACCCTTGCATCTTTCATCCAGTGCTGCACTGATGTTTTTTTTGGATTCTAAGTCATGGGGAAAGCAAAAGAATTGTCAAAGGATCTGCGGGAAAAGGTAGTTGAACTCTATAAAACAGGAAAGGGATAAAAGAAAATAGGAAAGGGATAAAAGAAAATATCAAATGAATTGAGAATGGAAATCAGCAGTGTTCAAACTCTAATTAAGAAGTGGAAAACCAAACCAAATAAAACAAAAATTTCAGCCACAACTGCCAGAAAAAAAAAAATATATATGTAATATGTTTGCATTTTTAGTACCTTTTCTACCTACTTTGAACAAATTATAGGGATTTTAATATATTTTATATCCTTAGTTTAACTAAGGTATGGGATCTGTTATCCAGAAACCCGTTAGAAAGCTCTGAATTATGGGCAGGCCGTCTCCCATATATTCAAGTAATTCAACATTTTAAAACATTTTCCCCCATATTTAATAAAAGGCACTAAGTTTGCCCAGGAGCAGTAACCAATAGCAACCAATAAGATTATTGCTTTTGAACAGGTGACCAGTAAATGCTTCCTGCTGATTGGTTGCTACTAGTTACTGCTACTGGGCAGATGACTTGCATTCCATATGCGTCCATCAGACAGTTCATATGTGTATGGTCCTCGCTGGCGTCTCACTTCAAGTGGTGTAGTAAATTTAGATTGTCTTTGTTTCAGTATTCCTGGTTTCTTAATTCTGACTAAAGATCCAGGCTGAAAGTGCACTTCTCTTGCACCAAGTTTTCAGTCAGTATAAGCCTTGCATTTGGTTTGTTGACGTTTGACAATGTCAGCAGTAGATGAGTTTGTAGGAACAGTATTTGGTGGAGTTTGATGTCTGCAACATGTAACCTAGTGTGCATATGTCTGCCATGTAATAATTCAGTTGGAGATGATTTGGTTGTTGCATGGCACATTGCTCTGTAGTAATGTAGGAACTCTGTTGTAAACACTTTCCAAGATTTCCCAGTAAGGCTTGCTGTCTTTAGTGCTTCTTTCAGACTTCTGTTGAATCACTTGATTTCTCCATTTGCTAGTGGGTAATACACTGAAGAATTTCTATGAACAATATTCCTCTCTCTCAGAAAGATTTCAAACTCAGATTAAATAATGGTCTGTTGTCTGAAATTATTGTAGACAGAAATGTTATTACTGTAGCTGATGTTATATGAAAAACAAATCCAATTTCTGGCCATTTACTGTAATAGTCTATCAGAGTTACAGCAAATCTGCAGTCTATAG
>CM044448.1:86678859-86704172 GCA_024363595.1 Xenopus borealis | reverse complement strand
TTGTTTACATAAATTTTTATTAAAGCTTTATGAACCATATCCTGAGTCAGCCACTGACTAGATTGAGCTATTCTGTATCGGTTACAACAATACAGGTACCATTATTTAATGGAGCAACACTCTCAACGTGCATCTTTTTACTATTAATGTATTTAAAAAACTTTTTAGGGTTACTTTTCGCCTGCGCCACAATTAATTCTTCATTTCCTTTCTTTGCCTTCCAGATTGCTGATTTACAACATTTATTATAGTGTTTGTATTCATTAAATGAAGCTTTTGTCCCAACAAAGGCTCAGGCTTATCAAAATACAAGCTTATGGGCGAAAAAAATAAAGACAAAACTTGTGGAACTTTTTTATCCAGTGCTAGCTTATTTAATGAATAACCACGACAAAATGTTCCCCTGTGCCTTCCCAACAAGAATCTGATTATTCCATTCATTTTCAATGAGCCTAAAATTTTTTAATGTTTTAATAAATAAATATAATTGTTAGAGGGAAATGCCATTGACTGCTATACAACCTCACCAACTTTTACTTAACTATCTTTTTTCTGTCCACTTTTCATGTTTTTCCCCTTTAATAAATTCTGTCTATTCATGCTTTTTTTTCCACGCTTCTTTTTTCGTCTGCTTTTTTCTTGAATTGAGAAAAGAACACCAACTCGATTTTTGATAAATCAGCCCCTAAGTGCATTTTCATGGGCCCATTGATGGGTTCCTCTCTCAATAGCCTGTGTTTACCTTTTTCATGATTCAATTGTTGGTCAAGTGCTAAACCATTGTATCAGCCTGATAACATTCAGGGCAACCTAAATATGTGAATCTTCACGGGCAAGGTCATTTTTACAGTTTCTCTTAGTTCTCTGATCATAGTTGTGGATTTAGAGAGATTTATCCTCTTCTTGCACTAATCTTAGGATTGTGTTTTGGAAGTTTGAACACCCCATGCCTTAGAATTTATATCTAGCACCACCAGTTTCAACATATTTGATTTGTGGGGAAACTGTTTTTACTTATTAAAACACAATAACTGGCATTGTCTCACCTTGTAAAAATAAATCCTGAAATCATCTTTGATTATATGAGTTTTTGAAATACCAAAACTAGATGTTTATTCTAAAAGAAACACAAGCTTTAGTATCAGCATTACCTAATAACAGCATGGCTTATTTTCATTTTTATTTTAAGTACCTTTTGAAATCCTTGTCTTGTAGCTAGTCAACTGGCAGGCAAGGTCTTTGCACCATCCAGCTCAGCGAGTGGATTTGGTTTCATCCTTATCTTGCTGCTGTGTTGCCAATGCTACAGGCACTTCCAAGTTATTCGGCTGTCTCCAATTGCCCAATCAAACTCATTTCCATCAGTTACTTGCAAATAAATGTGTTCAAAAAGTGCTTTCATATAGCATTGAAAGAAGAGTGTTTACAATGAAAGTAAAGGACAAGGAAAGTCTAAAATAGAATGAGGCTGGAAATGCTGTATTTTGTATTGTAAACATAAATATGAACTTACTGCACCACAAAGCCTAATCACACAAATGATTTATGCTTTCAAAGTTGGGCACAGGGGGCTGTCCTCTTATTACTTTGTTAAACATACAGATGCAGCCACTTGGATTTGTGTGTTAAATGCGTCGTGACTCAGGGCTAATTGAAGAAACTGTGTTATCTAAAGTCATCTTAACTCATTTAATGCATTTAACCTTTTCATTAGCATACCAAAGCACCATTATTTTCAATGGTGAACTCTTTAATTGGATGGGATGCTGTGACACAATATTCTGTGTTAAGTGGGAAAAATGGGATATCTGAGTTAAGTTAGTCTGTGTCAAACACACAATCCAAAGTGGCTTCGTATTTGCCTGACCCTGACCCTGCACATGCTCATTGTGGTCTGTGCTGCTTATTGATCGTCCCATCAACAAACTCATATGGGGGGAATGTAATATTGGTTGCTAACTAAAAAAAAGGCATTTATTGGCAATGTGAATAAATGTTCACAAAGTGAACATGTGAGCATGTAATATACCTTCTTAATGATGGCTCTAAAAGTTTATGCCATCTTCAGGCAGGTGTTAAAGGGCAAGGAAAGGCAAAAAAATAAAATCCCATTTTTTACTTTCTTTAATGAAAAAGAAATCTATCTCCAATATACTTTAATTAAAAAACATTTTTATAAGAAACCTGACTATGCAGTGAAATTCTCCCTCCATTTACTGCTGTGGATAGGAATTGTCAGGCAGTCCCTAACTTCTGGCAGGGAACCAATCATACTTATGAACAGCAGGGGGAGCCCCTGCCTTTCTTACCAGCCATGCAGAACTCCAGCAGCTTTGTTTTTTGATCATTTATGACGATCCCTAAGAAGCCCAGATCACACTAAGCATGTGTATGTAGTCTATTCTTGCAAAGATGTATAACAAAGTTACAAGATGGCAGCCCCCTGTGGCCAACTTTGAAAGCATAAATAATTTGTTTGATTAGGCTTGTGGTGCAGTAAGTTTATGTTTAGTATACAAAATACAGCATTTCTAGCCTTATTCTATTTTAGACTTTGCTTTCCCTTTAAAAGTTTACAATGAACAATTAAGATTTTGCAATGCAATAAAAAGTCTAATGAAGAATATTACATTGCAACATGGGAATTTTAATTCTTATTTGTGCTAAGCTCAACATTCATCCCCGTTTCACAGGGATAGGCCCCATTTCAGGACCTCTGTCCCCGTTACAAATTGCCCTGTGAAGTGTCCAGGTCTGCAACAAAATATAAAAAAAAAATCCCTGTGAACTTTGTGAAGCAGCTCATCATGGTCCACACTGCAAGCAGGCAGCAGGCTGATGACATCACAAGCACAGCCACAAATATACTGTGAAGAGGAAAGGAGTGCCTATGTACCTCTGCTGGACTCTGCAGGATCGTGTGTCAGACAGTATCCAGCATGATGCAGATTCCCCCCTCCTCCTAGATGATCAGTGGGAGGCAGAGAATGCTGAAAAGTATCTGTTTCTTTTCTCACTGAGTTTCACTCCCACCCACAGTTGCCTTATCAATGCTCTTAGATCATTACAAAGTTTTAGCTGCTTCACCTAATTTCTCCCATTGTGCCACCATAAACACTTTCTTTACCTTTAATTGGAAAGATAGCCTTTATGCCATCCTACTATGAATTCTGGGGGTATTGTACATTATGGCGTCCTACTTTGAATTCTGGGGGTATTGTACATGGAATTCCCTTTTTGCCGTCCTACTATGAATTCTGGGTGTATTGTACATGAAATTCCCTTAATGCCATCCTACTAAGAATTCTGAGGCATTGTATATGGAATTCCCTTTATGCCATCCTACTATGAATTCTGGGGGTATTGTACATGGAACTCCCTTTATTCTGTCCTACTATGAATTCTGGGGGTATTGTACATGGAATTGCCTTTATGCTGTCCTACTATGAATTCTGGGGTATTGTATATGCAATTGCCTTTATGCTGTCCTACTATGAATTCTGGGGTATTGTATATCCAATTGCCTTTATGCTCTCCTACTATGAATTCTGGGGTATTGTACATAGAATTCCCTTTATGCCGTCCTACTATGATTTTTGGGATATTGTGCCATCCTACTATGAATTCTGGGGGTATTTTACATGGGATTGCCTTTATGCCATCCTACTATGAATTATGCTGGTATTGTACATGGAATTGCCTTTATGCCATCCTACTATGAATTATGCTGGTATTGTACATGGAATTGCCTTTATGCCATCCTACTATGAATTGTGCTAGTATTGTACATGGAATTGCCTTTATGCCATCCTACTATGAATTGTGCTAGTATTGTACATGGAATTGCCTTTATGCCATCCTACTATGAATCCTGGGAGTTTTGTACATGGGGCTCACCGGAATCATCGAGGAGGCATACTTTTAAGACTTCATTGTAGCTTTATTGTGCACATATTAAGGATTACAGACAGTGGGAAGGTGAGAGTTTCCTACGCGTTTCGTGCCCCTAGCTCTCCTGGCACTTCATCAGGGTCCCACTACGTTCATTAATATATTCACCAAGGGTGTATTTGTAAAAAGGGGAGTGGTTGCTTGCACCTCAAGATTCTCCCCTGTCCCCGTTTTCTTTCCAAAAATCTGGTCACCTTAATTTGTGCGCAAATGTATTCTCTTTGCAAATTTTATTACATTTCCTCCATAGGGTTTTGAAAAATTTGGAACACCTCAGTGCTGACAAACAAGTTTAAGTAAAAATCTTGTAAATAGCGTGGAAAAAAATGTATCGCTAAAATGATTTTATCTACACATTGAGAAAATGCATAAATGGGTAATTGGTAAAATGGCAATAACAATTTTATTCATATATGTTTAGTAAATCTTTCTTTCTCTCTTGCTAAATATTTATTTGTATTGATACACAATAAATTCATCACCTATTCATTTTGTGTCTAAAGAGTTTTGCACAGTATGCTCTGGAAACACACATTTTAATATATTTGTGATGGAATATGTTTAGTTTTTTTTATGTAAACACAAACATTCAAAAAGGAATATATAAAAAAAATATATATTGCATGCCAATAGGTCATATTTGAAGTTTAGTCTTGAGTGAAGGTGTTTAGCATCAAGAGTTCGTATTCCTTTTGTACTGTTAGTTTTCAGTAACTTGGGAACATGGACTATTAATTAATATTATATCTTTGATAAAGTCTCACGTTCTCACTTTCATAAAAGTTTTGTTCTAATTCCATAATTTTATGCATCTGCATGTAATTGCTGTATTTCTGGCTCTGCATTTAGTTATAGCACAAAAAAGAACTGCTTCATTGTTTAATTTTTTTTGCGAGGGTAATTCATGAATATAATCCTTTATCCCTTCTACAATAGCAGACTATTCCATATAATCTGGAGTAAATTCTGGTGATTATTATAATAATATTTTATAAATTGTGAGATAGCTCATTTAAGCAGCCGTAACATGACACGAATATCAAAACATAAAAATAGAAAACGGATGGAAGGGTCAGAATGAGGTAGTAGTGTAATTTTGTAAAAGAAAGAACTGCATAAACTAGTGGACAAATCTGCAATTAAGGGTCTTTTTAATTTTTGATCAAAAACACATAGTATCTACAGAAAGCGCTAGTGCTCTGTTGTTTTTATAAAGCTTCATACAAATTCAATGGTATTGAAATGAAACATTAAAAAGGCTAGTGTGTGGATATTTTTAATAGTGCATTTAACTGTTAATGCACTGAACATATTTCATTAATATATATTGTTCCTCTTTATACCAATTTTATAATAAAATGACAGTGACATACTTAAGCACGACGTTGGTGAAACAAACTTACATAAAATATATAGAATCAGTTACATTTATTCTTTATTCATACAAATTAATTAGAGATTAAAATAAGTCATATTTCCCACTGCTGTCTCATTGTTTTTGTAATTGAACACAAGTACCTTTATACTATAAGATGTTCTTTGAAGAGCCATGATCCACAGGGATGCAACATAGTCCTAGCAGGAGACAGTCATTGGTTAGAGTCCAACTTTTTAGTACAATTCCAGTTTTAGAATTAAAGGTCAAAGATTTTTGGAGATTTATTAAGATAAAATAAGATAAAAGATAAGATTAAGATAAAATTCGGCATCTGTAAATCAATTGGTTCGTCTAGATAAAACGTAAGAGTTTTTTTAAAGGGGGACCTATCCCCTACACATAAAAAGCTGTATAATGACATTGCACAATTTGGATTACTATACATTAAAGCAGACTTTTAACGTACCTATAAAACGCTGTATGATGAAGTCCTTTGCAAATTATAAATGGAATGCTAATTCTTTTTTTCATTAAAACATCCATACCTGTTTTAAAGGTGTTTAAAAATCTGAACTGTCAATCAAATATTACCTGTCTGAGGCCTGAGGCATAGAGGTGGGATAGTCATTTACTTTCACTTTCCATTCAGCACTTCCTAGATGTCACAGCATTCCCCACATTCCCCTTTCCCTCCTCACACTCTATAATTGTGTACGGCACTGAGCATTGGCATTTGGTCCCCCACAAGATTTTGGGGTTATACACAGTTTGTCTTAATAACAAATTGCCACAAAATAGTTCCTGCCTTGTGACTGTGATTGTGTAATTCCAAAACTATAGGAAACAAAATTTTAATAATACATATAGCATAAGTAAAGTTTATTTTGCTCAACTAACATCATATAAAAGAATATGGAATTATTTCTGAAAGGGATACTGTCATGGGAATTAAAAAAAAATGCATCAGTTAATAGTGCACTATTAACTGATGTGTTTTGAAAAAAAAACCATGTTTTCCCATAACAGTATCCCTTTTAGTTGACCAGTCCCCTTTAATTCAGAGTTTGTAGACCAATTTAAAATGATGAGGAGAGTTTTTTTTAATCATGTTTGTACAACATTTTTAGTAAATAAGCAAACATTTAAGTTTAGTAAAAATTTAGGGGTTATTTAAATAAAAAAAAAACTCAAAGGCATTACCTGTTAAAGCAAAAAAAGGATTCCTTTAACATAACCTTAAACCCCCCCCCCACATTATCTTTTTATCAGATGTCTCCATAAACTATGTCTCCATTAAAAATGTCGATCACAGAAACAGCGTCAAAACCAGATTTTAAAATTTTCTTTTAATTTCTTTATTTAATATCTTCAGAACTTGACACCCCTAACTTCGGGGTGGGAAATTTGTTACCCAATATATCGTCGTAGGCCGTGTAGGTGTGTGTTATTCTATTCCTTTGTCTGTCCTATCTCAGTGATTCATTGTAACGTTGTGAGTGATCACTTTACTGAAGAGAATTATGAATAACGGCAAGATGAGCTTGGTATGGCACATATTAATGCTGGCTTGAAATGACTGTATGAATGATTTGAATGAATGACATCTGTTAGCTAATTACAGGTGAGTATTTCGTGGGAAAATTAAGACGAATAAAGTATGCATGAAAATGAGGTGCTGCCGTTGATTGTTCCTCTGTTTCTGACAGATTGATGAAAACTAACCTCTAACTCCTCAATGTTTTCTGAATGACTTGTTCCAAGATCCTCAATGGAGGAATCCAATTTAGCCTTCAGATATCTCTGAAGTTGTGCAATAATGTTCTCATTATTCACACCTTAGTGGAGTAAGTAGCATCGCACATATTCAAACTTTTAATTTTGAGTTTGTCATATGTTGATTTAAATATCATATGCAGTTCAGCTTATTTTAGTAATCAGAAACTGATATCTCTGCCCCCTGTATCCTGTGGCTGCAGAATCTTCACACGGCAGACTTCATATTTGACAAGTGGGGCACCATTCCAACTTGAAAATCTGCTTCTGAGAGTTTCTCACTTGCCAATGGGACTCATATTTTGAACATGAAAAGTTTGTCAGAAACTTTTCCTATATTAAAGAAACAGATTGGGTTTATGCATAAAACTAGCTATTGTTTATGGAAAAAAAGAGTCTCACAATGCACTCAGTAGATGCTTTAAAAAATATAAACTATCATTTCTGCTAATCACCATTAGCCAATATGGAAATAGATCAATTTTATTGGATTGATCTATTTCCATATTGGGTATTGGTGAGTAACAGACATGATATTGCTTAAAAATAATTTAGTGTATTTTTTTCAAAGCATCTGCTTTTACGTTGTGAGACTCTTTTTTTTCCATATACAATATTATTCACTCTAGTCTCTTGCACCATCAGAAAAATGCTGAGAATGTAAAATTATTCTTAACTGACTGGGTGTGCACAGCCATCGTTGTTTAATTTCTAATAAAATTAGCTATAATTGACACCATGAATATTTTAAGGGCCTCAACCATACCGTTGGTATTTTATAGACATTAGTTGTAACTTAAATATCTGTATATATAATTCTTTTTTAAGATATGTTTTTTATGTTTTAGCTTAAATTAGCTTAAATAAATGTGCCGCTACATACATCGTGAAAGTGGACCATCATGACATTGTTAGGCAGCAACAGGAATCGCCCCATGTTTCCTCTTAGCATTCACATTTGCATACAAAACCTGTCCAAAAAATCTACCTGGCCAATAAACCAGTCTACAGGTGTCAGATCTGTTATCCAGAAAGCTGTCATAATTATGTTTAGTACACTTACGCTATAGAGATCCAAATGACAGAAACACCCTTAAGTGTTAAATCCTAGGTCCCAAGCATTCTGGATAATGGTCCCATACCTGCATATACATGCGGTTAATGAATGCTATTAGTGATGTGTTGGCTGGGCCAATATGCGCACACACACCCCTTTGCAGGTCGAGCTCTTACTCCAGCTATCCCAGCCCACCACCTTACACTTGCAGCTTCTGTTTTCTGGATTTATAACCATGAGCCGGCTCTCCCCATCCCTTTTGTGACATCACTTATTTCTATGGAAATTTAGGTCTGATGGATGTTCACTTTCATATCTAAGAAAGCGAGGTCGGAGCCCACTAACTTGTGCATATCAGCCACTGGTTACACTTTATAGCTTCAAAAAAAAATATTCTAATGGATGGGGTGTAATCCCCATCAAAATATCTGTGTGCATACTTTATATATACCTATACATCTCTACCCTACAACAATTACAGTCAGAGCCGGACTGGGGGGCCACAGGGACTGCTGTCCCAGCCCCCTACTGTGATGCGCATGAAGGTCTGCACATGGTTTGCGCATGTTCGCTGAACAGTGTCACTCACAACACATGTGCAGATGCTGATGCACAGCGCCGAAAATTGAGAATTTTAGAAACAATTTTGTGATTTATGATACATCAGTGATTGATTAATTAAGGTACATTGAATAAGCTTCTTTAAACAGGTGGGTCTTTAAGGAGCTTTTGAAAGTTTGGAAAGTTGGAGAAAATCTGACAGCTTGAGGCCAAGAGTTCCAGGGAAAAGCAGAAGCCAGAGAGAAGTCTTGTAGACACAAATGGGCAGAATTGATGAGAGGAGAAGCGATGAGAAGGTCAGAGCGAAGGTTGCGTAAAGGATTGTATTTGGAGCTCAGAGATGAAGTAATTTGAATTTGATTCTAGAGGAGATTGGGAGCCAGTCAGTTCTTTGCTTTTATTTTGTGTTTAAAGATAATTGCTGGTTGGTGGTTATTGGCAACTGCACTATAGAACCGAGAAAACCAGGACTGGCCCGGCGGGACACCGGGAAAAAACCCTGTGCGCCCCGACCCTTATGGGCCCCTTCTGAGAGACAACCGTCGCTTATGCTCATGGCGCAGTTTGCGCGACTGCATGCATGCGCACTGTAGGGGGGAGGGAGGCCCTGGACAGCAGTCTTTGTGGGCCTGGGCTCCCCCGTCTGACCCTGAGCCTTACTGTGTTCTTACAGATACACATATTTATGGCGGTCAGAGTACAGATCATAACTGTAATTCAATGCAGTTGTTTTAGGATTTTGATTGTCAACCATGATCATTTGCCCTCGGATTTAATAAACTTAACTGACTGCAGCTAAGGACTAAAGAATATCAACTCTTGAAAGTTAAAGTGTTAATAAACTCCTGTAAAAATTTTTATTTGATGTTACACAGACTGCATCATTTTTAAAGTTAATAAACACGCTAATGTTTAAGATAGACAGCCTAAATTTGTCTCTATTTGCTTAGGTATCAACACACATAAACCTGCCCCATTTGGCTCCTTAATTTATGTATTTCTGTGCAGAAACAGCATTAATCTGGTTTTCAGATGGAGAATTGTGAAAAAAGACTTTTCTTCAAGGAGCATCTGGCTATTTGGCAGAGCAGGCAATTGCGTTGGTAGCTTTTGGATGTGCTCCCAGCTCTGTTTCTCTGTGCAGTTTGTTAGGACTGTCTGGTCTGCTTGGATACTGTTTTCTCTTAACACCTTCACCCCCGACATCCACATTTATAGTAATATTTGCACAGGATGTAATGAGTGTGGCCAACATGTCATTTATGGAGATATCACATTCATTGTAAAAGTATTGAGACAGAAGTACAATTAATATGGCCTACCTGATAGGAGACTGTATCATGTACAGTTTGTGTACTTTACACAGTACTTTACAAGTGTAAAGCCTTGGCTGTGAGTTTATTAAGAGAGAATAAGGGTGGACGTCACACATATTTAACACTTGAACTTCATGCCAATGTTTCTCACATTTTATATACAGTATGGGGTCAATTTATCCAAAATTGAGTTGGTGTTTTTATCTCCATTTGAGAAAACACAGAGAAAAACCCAGACACTGAATAAGAACAGGAATATTTTGTCACATTTTTTTCTTAAATAATCTAGCATTGGAGAAAAAAGTTGCATGAGTTTCGTCACTGTTTTTTAACGATCTGCCTTTGTGATGAATCTGCCCCGATGTGTATTATGTGGAGTTCAAATGATTGTTATAGAAGGGACATTGTTACAACCATCATACAGAAAATGATCTTTCTATATCTATTGTGCTAATAACAATAGATTGTAAATGGTAGCTTTCAAATTTAGCACAGTTTCTATATACAGGTTTTTCACACATAACAAAATTCAAGACTTGTTCTTGTAGCCTGGATTATATCATTGCAATGAGGGTTCAAGGGCACAGTGCTCTCAGAACAGTGTTGCTCCCCTACGTCCTGCTTGTGTGGGTTTCTTTTCCCTTTGGCTTCTTTTTGAAGTAATTTGTTTGCGTGTGTTTAGTATCCTTGTCTCAGCCGAATTCTTTGATATAACTCTTCAGAGAGTCTTTCCCCATTGCAATAAATAATGCAATACTTGTGTTTATGAGAAAGTACATCAAAACCTTTGTGAAATTCTGTAGCTGTCTTATTAAAACTTTCTGTGCCACATCTCTTGGAAAGGGGTCGACTATTGAAGTTCTAAAATATCAACACACTACTTAGAATGAAGTGGGCGAATACAAGCATACAGCTAATTTGTTTGCTTTCAAGGTACCAGAAAGCAAACGTAATGAAGTTTGCAGGTATGCTTTATCTGGAAACCTGTTGTCCAGACTGCTCTGAATTTAAAAAAAATGGTTTCTTTTTCTGAAATAAGAAAACAGTACCTTGTACTTGATGGAATCGATTTTGGTGGCAAAGCCAGGACCGGGCCAAGGGGTAGGCACCTGCCTAGGGCGCAAAGCTGGAGGGGTGCCAGGCACATACCTTTACTGTCATCTACTCGTAGTCCGGTCCCCACTGTGACGGACTGTCTGCACTTCCTCTTCTTTTTGCACTATTGCGCTTGCCCGGGGCAAACCTATCATATTGCGTTTATTTAATGTGTAAAGGATTTTTAGCAGACTTAAGGTACGGAGATCCATATAACAGATAAATCCCTTATGTGGAGAACCACAGGTCCCAGTCATTCTAGATAATAGATCCCATACCTGTACAGATTAATAAAACAGGTTATTAGTTAGTTTTGCCTGTACATAGGCAGAGCCTCCTTGTGCTGATTTCATACATGCCCCTCTTGAAAGTGAGCTGAAGTGTGCACATTTTTTGTGAGGTTTCCCCTCTCAAGTGAGCTCTATAGACACAAGAAGGGAGTCTAAGAGTAAGTAGTCTGCTGCTTCTTAATGTAGAAGCATGTACAACCTACAAGAACCAAGGAGCAATAAAGCACACAATGGGAGCAAATTTAGAATTTAGGTTCAGACAAGCATGTCCATCACAAGGTGCACAAAGGTTTATGAAGTCCAGAGTACAAAAAAAGTTAAATACCTAGGTAAGGATTCTTACAAGTGTTTTGTTTTTTCCCACACTCCCTTGTGTTCAATTTAAATGCATTCCATTGAAGGGGAGCACAGGACTAAATGCTTTCTTTGATTTCTTCCGGAGCCTCAAACCCCCCCTGTGCCCAACCCACATGTACCAGTGAGGGCCAGAGAAGGAGGTCAAGGCTGTGACCAGGGTCATAGAAGGAGGTAAGGAGAGTGGCAGTGCAGGGAGTGGGTCTGGGCTGGTGGGGCCCAAAAATGCTGGGGCCCACTGGGTTTTTCCCTGTTGTCCCACTGGCCTAGTTCAACCCTGGGGACCAGGGTTCAGACTAAGTTATTTAAAGGCAAGAAAGGGAGTTCTTTATCCGTGAGCTTCATCTTCTGAAGAATGCAGTGCAGCTGATCCCATTGAGCAAAGCTTAATTTTAAACATTTTGAGATAAGCAAATAATTGTAAGCAAGTAATTGTAACAATTTAAAGGGAACCTGTCATGGGAAAAAATGTTTTTTTCAAAACACATCAGTTAATAGTGCTGCTTCAGAAGAATTCTGCACTGAAATCCATTTCTCAAAAGAGCAAACAGATTTTTTTTATATTTCATTTTGAAATGTGACATGGGGCTAGACATTTTGTCAATTTCCCAGCTGCCCCAATTCATGGCACTTGTGCTCTGATAAACTTCAATTACTCTTTACTGCTGTACTGTAAGTTGGAGTGATATCACCCCCTCCCTTTCCCCCACCCAGCAGCCTAACAAAAGAACAATGAAAAGGTTACCAGATAACAGCTCCCTAACACAAGATAACAGCTGCCTGGTAGATCTAAGAACAGCACTCAATAGTAAAAACCCATGTCCCACTGCGTACTATTCAGTTACATTGAAAAGGAAAAACAACAGCCTGCCAGAAAGCAGTTCCCTCATAATGTGCTGGCACAAGTCACATGACCAGGGCATTTTTTCCCCATGACAGTTTCCCTTTAACTTAAACAGGTCTCTTGGGAGAACTTAGACTCACAGCTTAAAGGGCAATTCACCTTCATTAGCAAAACTGTAAATAACTGAAAAAAACCCAACAGAAATATATGCCAAATTTTGTAAAATGAACATGGTAATTAGGGGGTATGCCCACAGAAATGGACGTGGTCAAAACATTTTGCCCCTCTTTCTACCTTCTCGGCCTCCTAGTTTGGTCTCCTCTCTGCATGGCTGTCCTCTGCCATATGCGTATTTATTCACATACAGTATGTGCACTCGCCCATTTTGCACTGCAACAGACCGTGTTGCCTAGGGTGCCTGGCCAGTCTGGCTATAAAAGTAAAAACTTACCAGTGCAGTTATTCTATACTCATTCTATACTCATTCTTTACGCATACCTAACTGATCATTAATGGGCATTAAGCTTACTGTGCTTGCATGAAATACATTCAGTATTTTATTTAATGCAAACACAGTATTTAATAGTTGTGTTCTTTCTGTGAAAAGAAGATTATATATTTCTGTTAGCAGCTGGAGTTGAGAGAAAACTGTAATTCCTTGCAATATAAGAAATATCATTGCGTATTGATCTTTTTTGTGCTATTTCACATAAAGCTGTCACGCAGTCTTACTAAGTAATGTTTAAGCATTAATAGTAGTAGGTTTACAACGTGTTCAAGAATTATACAGTAGATTCTGGCTAGGTATTCAGTAATATATATGATCTTTGCACTTGATCAGCCCTCAATGTGAACATTATTAGTAGAATTATTAGGCACAAAACATATTCTGCAGCAATGCATGAAGCTCCTATAATGAAAGTTCTAAACATCTTACATTAATAGAATGCAATGCTTCTCTCCTGAACTGTTTTCTTTTAGAAATATCTGTTAGAATTAGTGGAGGTAAATTTTCCTAAGTATATGAACATATACTAAAGGGCTGATTTATCAAGGGTCAAAGTGAATTAGAGAGAACTTAAAAAATTTAAAAATTTTTTTTGGAAATTTCGACTATCGAATAAGTTACTACAACTTTGACTTTGATTCAAAGTAAAAACGTTTGAATATTCGACCATTCAATAATCGAAGGACTGTCTCTTTAGAAAACTCTGACTACAATAGTTCGCCAATGGAACGATTCGAACGATTTAATCTTTCGATCGAACGATTTTACCTTGACCGCAGGATAGCCAAATTCAGTGAAAAAAACTTCGACTTTGATATTCGAAGTCGAGGTATTTAAATTCGATGGTTGAATTTTGAAGTATTTTCTACTTTGAAACTCGACCCTTGATAAATCAGCCCCTAAATATGATATAATAATTATATAATAGAAACCTTGCAGATGCTTACACCCAGTTCCTTCTTTAAAGTGAAAAGAAAGAGATAAAAAAAAAAAAAACCTGTATCTACCAGGGTTAGCATTTGTGTTTTCAATATTGTATGATTATTTGTGAAGTTTTAGGTTATGTTATTGGAATTTGTGTTCCAGAGCAGTTCATTTCCCACTGGAGAGGCAAATCAGCTTTCTGTGCTTTCCATATTTCGGAACAACTATCCTGTTGTGAGCAATTTCAGCCATAATGGAACATTTGTAATAAAGGTTATACTGAAAAGTTGTATTACTCTGTGACCTTTAAAACTTCATTTGTTTAATTTTTAAACATTTTTTACAAGTCCTCTGCATCACTACTGTGCCATTTATTAAGGGCATACTCTAGAGTGCATGCACTGATGCTATTTAAAATTATATTAAGGGAAGCAGGAACGGCTGTTTTTGTGGTTTATTGACAGATAGCTGTGTGTTGTGTGCTTCAGTAGCAGAGCTAAGATATCAGCTCTTGTTGTCGGTGTTGGCAAATGGATCTTTGAGATAATCTGTGTCAGGAAGTACAGAAGCCTGCCATAGCTGAGAAGATATAATTATTTGAGTTGTTTAGGCGGAAGAATGAGGATTTGATTAACCTGATTAAATTGTTAAAGTTGTTGTTGCAATGACAACTAACTGCATGTAAATATGGTCATATGTAAATGTCGTTATATTATTAAAAAAAAGCAGAAATAACCGGCTCTTGTGGAGGGGGGAAAGGGGTTTGTTTATACAGAAGCTTCCCAGTAGAGTTGTGATATTGATATTTCTTAATTAAAACAGTAAGCATAAAATCTGTTTATAAAACTTCAACCTTAGTGGCAACATTACCCATTTAGAGCATCTTATGGGACACACTTAATTGCATGGTTGTAATTAGTCCTGCATATGGTGCCTCTTAAAACATACCTATGGTTATATGCCTTATCAGCACCTTAGTGGTGTGGTAACCTGCACCTTGTGCGACTCTCCAATGTCACCTTATTTCACCTTGAAAATAACATTGTAGCGTTTTTCTAAGCCCTGTGTGTGGCAAGCTTCAGGGTCAGTGATTTACGCACGTTTGTCCACAGCATATGTAGTGCACATTCCAGGTCTTTTTATTTAATACGTTATAATACCTGGTCATCTGATACATTCCAGGTTTCTTCCATGAAGCAAAATGTGCAAGTTCCTATGGCAATAGGAGACTGTAGGTCATTTCTCTGGAACAAGGAGGCAATTCAATTTAGTACACTACCTGGTTGGTAGCAAATTATGAGTCTAGATTTTTATATTTGTATTTATTTTTAAATATAATCTATTTATTTTTATAAGGTTATTTATTTGAATTGAATGTATTGTTCAATAGTTGCTAATCAATTCTTTCTTTCTTTCTTTCTTTCTTTCTTTCTTTCTTTCTTTCTTTCTTTCTTTCTTTCTTTCTTTCTTTCTTTCTTCTGTAAACTACCACAATTTATAATCAACCAAATGAAACTTACTTATCTGTATATTAGATGGAAAATAATGGTCCTGATGGTATCTGTCCAAACCATTTGTTTTTTTTGTTTATCTATGGACATGTAATAATATTCCATGCCTTGAACATTAAACTGTGTTTTCCTGCAAACAAATGTAAAAAAAAGTTCTTTTAAATATTATAGACTTGGCTCCAGGCTAAATGTGTGCTGTAATCACCAGGGACGTAGCCTATTAAAAACCATGGGTGGTTATAACATAAAAGTAACATACTCCTTTGTTTATTTCTCCCTGGATGTGTTGGAGATTAACCTAGCTCTTGTTTTCCTGAAAAATGTCTGAAATTTTCTTCTTTCTTTCAAGAAAAATGTTATTCTGATTTTTAAAGTTAGATGTATGATAAAGTATTATTTAAGTTGAATTTAAAGCTCATTTTCCTCAGTAAATTTGAATCCATTTTAATTCCTCAGTTGATCTCACAGTACCATATGTACCATATCCCTACATAAACAGAACTTAAAATGTTTAAATTAAATTCACTGTTGCTAAATAGAAGTTACAACTTGGACCAAAGTTCCAACAAAGAGGAACAAACACAAAAGTAAAAAGTTGAATTCACAACAAAATAAATGAACTGCAAAGAGTGGAACATGGCACATTCAGAATATACATTAGGTCCCTTTTTGCTGTGTCCATATAACAGTGGTTACTATTGCATTTTTTACAGAGAAGCAGGGAACAAAACTTTTCATCATACAGCTCTTTACCAATGATTTTCAACCCCCTAAATTGTTTTCTTTTCTATAAAAAAAAAAATCTGACCCTTAAATGCAGAGAAACACAGCAGAGCTCCCAGTTGCCATCTTGTGGATCTTCGTGTAGTCTTAGAGTCTCAACACTGATTTATGCATGTGCAGTTGCAGCTGATTTCTGACTTGGCGCAAATGTGCATGCACCGGCAGGCTTCAGGATGGCAAAGAGACCTGAAAACTACACGAAGATCCTTTTTTAAAAATTTAGAATTTTTGGGTAAAATAACCTTTCTGTAATACAGAAACTTTCTGGATAACCGGTTCCCTACTGTAAATAGAAATATTGTTTAGGAGTAAAATACCAATTATTAATATGTATTAATATTTTATTTATATTACTACTGCATGAGACTGACATTTGTACCACCACTCTTTGTAGTCTATCTTTTAGCCAGTTCAATATAAAGGAACAAATGTTCCAGGCCAACATTCCTTAATTTAACCAGTAACCTTCTGTGTGGCAATGTATCAAATGCTTTAGCAAAGTCTAAGTAAATCACATCCGCTGCCTTCCTGGGGGCATATTCACTAAGATCCGAAAATTCGCTAGCGTTGGCTTCGCTAGCGCTTGCCGCACTTCACCAGGCTAATTTTCGCCATCGATAAAGTTACGCTTTAGTTACGCTCAGGTCGGCGAAGTTACGCTTAGGTCGGCGAACGGTAGCGTAGTTGCGCTAGTGTTACTTCGCCAGGCAAAGTGCAGTTATGCTAGCGATGCCTAATTTGCATACGGCAGGAACTTAATCTTATAATAGAAGTATATGTTACAGCCACTATGTGCCCCCTATATAGTTGTGTTGCTGTATGTTAGAAAATGTAGGGGGGAAGGAGGGAAACACGCCCCCAAAAAAAGATCTTTTTCAGACTATCACCCTACAGTGGTAAAACAATTTTTTTTCAAACTCCTATCTATTGTATTGAACTTCACCTGGTCGGACCAGGCGAAGTAAAGTCTAGCATAAGTGGTAACGTTCAGGAAAATTTTGATCTTAGTGAATTTGCGTAATTACGATCCTTCGTCAGTGCGCAACTTCACCTGGCGTAAGGGTGTGAAGTTGTGCAAGTCTATCTACTTCGCTAGCGAATATTCGAGTCAGTGTTAGTGAATTTGCAAAGTTGCAAAATGACATTACGCTGGCGAATTGTTGCAATCGTTAGACGCTTCACGCTTTAGTGAATTTGGGCCTTAAAATGTAGGTCCCTGCTCACCTTCTCATAAAAAGAAATTAAATTATCAAGATCTATTAAGCATAAAATCATGCTTGCACAAACTCATATTATTTTGATTTGCTATGAAGTCCAGTATCTTATCTTTTATTAACCCTTCGAAAAGCTTTCCTACCACTGATGTCAGACTAACTGGCCTATAATTTTGATGCTGAGAATGGGATCCCTCTCTGCACCATGCCAGACCCCAAAGAATCCTAAAAAATTAAGTAAAGAGGTTTATCAATCACAGAGTTAAGCTCACTAAGTACCCTGGGATGGTATACCATAAAAGTACCAACCTGGGATGTAATACCATCCTGCCCCAGACCTTTGGTTATCTTAACATGTTATAGTCTCTTTTGAATTTATTCATGTTTAATTTTTAATAGGACTATTAAAAATTAAACCTTCATTAACTGGTTCCTCATTTGTGTAGACAGACAAAAATAATATTTCAGAATCTCATCTTTTTTTTGTTCTCATCAACTAGCTGAGCCCCCTCTGATATCCTTCTTGATTTTTTTTTAATATTTACTTGTTTAAAAAATAATTTTGGATTCTTTTTACTGCTTGCTGCAATACCCCTTTTTTTTTTTGCACAATTTATTTTCCATCTTTATAATAAATGATCCGGCTGTCCCAACTAACTTGAAAGCCTTAAAAGCACGTCTAAATTATTGGAAGGCTGTCTCAAATGACTCCATTTTATTCAAATCACAATTTTTTTAAAATGATTCCTTTTTTCTCTGTAATAATAAAACAGTACCTTGTACTTGATCCCAACTAAGATATAATGAGTCCCTTTTGGAAGCAAAACCAGTCTATTGGGTTTATTTTATGTTTACTCTCTAGTAGACTTATGGTATGAAGATTCAAATTATGGAAATATCCTTTATTCAGAAACCCCCAGGTCCCGAGCATTCTGGAAAATGGGTCCTTTACATGTATACATTAATGAAAAAATATCAGTGGTTGGAAACAATGCATCACAAGTTAGTGTTCCTCCAAGTCTGTTAATCACCTGGATTTGTTACATTGTATTGCAAACCAAAACCACCAGTGCACAGTATATAATCGGCCCAACGCATACTACTTTCAGTAGCAGTTTTATGTTCTGGTGGAGATGCCTCTGATAACCATTATATAGTGCAGATATTGTACTAACCAGATGTGCCTTATCTTCCTCTATTATATCACCACTTAATATTTTTGTTTTCTAGTTCCTAACCTAAGGAATATTGATGGGGAAAACCTACCAGAAGTAAAGTCTGTGTTAGACAATGAAGAACTTGCAAACTCGTATGAACGAAAGCTCATTGAGGTAAGCATATAGACATCTGTCCACAATAAGGACATTGACAGATTTAGATGTCCGTACAAATTTACAGGTACTGTCAACAGTAAACAGAAATGATATTACTATCACCGATATGTAGTAAAAGGCATAGCAATAACCAATAAAATGTTTGCTTTTAAACAGGTGATTAGTAAATGCTACCTGCTGATTGGTTGCCATTGGAGAGAAGACTAGTACCACCCTCCTATTACATAACTCATCTTAATGGCTAATTTGGTTCTTTTGCAGATTTTGCATCTCTAGTCTTTAAGGTGGCCATACACTTTACAATTATGATCTTTCCTATGACCATTGATTGCAGGAAAGATCTTTCACTGCAAACCCACACGATGTTTTCCCAGCAGATTGTAGTAATAAAGTTTAAACAAAGTATTAAATGAGGGAAATTTGTTACACTGACATCGTTGAATACTAATTTGTTTTAGCATTATTTTACTATATACAATTCTATATTACAAAGGAACTGCATACTCCTCTTTACAAACATTTTGTCTACTAGAGAAAGCTACATTCATTTAATTGTGAAGTGATATTATCAAACACGGACAAAGAGAAGCCACAAACTGCATTTGCAGAGAAGTGTAAATCCATTGATTGTATTTACCCAGGTATATATACATCTAGTTTGACAGATAGGGCTTAAGTAGTTGGTATGTGCATATACAGTAGACCAGCAGCTGGTCTAAGGAAAAAGGTGTATTATAAGGGGCACAGCAGTTAGAGTGTTAAGAAGTGTTAAGGACTGCTGTTTACTGGTAGGATCATAGGAATATTTAGTAGTACTCTGCAGGTTGGATAGGATTCAAGTGGGTGAAGGGATAAACTAAAGGGGTATAG
Organism: Xenopus borealis; assembly: GCA_024363595.1. NCBI lineage: Eukaryota > Metazoa > Chordata > Amphibia > Anura > Pipidae > Xenopus > Xenopus borealis. The sequence continues at coordinate 86,684,409 of CM044448.1, read as the reverse complement.
GTAGGATCAGGTGACTGCAAAATTGAGTGTAAAAAGATATGAAGCAAACCTGTTCCTTTGTTACTACCACCACCCAAAAGAATTAGCTTTGGTGGGTTGAATTCCCCTTTAATGTATGCAGATCCAAATTCTGGAAAATCCCAGGTCCCAAGCATTCTGGATAATGGGTTTAGCTGTATGTATACATTAGCTGTATGCATACAGAAGTTTTTTTTCAAACGAAAACGGACCGTTTTCTATCGAACCGGTCCCTTTTAGTTTGAATTCGAATTGTTTGAATCATACGATTAAATTGTTCGATTTGAACGATTTCACCGAAAAAAACTTTGACTTCTCAAGCTTAAGCCAGAGACTCTTTATAGGTTATAGGAGGTCCCCCATAGGCTAAAACAGCAATTCGGCAGGTTTAAGGTGGCGAAAAGTCAAAGTTTTTAAAGAGACAGTGCTTTGATATTCAAATCAAATTTTGACCTATTCGATAGTTGAAGTACCAAGAAATGACTTCTTAATTAAAATCTTTTTAAATCGAATTGTCACTTCGACCCTTATAAATCTGCCCCTTATACTCCTGCAGGACACACATGGGCATGAATTATTTTTCTTGTATATTTTTGAAAACAGTACCTTTTTATACATACACATATTCCTTGTGAAGAAAGTTGATATGTTTCTGTAAATAAAAGTACGTGTTTATTATTATTATTATTATTATTATGTTTAGCAAGACACAGTTGTTAAAATATTTAGACCTAAATAATTCAGCAAGCTTTTTTTAAAAATGTGAAATACTTTCAGAACAACTTTTGGTCAAGTTACTGCTAAAGCACATTCATTGAATTCATATCGTAAATTGCCATGGGTTAAAATGAAAGCTAATTTTTGCAGTAAAGTCCTAGAGAACATTTGATATTCTTCTGCTAATAGTGACATAATGACAGCTGAAGCATTATGGCCAACAGGCATTAAACCATTAATTTTGATTTGCTATACATGACAGTTTCTTGGTTCTTAATTTGACAGTAGAGGGTGAATAACTGTAAAATAACAGCTCTTTATTTTTTTTAATTTTTGTAGTTTGATAGAAGTAATGTTAGTTTAGAGGGGCAAAGGTTTGGATCATCTTAGGCAATGTCCACATTAATACTGTTATCCCTGGTGTTCCTTCTTCTGATGCAGGCATGTCTTCAAGCACAGTCTGTGTTCTCATAAATGCTGCATTCTCAATTGTGTATTTTATCCATAAAAGGCATTTTTACTTAAGGAATGCACTTTAAACTTCCATTGCCTGTAATCTCCTTAATGTTAGATTTCTTTCTCTTGCTGAATAAACAGAGTCTGTCTTTTCTTCATAGATTCCTTTTATTTTTGCCATGATTAAGTGCAGACACTAAGGCAGTAGCCTCCCACCCCCAGCCTAGCTGCTACCCCGGTCAAATGCCTCTAAGACTTTACTTACCCCTCGGTGCAGATTCAGGGCATCTGTGTTGACAGCAGTCATCTTCTTGTCTTCAGGCATAGCAGTGCATGCGCTTTTTGACTATTTTGCAGGTTTGAGACAAATGTGCATGCGCCGAATGTCACAGGAATTGCCGAAGCACTGGAAGAAAACACAAAGATTACCAAAGAGCCAGAAGATGGCTGATGTGAACTCCGATGCCCTGATCTGAAATGCCTGAAAGTTATGTTGATCTTGACATCTGTATGCATTTGTTTGTGACCCCACAACTAAACTAAGAGCAAGCAAGTGAAATGTGTGCTAAGCCAATGACAGCATGTGTGTAGAGTAGCTGTAGCCATAGGAGTGTGGACATCAGCATGGAACTGTTATATATGATAATGCATTGTAGGGAACATTATCAACTGGAGCTCAAATCTGTTTTATATAAGCAGTGGTAATCAAAGAGGATCTTAGAATAAGTAAAGGCATGTGCATATCCTCAGAAAACCTCATAGACACGGTTTGGGCTCACTATATAGACATATTTTATTAACATGGAGTCACATTTTTGCAGAACAGCGTTTTTTTTTTTTAAACATGAACTCTTGAATGCGTTAGGGACAATATGTGTTTATACCTTTATCAATGGCCCTAATATATAATCGTACGAAGAAATAAATTACACTACATTATTTTGATATATTTTCTTTTTACATTTTTTCTAAATGTTTATAACAGAAATTTAAGATATGGTAATTAAAGGACAAGGAACGTCTCAAATAGAATAAGGCTAGAAATGCTGTATTTTGTATACTAAACATAAACATGAATTTACTGCACCACAAGCCTAATCAGACAAATGATTTATGCTTTCAAAGTTGGCCACAGGGGGCTGTCATCTTGTAACTTTGTTATACATCTTTACAAGAGCAAGACTATTCACATGCTCAGTGTGATCTGGGCTGCTTAGGGATCGTCATAAATGATCAAAACAGCACTAGTCAAATTATATCTGCCAGAAGCTGATGCAGCAAGACTGATTAATAATCAAAATATACAGACTGCACTGGGTCCTGTGTTGTCATGTAATCTAATGTGGATTTTATAGTTTTTGTATTGTTTAATACAAACTTTCTCAACTCTGCAGAACCAGTGGCTGCAGCAAAATAATCCTCCAAATAGAATCCCAGTTTATCTGTTTAAATCTGGCTCCATGATCTTTGTCCCTGCAGCTGGAAACCGTAAAGGGGATGTAAAAGCAAAAATAAAATCCAATACAAATCTCTACACAGTCGCCGACTGCTCTACAGGGAAACAAAGCTGATTGAGTTCTGCATGGCTGGGAAGTAAGGTGGGGGGCTCCCACTGCTGTTCATGAGCATGATTGTTTCCCTGCACAGCAGTTAGGGACCGTGTGACTATTCCTATCCACAACAGTAAATAAAGGGAGAATTTCACTGCATACAGTCAGGTTTCTTATAAAAATGGTACACTTTTTTTAATTAAGGTATATTGGATTCTTTTTCATTAAAGAAAGAAAAAATGGGATTTTTTTTTTGCCTTTCCTTGCCCTTTAAGATAACGATAAAAGAACTTAATTAATTTCAAAGGAAACTTTTGAGACAGAAGTTACTCACAAGGTAAAAAAAACATACTGATACTTAATGAGTAGTGATGGGCGAATTTATTTTTTCAGGGGCAAATTCGCGGCGAATTCCCACGATTCGCCGCTGGCGAATAAATTTGCGAAACGCCAGCGAAAATTCGCTAAAAAAACGAGTCGCTTTTGACGATGCACGTTGAAAACGATGCGATGGTTCTATTGTTTTTGGTGCACTATCCTCGTGGAGGCCTTATGTTTGGATTTTTAGTTTACCATTTTGATTGTTAAAGGAGACCTAAACCCTAAAAATTAATGTGGAAAAAATGCCATATTTTATATACTGAATTTATTGCACCAGCCTAAAGTTTCAGCTTGTCAATAGCAGCAATGATCCAGGACTTCAAACTTGTCACAGGGGGTCACCATCTTGGTCTGTGACACTCACATGCTCAGTGGGCTCTGAGCAGCTGTTGAGAAGCTAAGCTTAGGGGTCGTCACTAATTATCCAGCAGAAAATGAGGTTGTCCTATAATATAAGAGGATCCTACAGGGCTGATTATTAAATGCTGAAGCTAGTTGCAACGGTTTCTGTGCTGCCCTGTAGTAATTATCTGTAATAATTACTAATCAGCCTTATATTGTGACATTTATATTCCTTGTATAGTGTGAGTGGGACCCTAAGCTCAGTAAGTGACAGCAGCACAGAACATGTGAATCAGCAGAAAAGAAGATGGGGAGCTACTGGGGCATCTTTGGAGACACAGATCTTTACTGCTAAAAGACTGTGGTTGCCTTGGGCTGGTACAGAAGCCCAAAACAAAGTGTACAACATTTCTAGCCTATTTCTTTAGTTCTCATTTAAGTCTATGGTCCTTCTATAATTTCTTAGGTTAAGCCTTCTATTTTATTAGTATTTATACAAATATATGTTTTCCCCTGTCCAATATAGGTTATCTTTTGATCTGTAATGAAATATAAGACAAGCTGGGTTTTCTGTGGGATTCAGTTATTTTATATTCTGTGAAGACACTGTTTTTACTGGGTTAGAATGAGCATCTATAATCTTTCCACAACTGTATAATAAAGATCATTTGATTAGAAAATTTTAATAAACGAGAGCTATAAAATGACATCTTGGGCTAACTGTTCTAGTGGTAATTTGAGAAGCAATTTGGCCCCCTTAATTTGCAGGAAATTGCCTAATTATGATTAAATGCTGCCAGTTCTTTTTAGTTGCGGAGCTCCTATTTTTAGTTCATTAAGTGTTTTAGATTAACACTCGTTCATACCTAGTTGAAACTAATGATAGTGAATCTTATGACAAGCATTGCGACAGCAGCTACATTTTACAGCAATGATATAGATGTACAACACATAATTTTGAAGCCATTTAAAACGAAGTGTAAAATTATCACTCCACCAGGAGCTGTGCCGAGCTTGTGACATTTCTTCTATGTATTCTACAGTGTTCTTTAACATTGTAAAGAACCATTGTTGTTGCAAAGTTCAGCACCGGTCACAGTAGTTCTGTTGAATTCACAGTACTTTCGTCACCACAACTTCCACTTAACTGTTAAACTTCTGTATACGCACCTAACTTCATATTTTGTAAGTATAACTATATTGGCTGTCATTAACGTTTGTAACAAGATGATCAGCTTGGAATCCTTGAGGCTAGTATAGCTCGCTCACCCATCCCTGAGTCACCTAGCTAAATATGCTCCTAATCCAACAGCTAGGAAAGGCAGGTGTAGCTCATATAAAGCTGAAGGCCATTTATTTTGATTCCAAATATTTTGTAGGTTTTATTTGTTAGTTAAAGTGCCACACAAACATTTCTCATCTCTGGCTGGACATAAAGACAATAATATTTACAGTCATCTAAAATTCTTCTTTTAGGAATTTCTTGCTCATTGCTCTATATTACTTAAAGGGGTTTATCACAAAATGAAAATTTAATATAGGCTTCATCTCACTGAAATGAGACACTTTCTAAATACAATGAATCAAACATTTTGTACAGTTTAAGTTACTCTTCAGCATCTCACTCTTAACAACTTCATGCTCTCTTCATGCTGAGGTCTGGGTCAGACTTTGATTGACAGGTAGGTCTTATACGTCTTTTAGGGGGGCTCCTTTTCTTAGCAGAATGACTCAAATAACCTATGCCAGCACAAACAAAAGGTAACAGAATAACAGACTCTGGCAAACACCCTCCACACAGAGAAACAGGATTTCCATCACTATCGTGAAAATCAAAATTTAATATAAGCTTGAAGCTTCAGCACACTGAAATAAGAAGTTTACTAAAAACAATCTGTTAAATATTATGTACCTTTTCTGAAATAATCAAGTTTATGTTCATTATTCTTCTCTCAGCATCTTTTTCTCTTCTTTCTGCAGGAGTTGTATGTCAGATATTCATTGACAGTTAGGTTAAGGTTTACCATTGTGGGGGGCATTATATTGGATCGCAGCAAATCAATGACCACAAGAGATCTACCCTTGA
>CM044448.1:86620145-86640416 GCA_024363595.1 Xenopus borealis | reverse complement strand
GAAACTCTGGTGACAGCTTTGAAGCCCTGGATCCTTATTACTATACAGATGCTGAACCCTTATGCTGGTTGTATCTAAAATACACCATTTCTAGTCATATTAATTTTAATGTTTAGTTTTCCTTTAAATACATCTCTGACATAAAATACATTAAATAAACATCAGATAAATACCAGATTTCTCAAATGTCGAAGTTTGCTCCTTTGCCAAATGTGTCTGTTTTATTTTTTTATTTTTAGCTTTTTGGCACTAAAGAAAAACATGGTTTGTATATTGTGATGCAATGTAATTGTAGTATTTGCTATTTGAATAATGCAGTATATACATTGTCCCATATTGTGATTCTTTTACAGTGTGCCTTAAGCACTATTTATTGTTTCTGTATTTCTAGACCATGTCTGAGAAGAATGACATTGCCCTCAGCACCCATTTACAGTATATAATTCCACAATTCATAGTATTGTGCAGAGTGGAATCCTTATATGGTGTGAACATTTAGCGAGAACCTAAAATACTGCTGCATTAGACCATGGGGTAAAATATTAGAATAAAGTCTGGGAGCTAGAAGGAAATGGCAAAAGGCAAACTACCACCCCCATGCAGCACTGTTTAAATCTGACCATCTAGCAGTCTGAATAGTAAGATGTTTTATCAAAATGCAATTTGAGCTCAATTGCCTCTCTAACATCACTTTTCATATCTGAAGCTTTTTCTAATTATGTTGATCATGTGAGATATAGAGAGAGTGCAGAATTAAACATTAAGCTGCAGAAAGCCTGTCTGTAAGATTTTAACAAGGACAGTCTTTTGGGAAATCAGCAAAGCTGTAGAAAGTGCTGTCAGCTGAGAATTCCATGCCTTTATCCTACTCCCTTGCTCCCATGCCCTCAGCGTATCTATCTCACCTGGGAGTATGGCTTCTGGGTTCATATAATATTCTGATCATATTTTTTAAGAAAAATACTTTACATAAGGAGAGGGCTGCAATATGTGCTGAACCAAAACATTGGATATTCAGATATTTGTTTTTAATCATTGCCAAGTTGACTATGTTGAATAGGTTTGAGCTCTCCTTTCAATTGTCCGTGAACTTTCCCTTTTCTTCTCTTTAACAGATCACATCGTGCCCTTATAAATGTTTGGATACCCTCAGTTTTTCTTCGGGGTAAATCTGCCAATGCCTTTCACGTTTATCAGGTAAGACGCTGCAGAGCAGGCACAGTGCAAGCAGGGGTCTAGGAATCTGTATTATGTAAGTTACGTCTGTGCAAGTTTGCATAGCAAATCTCATTCTCACAACAGTGCAGCACTTATGTTAAACCTGTGGTGTTGCAATGATGGATTAGGGGAAAAGAAATTAGATTTTTTGGTTGGTCTCAATACAAAACAGGCAACAGATTTGTATATTGCTTTGCAAACTACTTGGGTATCTAAATAATAAGTCGTATGGGTCCTGCACTCATACATTTGGTAACTGATTCTTATCACTTTTCAACACAAATACTGTATGACAGTGCTCTTATGAGAATTACATAAGGTAAATAGAAGAAAAACTCTGTAGTATTTGAATTTAGTACTAAACTATGAACAGGCAAATGTTGCCTCCCTCACTGCTGTCACCAGGTAACATACCCCTACTCCATGTTAATGGGGTAGTTTACCTTTACATTAGCTTGGGCTGGCCCATTTATCAAAGGTCGAATTTCAAATTCATGTGAATTTTTAAAAATTTGAATATACTCACAATTCAAGTGAGTATTTGATACACATATTTGAATAAGAGACTGGAAAATGAATAGGAGAGGCCTGGACAGAAAGATGAGTAATAAAAATTAGAGATGGCAACAAATGTAGTTTTACAGAGCATTGTTTTTTTAAATGGGGTCAGTGACCCCAATTTGAATGCTGGCAAGAATTTAAGAAACAGTTTGAATGTCTAATGTTCGATCGAATGGTTCTGATAGGAAAATTCAAATCATATTTGTTTCTTACTAATCGAGTTTTTCTACGAAAAAATAAAACTAGAATGTCAGGAAGTCATCTCCAAATGGCTCAACAGACCTCTGCCATTGACTTGCACATGAACTCGGCAAGTTTTAGGTTAGCCAATATTCAAATCAGAACTCTTTCAGTGTCAGTGGGGTCAGTGACCTCAATTTGAAAGCTGGCAAGAGTCAGAAGTAGAGGGGAATTTAAGAAACAATTTGACTGTCTGATAAAAAATAAAACTAGAATGTCAGGAAGGCTAGTAACATCTCCAAATGGCACAACGCACCTCTGCCATTGACTTTCCCATGAACTTGGCAGGTTTAAGATTAGCCAATATTCAAATCAGAGCTCTTTCCATGGTTGAGGTGTGATAAATCTCACATTCTAATTTGCATTTGAATAGGGGGATTAAAATTTGAATTGTGAATTTTGAAACTCACAAATTCTATTTCTAATTCTAATTTACTATTCAACCTGCCCCTTAGTATGATTTATAAAATGATAATCTGAGACTATTTGCAATTTGGTTTGATTTCTGTCTTTTGAGTTAGCTTTTTATTCAGCAGCTCTGCCCTACCTGCCATGCAAGTATTTTAATGAGACTCGAAAATGAATAATAAAAATTACAGATGGCAATAAATGTTGTAGTTTTACAGAGCATTGTTTTTTGTTAAATGGGGTCAGTGACCCCAATCTGAAAGCAGGAAAGAGTCAGAAGTAGATGGCAAATAATTAAAAACTATAAAAAAAAAGAATTGTTATGAAGTACTTTTTTTAAACCTGTATGTCTATTTACACCACTCTCTGTAAATCTTGTTTTCTCTCTCTGTCTGTGATTTTCCTCACTCAGTCACATATCCCATCACCTGTCTTCATTTTGCATGTTTTTTAAAATTATTTTCCTTACCATTCCTATTTTGCTCCGGAGCAATTCTTCCCCACTCGTTCCTGTTGAGTAAATCCTCGGTTTAAGATATGTTGTAAACATCCTTGTTTTATTTTATTATTTATATTTATCGCTTTCTCTGAATCATTTTCTTTTTCTGCTCTGACTGCATTTTGTAAAGCAGCTGTAAATGTAGTTGCTTGATTTATTCCTGTGAAAACTTATTTGCAAGAAAAAAAATAAATCCCACTGGTAGAACAGCTTAAGAGACCTGGAAGGAAGCTGTGCTTATTTTGTATACCTCCATGCATGTTCTTGTTGCTGTTGTTGGTCTACAGCAGCCTATTTCTTTATCCATTAGACCTTGGGATTTAACCACTGAATGGCATCCAGCAGTGAGTTGTGTCTTGTGATGATAAGGCGTATTTAAAATTGAATACTTATTTTTCTGGTCTTATCTCTCCTTACATGGGCATTGCATCAGGAAACTTCTGAGCTCCCATTATATTTAATGTGTTTGGGGCATTCTTCAAAACAAATGAAGTGATCATGTCTTATTTGTGGAAAGGGGGCATTATTGATGAACCTGTGAAGTATGAAGTTAATCCTTTCGTGCCTAAATTGCATGGAGGGTTTATTTATGCCTTGGGCTTAGAATACAACATTAATCATCACAGTGCAACTGGTATATGATTCCAGAAATAGAACTACTTTTTAAAGCCATAGGCCAAAATATAATCTGGACATTACTGCTACTAGACCCAGTTTTCCACTAGCCTTTCCACTAACAAACAGAAAACTTAACCTCAGTCTCAAATGCAAAATCCAAAACTTTCAAGTGTTTTGTTACAAGACGTTTATTGTTTTTGTTTGGGATGCCAAATATGGGCTGTGATTGGGTTAATTGATAGCCCCATGTGGACTGTTAGCCTGCATGAGACCCTGTTGCCAAATAAGGCCTGTGATAGGCTAATTGATAGCCCCATGTGGACTGTTAGCCTGCATGACACTCTATTGCCAAACAGGGGTCCCTCGCCCTTTTTAACTGAGCACAATTAAAATGTAAAGATTGTTCGGAGCCACACAAGCAGCAAAAAAATCTTTGGGGATGTCAAATAAGGGCCATGATATGCTAATTGATATACTGATGTGGACTATTAACCTGCATGAGACTCTGCTGGAGTAAAGTTGTGTCTTCATGGCTTCAAAACATGAACTTACTGGGAGCAACATCAGTGGGAGTGGAAAGCAACATGTTACTCATAAGCCTCTAATTGGGGACAACTTCCCTAGCCAAAAGGTGTTTATACAACAGTGTGCTGTGCAGTGGAGTTTTTTGGAGAACAGAATCTAGACCCATTTTTTTTCATGAAGCTATGCTCAAAGTCTTGCCTTCCATAAAAGCAAAGCATTTAATAAGCATTTCTCTAACAAGAAGATTTTGATTGGATATAAACATGTCCCACTTGATTTACCAGCAGAGAAACGATACCTTTGGTAGAACATGTAATATACTACAAGTGTAGAATAACTTAATGGTTAAACACACATGGAAATTGGTCAGCATAGTGATGAGTGACTTTTTCTGCATTTTAACATCTGCAAATTTTTTCACAAAACTGCAGCAAAAATCCTCCTCAAATAATTGCGCTGCAACAAAAAAATAGCCAAGACAAAAAGGTCACCATAAGTAAAAAATGAAAAAAAATGTGCTTGTTTCATGAGGTCACAAAAAATCTGATTGCTTCATGGTTTGGCCACCCATGTTGGTGGACTAAATCAGGGTCTTCTGATTGGCACCATGGGCAGCAATTGGAGCCTATGCAGGAGCACTGGATGAAGACTAAATAAGCAGTGTGGCGTTGTTCTTGCCTAGTTAAATGTTTTAATTATTATTATTAATAGCATGTATTTATAGCGCGCCAACATATTTCGCAGCGCTGCCCAATAGATATTCTGGCTGAAAACAGGGCAGATATTAGTCAGTTTAACCCAATATATCTATATATATTAATATTAATTTAAACATATATCTAAATAATTTGGATGTGGCAAAAAATTAAGCAGTCTAGCTTTAAAAAAATCTGGTTCTCAGCTTTCCCAGACTTTCATCTTTCTCAGCTACTGTATCTCTAGAATTGCAGATCATGGCTTGTGCTTACTTGGGGAATTAAGAAAGACTCTTGTATTTGGAATACCTTAAGAACAGATGTTTGTAATGAATACATTAGAGTACATGGTAATCAGTTGCCAAGTTGATTAAAGTAAACAGACCAGCCATACTAGATACACTTCTTCCTTTTCGGTTTCCCAGTTAGCATTTCACATGACAATGTTTTACATTTTTGGTGCATCTGGTACACAGTGGGTAAATGGTTATGTCCTTGTGTGCCAGATGCTTTGCTAAACTCTGCTCCATCTCTGCTTGTTGTTACTTGTTGCACAGCCATCCTCCGAGGTTGCATTGTGCAGTGCCGTATCACTAATTTAAAATTTTGGTGAATTTTTTAAAAAACATTTTTTCATATAAAAAAATACTGATTTAGAATGAATCAGTCTAATTCAGATCAACTGGCTGGGAAATCTAGCCTGTGCTTTAATTCAATATTATTAATCAAAATCAAATATGGCCTATAACTGTGGCCTATAACTGTCTATCAGATTTAGTACCTGAAGCCAGTCATTCAGATTTTGGGGGGTCTGAAATATGAATTCAATGGATAATTCAGCCATTTTGATAAATATCTGTTTTGATTGATTCAATTAAGCTGCTCTATTAATCAAACTTTATGAACCAGTTGCATTTGACCAAATACCCAAACTTCACCAGAATTCCCAGTTTGATTCTTCATAAATCTGCCTGTATATATCTCAAACAAAAACATTTTGAATGTGTATTACTTTTAATTATTAATGTGGTAGCTTTAAATATATGTTTAATAGCAACTCCCAACAATTGTAAATAAAGTAGATGATCTATTTTATTGCAGATTCATTCTTGTGCTGCATTCTTCAGTTTGTACTAACTACAGCATATGTTACCTAGTTGGTGACATTGTATGGTCTTGCCTAGATATATTGTAGACTGGCTGAACAGATCATTTCTTTTCTCGTACTTTGTCACTGGGGCTTCCTGCTGTTTCTTTTTCTCTCATGGGAACATGAATATTTGACAGACTGCCTGAAGGTTTTGATATCATTGTGACGCAGTCAGTTCTTCATTTGCCTCTTCTACATTATTTCTTGGGGCAAAGTTACAATGTTGGGATGTGATTTGGACTTCATACTGTAGTTGTTTTTTCTTTTAAACAAAGCTTTTTTGACAAGGTAAATTAGACTTGTGGAACAGACTCCTGGATTTTATATTATCTAACTATATCTTTCCAGAGGAGCAATGTTCTCCATGGTGAATATGAGGAGAATAATATTAAGCAATATTATTTATACTATGGTTCTATAGGTTATTTGGTTCCATTTGTGTTTATATATGTTTGTCTGTTAGCCGAGTCAGAATTTCACTAGAGGTAATGTGTTAAATATGTATCTAAATATATATTATAAATATCTGACAACCTTTAGGAAGAATTTAAAGGTTTTATGCATATATTTCAGGTTTTGTATATGTGGTTGCTGTATTGCTTGTAGTTTTTATGGCTAGTGTCTTCATCACATTGCTCATAAAAACATATAGGGAACACATGTCAATTACAACTTTAAATAGTTGTAAAATTAAGGTTACATTCAGTTTGCAGTTGAGACCACAAACTAAGTACAGTGCACACAAATTATATGATTCACATAAAAAAATCCTGACAAATATGCAACAGTATACACTTGTTGGGGATATGGTGGTGGTGGTGGGGGGTCTTGGATCTGAGAATGTTACAAGGGGATTTATTTTGTGGCTCTACTTTTTGTCTACCATATTTATAAAAAAAATGGGTCTAGTATGGTCCTTTCTATAGTTACAAACTGTCTATGGATTTCCTCCATCTTTAGACTGGGCAGGGTGAGGAGAGTTTGAATGATCTCTACAGAGTTGGCAATTGTCTAGTCAGGTCCCTAGAGGAGAAACGTTTGGTGACACATACAAGTCTGTAGCCAGAAGGAAAAGGGTATCAAAAACAGGAGATGTGGCTATATTTATGTTTTTGTGCCATCTAGTCTGTAGATAATCATACAGAGTTAACCATAGAGAATTTGGAAGGTATCATTAGTTGCACTCCCAAACATTTGCTGAGTGTGTTGAATTGAAGCCAGATCTTAGAGGGATACAGTTGAGCTTAGGGTATTTGTCATTTCCCCGCAATAGCCTAGAACCTGTGTATTTTTATAGTGGGGAGTGCCAGCCACTGGAAATCTGTACAACCAGCCATGATAGTTAGCGGGATAGTTAGACCATACTTTCCCCCTGTCACATGGTTACATAAAGGTTGTGAGTTGCAGCCTGGGCTTGGACCTGCCTGACAAATTTTCCAAACAGAGAATTAATCCGTACGGGACATGCCTACATTTCTATCATAGAAGAAAATTGCTATAGAAAAATGTTGTATAGACTGTATTTTTCTCTTGTATGCTATGTATGGAGCTATTACTTGATTTAGTTTTTCTTGTATAACAGATTCTCAACCATTTAATTCTTAAAAGGTTATTGATGCTTACATTGAGTAAAAAGAACGGCCATTGATGTGCATTTGTATGGTGTAAAGTGCTACTGAAAAGCCTTGTTGAGCTTTACAAGTACAATGAAGTTTTAAAGAGGAGATAAAACCCAATGAAGCCTCTTGAATCATCAAAGAAAGTAATTTAGAGTGCCAAATAAATTCTGGCAAAAACCCAAAACTCGCTGTTTGTAAATTGAAAACAATTATTTCTTATCTGAGTGGTAAGGATTTTTACTTTTGCTCTTGAAGAAATACTGAAGCATTTACTTTCGTTGTTTTCTCTGTCCACAAAACATTTTTTCCTCTCATGTACAGAGGAGTAGCATACAGTTGGAATTCTATATTGACAGCCAGGGGTGCTGTGCCAATGAACTCACAACAGATGACAGCGCCCCACTGGTTACCAGGGGCGGGAAAAATGCCTCCAGGTAATTTTGATTGGTCAAATTTTCAAATATGCAAATTAGCTCAATTCGACCATCGAATTTGATAAATTCAATCGTATCAAATAGATCAAATAGATCGAATAAAAATCTATTTGACTATTCGATCATGCGATGGTTGAAGAGCTTGCCCTCTAAAATTGAATTCGACTGCCTACTTCGCCAGATAAAAGCTACTGAATTGTAATAGAAGCCTATGGGAATCCCCCATAGGCTTTTTTTTTGTTACCTGTTTGAAGAGAATTCCTATGATTGAACGCTTGGATCGTTCGAATCGTTTTATTGAACTATCGAATTAAATTTTACAATTTTTTTCGTAAAATCGTTCGATCATACCACTTTATTGAAAAATCGAATAGTGCAAAACTAGTGAATATTTCTATGATTTCATCGAATTTTTATTCAAAAATCTAATTTTTGCCGAATTTTTGGCAAGGAATGGTAAATCTGCCCCTTACTATAACTGTATAAATGGCTGATGATGATACATGCGATAAGGGGGGAGGGGTTGAGGCAGTTCCATCCAATCCATAAAAATGGAAACATCATTACAATGTCACACCACACATACAGTTGTGTTCAGAATAATAGCAGTGTGAATAAAAAAGTAAATGAAGCTCAAAATCTCAGGGCTTATGCCAAGTTGTCTGTATGATACGATATTATATAAATATCTCCTTTACAGTGTCTCTATACCCTAAGCCAAATTGTTAGGCACAACAATGTTCCATTCCAGGGTGAATCCACCTCACAGCCAAATAGATCACCTTAAACATGGTCCAAACATTCTAACACCAAGCTCAGTCTGTAGCAGTGCACATAAAAACATTTATTTTTTCAGAGCTGTTTCTGCATATCATATTGCACATATTAATAAAATACAGGTGCAAATATTAGCCAGTATTATATTAAGTTTCAAATAACTCACCGTCTCACAACAAAAAATCATATTACAGCACAGTACACAAATACCTGAAAGTTCAAGCACCCATTCAGACCAATTGCTTTCACATTAAAATCTTATTTTAGGATACGTTTTTAATGTAACCTTATTGCATGGTATTTGAAGAAATAATAAATAATAAAGTAGAGCTAAGGTTTAATGGGTTGTTCACCTTTGAACAACAATTTACAGTAATGTAGAAAGTGCTATTCACAGACCTTTTTGCAGTTCATCTTCATTTTTTATCATTTGAGTTTTTTGTAGTGTTTATTGCTTTTCATTAACAGCTACATATATAGTTTGGAATTTCAGCAACTATCTTGTTGCTAGGGTCAAAATAAACCAGGCAGTGGTTTGAATGGGAGGCAGGGATATGAATAGAGGAGGACTTAAATAGAAAGAAAAGTAATTAAAAGTAGCAATTAAAACGTAAATTGTAATCTCATAGAATAAAAGTGTTTGGTTGCTGGTGACTACCTTTTGAAAACTGTAAAAAGTCAGTGGAGGTAGCCAAATAATTAAAAAAACTAGAAAAACTAGAAAAATTAACACAAATAGTAAAGCTGCCAATAACAGGCCCTTTTAATAAAAAATGAAGATGCACTGCAAAAAGGTCTGAGAATAGCACTTTCTATTCTCAGACCTCAGATTTATTAATTCGAATACTTGAATTTATTTTTGTGTCAAAACTCACAAATTTGAATTTTAAAAGCACCAACTCGAATGTAAAATTCAGATGTGAGATTTATCACACCTCAAACATGGAAACACTTCTAATTTGAATGATCGCCACCTAAAACCTGCCAAATTCATTGACATTCAAGCTTTTTTTTTTCTGAGGAAAACTGGATTTGAATTTGGTTTGAATTCTCAGGTCGGGACTATTTGATCGAATATTAGACGTTCAAGTTTTTTCATAAATAATCTGCCATTTGAGTTGTGAGTACATTCCAATTTATTAGAGTAAATAAAAACCACCAAAATGAACAATATACTTATAGTACAAATGAGAACTAGGACTTGGAGTCTGTGCAACCTGACATGATTTTTAGAATATGGAGATATAATTGAGGCCAAATGTCTAGAACAAGATATTGAGATATTAAATCTTTCGTTTTAATGATACCTTTTAGAGGGTAATTTAGCATGCCTGTAATGTTCTCTCTTTATTCATGGTGTTCTCTTTCATTATCATGACTGGCGTGTCCTCAGCATTATCCTTTCTTTGAAAAAAACATGCCTTTTCCAGAGGGATCAAAGCAGTAATAAAGATTTACATTCAATGATGATCGAAGGCAAAATATACCTTGTATATGCAGGTTTTTCATTTTCAAAGATTTATTTAAAAAAGAACATTAAATGGCCTGAAGTTCATAAAATGAAATGGAGTTGTGTGAATGAACACACACACACACATATATGTATATATATATATATATATATATATATATATATATATACACACCCTATTTATGGATGTCCAGCTTATCAACTTTACAAAAAATGTGTATTTATTGATACCAAGCCTAACTTTTAGAACTGACATTCTAACACAAACAAAATGTAAGACTAACTTGTGAACACAACCATAAAAGTTGTGTTTTAGTGTATGTATTTAGTTACTGTCTCTGGAGCAGAATTCTGTGTAAAATTGTTATTGGATGAGGTAAAATAATGTTGACATGTGCAGTATGTTATAAAGTGAATGTACCATTGTATACATTTGAATTCAACCAATCCAAACAAAGCACATTACAAGTACCCAGTATGCAAATACAGAGCATATAAAATGCTACAGGAGAACAGCAACAACAATTGTTTTTGTCCGGTGTTGTCGTTCTCTATTTTCATTTGTATACAGAAATACTGTTCCATCACTGCAACCCATGTATTCTACACAAATCCACTTATATTCTACACAAATCACTCGATATCCGATCGTATGAACTCATCGAGAAATCGGATATCAAGCAAAATGATAGCCTAAAACAATTCGATAAGCATTCGATAGTCGATAGGCGAATTTGGTCGAGCTAATTATGGGGAATAATAGTAAATTTGCCCTTAAGTGTTTCAGTTAAGCTATTGTATGGACATGGTGGCAGGCCAAGCTAAACAGGACACAAGGGACATGTGTACATAGCAGATAACAGAGGACCAGATTCAATTCAAAGAGATGAACTTATGTACTATTTCCTTTCCAAAAATCCCCATATACTTCTATTGAGTTTTCATGAGATAAACCTTGTGATAAGTTTTTCTCACTGAATTGAATCTGAACCAAACTGTGAATGTTACAAGGGGTTTTATCCTTATCAGATTCTATTCATGTCTCTTAATAGAACTATACAATAAAAAACAGATAGACTCACTTCATGGCTTTGCTGGTCCTATAATCTGTTTGTATATAGAGAAGAGCTTGTCTGTAGTGCAACATGGAAATTAAAACATATCTTTAATTTCTCAGCCTACAGTTCAGCATTGAGAGGACATGGGTTTAAAATAAAATATTATATGCACTCAAAGACAACAAATGTGTCAGAATTCTGAGTTCATAACCATTAATACTATCCGCCATACTTTTACTGTGGTGTCTTTAGTGTCATGTTTTCTTAAGGCACCGAGCATCGCATAGAGATGTACAGATGCAGCCACTTGGATTTGTGTGTTAAATGCATCATGACTCAGGGCTAATTGAAGAAACTGTTTTGTCTAAAGTTACCTTAACTCATTTAATGCATCTACCTTTTTTATTAGCATACCAAAGCACCATTATTAACAATGATGAACACTTTAATTACATGGGATGCTGTGACGCAATTTTCTGTGTTAAATGAGACAAGTGTGAAGTCTGAGTTTAGTTATTCTGTGTTAAACACACAATCCAAAGTGGATTGATAGGGTGATCGGTCGTGAGCCCTAGGACCCAATGATCAGATCACAACGGAGGTGGTACAGGTCGGTCGAACTGATGTGGCTGCAATCTGACAGGAGTGAAGCTAGTAAATAAGAGTAGATGTATGCCAAATGTTGCCAATATCATAATATATTTCTTTAGACAAATACATACTAGTATCCATGCATCTGAATATTCATATTATAATATCAGATATCTTCTGTATGTGTTTATGGTGCTTAACTTAATTCTGCCCCTAACAACAGATGCAGCCGCTTTCTCAGAGATAAAGGAACAGTAAAATCAAAAAATAAAAGTAATAACATTATAATGAAGTGTTGCCCTGCACTTGTAAAACTGCTGTTTTTGCTTCAGAAACACCACATTGTTTATATAAATAAGCTGTTGTGTAGCAGTGTTAATCCATTAATATAATGTTATCCATTATTTAACCTGTGCCATTTATACCTTTTTCAATTTGTGCCATTGCTACACAGCCACTTGTTTATATAAACTAAAGTAGTGGTTCTGAATCAAACATCTGAGTTTTGCCCCAGCAGACCAACAGTAAGTGATATTTTCATTACTTTAAAAAACACTTAAATTTTTTGTTCTTACTTAGCCTTTAAGTTTAAAGGACACAAATGTGAAGGCTCTATCAGCCCACACCTCCAGTGAGGGATACCATTTTTATATGATAGGCGTCTGTCAACATAAATGCTCCGAAAGCTGCTGTTTTATGTAAACTAGTGTAACCCCTTCTTGGCCACCCCACTGTGCCATAGGTTATACACCATTACCTTCTTACCATATATCAGGTACTGAATTCCCTTTGCTAAGTGAAAGGGTACTGGGAATTACCTCTCATGGCAGTGCCTCCACCTAATGGGATCCGGGAATACACATGCTTGTGGCTCCAGTAGGAAACAATAATAAAACACACAGTTTTTAGTAAAACACACAACTTTATATAAGAGTAGAAAAGTTCAAGGTAAATATGCAACTACATATTACTGACCCAATACCCTGGGGAACAATTTTGTAGTCCAATCCAGGCACCTCCTTGCCAGGCAAAATCCCTCACTCCTCTCCTGGTGGACAAAGACACTCAGTCCCTTTTCCACAAAGAGCTCTTAAATTTCCCCAGGTAGCACTACCTGCCCAAATACCTCTCCGGATGGACAGAGGTAGTTGGTCCCACATAGCAGGCTCACGGACAACACCTGTATCTTTAACAGGGACACACACAGAGCTGGAACGGGCATCCAGAGTGATTACATCCTTCAGCTAAGCACACAAAGCTTAAATCTTTAGGGCATGCCCCAAACACCTTCTGGCAACCGCTGGTATCTACCAGAACACACTGCCCCAACCTTTAATTTAGGTTCAACCCATAGATGGACAGGCAGGGGATTTCCTACCATGTGGGATTTCAGACCATAGGACAAAATTAACCCTATGGATCCCTACCCTAGATATCACTAGATAAAGTGATATGTAAGATACATGTGGAATAATGTGACCCCATAGAATATAGAATATAAAATGTCAGTCACCAAGAAGTTAGAATTACAAAGAAGCATGCAAATTGTTTTTATACAGACCATGGTCCTCCAAGGTAACTTCTAGTATCTACATATTTTAAATTGGGATGGTACATTATATCTTATAATGCACAAGTTGCAACAGGTCATGTGATACAAGTACCATCACTAAGCACCATTTTTAACTGATGACAGCACTGAGTAATTATATTGTACAAAATATTCATGGATCTTGTGTAATAAATTGTATAGTTCTAAAAAGGCACAATACAATATGGAATTGATTGCTTCCCTATATCTGCAAATGCTGATAATTTTAAGTGGAACAATTGCTTACAAAATCATGTATACTGCAGAGTTTAGCATTTTTTAAGTTTAACACCATTTTTTGTAATGGGTCATTTTAGGATCATTTGATATATTTAAATGAAACAAAATGTACTTTTGAAAAAGCTATTTTCTCAGAGTAACATTTTTTGTTATACTGTAATGTGCACTTTCAATGTAGTTCAGGTAAATGCCTCTACTTTCTGAAAGTATGATTGCACAATAACCCTGTGCACACTGTGAATGTTTGTGAGAACCAAATGTATTTGAAAAAAATGAATTTTTCCTTTGTGGGAAGTGCCAAATATAAATTTGTTTTGTGACTTAAATAGTCATTTTCATTAGGTGTCCCCAGTAACACACAGTGAGTTGGGTTATACCTAAAGGGTTAAAGGGAAATGCCACTCATATTCTTTAAAAAAAATTAATTTGTTTAATGAAAGAAATGTTTATTTCACATCAACTTTGCCATACGTACTAAATACATTTACCGGGTTATTTATTAAAATCCACATGTCAAAAACGAAAAAAAAAATAAAAAAATGCAATTTTTTATTTTTTTATACCCTGCGCATGGAAAAAGTCAGAATTAGAAACTCTGGCATCTCAGACCTGCCAAGGTTGTATATAAGTCAATGGGAGAGGTCCCTATCCTACGTGGAAGTTTCTGTGGTGATCGCCCGAATTAACTTGAAAATACGCATATTTCGAATTGTTCAGTAAAAATCCTCCAAATTTTGGCTTCTCTGGAAAAAGCCAGAAAAAAACGTACTATTTAGCTCTCTATCGAATTTTTCCCCAATGCGATGAAATCATGATTTTTAAATAATAAATAAGGTCACACTGTGGATTCTAGTTTACTGAATGGTTCTAATGAAATACTAGGCATTTATGATTTCAAAAGTTTTTATTTGGCAAATAATTTTGGTAAAACAGGCAAAGTATCAGCCTTTTCACTAGCATCAGCCTTCTTTCGTGCTCTCTCGTTGAGCCGTGCTTTGGTCTGGGGCAGTCAAACAGCAGATTTTGTTGCTGAAATGCATATTCACACTTTTTGGCACTGAAATCTGCTCCATGGGACAAATTCACTAAAGGGCAAATTTTCAACTGTGAAAGCTTTCCCACACTTTAAATTCATTTTAAATTCACAGGTTTAAATTCATTACTACGCACATTCGTTATCACTACGCTAATTCACTAAAATGGGAAGTTGCATATCTGTAGCAGAACACTGGCAAAATTTTGCGAGCACTAATTCGGCAGCGTGAGCATTTCATAGCGAACTTTCAGCTGTGTTCATTTCTGCCTAGCAAAACTTTGTTAGTACACTTAGACTTAGCTCAGTTTAAATAGGGCAGAACATATAGGTCGTATGGACGCCTTTATTAGTACTGTTGGTGCAAATGCTTGAAGTGGCTACTTTTTATTACAAATCTCCAAGGAAGCAAAATAAAAAATAGATTTTTTTCAAATACATTTGGTTCTCACAAACATTCACAGTGTGCACAGGGTTATTGTGCAATCATACTTCATATAGTAGAGGCATTTACCTGAACTATAAATACAAAATAGATCCTATAATGAGCCCACCCTAAAACAAATGTTGCATGCTCCTCAGATGGTTGGGAAAGAAATGTTAACACAAAAGTCTTTAATAGTTAGAACTTTTGAAGGCAATCCCACTTTAAAATATCAAAAACAAGGGCAGCATTTTATGACTTTCCCACATACAGGATAAGTGATGGGCGAATTTATTCGCCAGGGCCGAATTCGCAGCGAATTCCCGCGATTCGCCGCTGGCGAATAAATTTGCGAATCACCAGCGAAATTTCGCCAAAAAAAAAAACGAGTCGCGCGTCGTTTTTGTGCGTCGGAAACGTCGCAACGCGCGTCAAAAAAGTCCCGCGACTCGTTTCGCAAATTTTTCGCCGATTCGCGAATTTCTCTAGAAATTCGCGAATCTTTAGGCAAAGCGAATCGCGGGAGATTCGCCCATCACTATACAGGATATGATGTCACTGACATAAGATTGAGGAAGATGTAACTTCATCTTATCAGTTCGCCTGGTCTAAGGTGGCAAAGGCGAAAGGGGTGACGTTCTGTAAAATTTGCACTTTGCGGAGGAACGATCATTCGCCTCAGAGCAAATTCGGCTGGTGGTAGAATGTGAAACTGTGCTAGCAACAGTCTCTTTCTCTAGCGAATTGTTGTCTGTGCCTGTTCGTAAATTGGCAATGTCCCTGCAGATGTGATTTCTGCCAAATTTTCGCTAGAGACGGCCACTTCACCCTCATGTGTCTGCAGCCAGGACGACTTGGTAACTCCTGGTGCAAATACATGAGATGTCAGTGGAGGGGCTAATTCCTGGCCTGCAATGAGCCCTGTTTAGCATTAGCTTTTAGTTGTCTTTGCAGTGCACTACATACTTACGCAAAGTCTATCTTGTTGTAATACATTTACCATTTTTCTCTTGATGTACCAGTTAATGCAGTGCAGATTATTTTCATTGTTTGGTGTGGATCAAAAATCTTAAGGCAGAGATACTCAAAAGATAGATGGGCGATCCCATAATATCTTTAATTTGCAATTGATTTTGAGCAGAGCATTGGCTGCAAACAATTCTACTTGTCTGCCACTTTGTTTGCCTCTTGCTATGGGGAGTTCCTAGGTACTTTTGAAATAGGAGTTATTTATTTAAAAATATCAATATGGGGCAGATTTGCTATTGGTCGAATTCGAGGGTGAATTCACCCTCGAATTCGACCAATCAAATTGTGGTTGAATTAAAAACCTTCAAATTCTAATCGAATTATTGAAGGTTTTTAACCATTTGAACAAATTTTTTTTATTCAATCAGAAAAGGCTGGAGCTTCCCATAGGGTTTAACAGCAATGCAGTAGGTTTAATCTGGTGAACTAGCCAGACTGGTCGAATGATCGAATATTCGATTATTCGAGTCATTCAAATCATTTGAATTGATTGAATTTTTTTAAAATTTGATGGTCGAAGTACCCAAAAAATGTATTTCGAATTTGAATCTTTTTGTAAATTCGATCGAATTTCGAATCATTCATGTGAATTTAGTAAATCTGCCCCTATGTGTTTAAAAAAAAAAAGTAGCAATAACAGTACATATGTAGCCTTAAAGAGCATTATTTTTAGATGGGCTCAATGACCCACATTTGAAAGCAGGAAAGAGACAGGAGAAGGAAAATAATTAAAAAAAAGAATATAAAAAATAAATAATGAGACAAATCGAGGGTGTCTAACAACCTGGCGACCACATTCATTACCCATTTACCTGTCTTTTAAAATGGGAATTGCTTGCAGAAGCCCACACTTGTCAGGTGTTCGTTACATATATGCTTACAGGCTAGTTCCATGCATGATGACAGTTTCAGGGCTTGTGTTGCCGTGCTTTGTGCTACTTAAAGGGCACCTGTCAATGAAAAAAGTTTACCCTATTGGAGATGCAGCTAAAATAAGCTGCAACAAGCACAATTTTTTTTCTTTGCATTGTACCTTGATCAAAAATGATGAATGAGCCCTGTGACTGCAAGCCTAGGGCTTTGATGCAAAGTGATTGTCCTCATTTAGGTTGTGTTATATGAAGAAAGATTTTTTAGCCTTGAACAAAATCTGAAATATAGAATAAAACATAAATTAATGTAAAATGTATGTTTGAAAGGAAAAGCATGTTGTAAATATATAAAAGCCATTTCTCTTTTTATTTTCTATTTTTAAAATAACTGCATTTTTTATTGGAAGCCTAAGGTGGAGGAATGAATTAGTACTGCAAAAAGGTTGGCTCAATGAGAACTGTATCCATGAACAATGTCTTCAGTGATGTATTGCTCTGTGAGTGTGTTGATATTTGGTTTAATTTCCTCTTGTACTGTCAAATGCAAATTGCCATCTCTCAGCTGGCCAACCTCTTTGTGTGTGTGGATCAGACCAGCCAGTCACATACATTGAGGACAGGGCTGCACATTGTTTTAATGACAAGATTAAATTATGGTTTACAGCACTGAAACAGGTAAAGACCACACTTGGGAGAACAGAGTCTGCCTATTATATTTAAATTCATCCCTGCATGCCTGGGAATTCCCTGTAAAAGTTGCCATTCAGTGTTACTGTCAGTTCCCATCTATAGAGCTTGGCAGATTAGAATATTGTGATCAATCAGTATGAAGCTAGCTAAGAATAGAAGGAGAATTTACACATTCATTCCATTTATTATAGAGTACAGGCAATGGCCAAATCTTCACCCCCCTTCTTAATACGAAACTGTCCTGCAAAGCAGTGTTCTGATTTGTTTCAAAGTTTACTCAGCCATTAACATCAGTCTTCCCCGCATTAATGCATACAATCTATATTGTTCCCATTTTCCCAAATTGGTGTCGGTCTTATCATAACTTATATATAATAATATATATTAATAATATTATATTATAATAATATTATGCAATTTAGACCATAACATTTTAAGTCAGTTTAGTGATGTTCTTAAATAGTACATTTAAACGTGACATTGTTAAAAAAAAAAAAGGAATGTGCCAGCACATTATAAATATTGAATTATGCAAAAATTGCTCTTTAAAAATTGTGTTTTGGGTTAATTTATTGAACATTTCTTCAAAACCCTACTAGTTCCGCCCATCGATTCCACTTCCTTCTGGCTCCTTTCCCAAGCTGTGCAGGGGAGCTGGCAGCACTCAGCACATTGCACTGTAGGATAGGAACCAATCAGCTGCTAGCTTGACCTGATAGGGAAATGAAGCCTGTCTTTGCTTGAGTGACTGCAGGGCTGTTATTGGCTATTCCCCTCTTATAGGGGTAGATTCATCAAAGAGTGAAGTTCCGCCACTAGAGGGAAATTCCTCAGCTCTCAATTCATTTCTATGTGATTTTGCAAGGCGTATTCATCAGTGGGTGAAGTGAAAGTTCACTCTTTGATGAATACGCCTTTAAAAATCCCATAGAAATGAATTGAGAGCTGTGGAATATCCCTCTAGTGGAGGAACTTTACTTAACTTCACTCTTTGATGAATTTACCCCCTAGTGCTTCTGGTGGGGCCTGTTAGGACACACCCACCCCTCATTTGAAACTTATACAGGGACCACAGCAGATCTAAAGGGAGCGCCAATAAAGGGACAGTTTTTAACTTTTGGCTGAAGTAAAACCTGCACTTTATTATTATTGAAGTTTCCTTCTTGGCTGTCACTGCATCAGATGCACAGCCACATTATATGCTACTTTTATCTATAATATAGTTTCATATCCTGACTCACAGACAGTTAGACAACCATACTGTGTAAGAAGCTGCATTCCATATTAAACGGCCTTTTGCTTTGCTCTATTGTATTGCATATTTATTGTCTATGCCCCACAGTGAATGCTAGGAAACCTCACCATAAAAACAAAATATTACAGCAGTGTTTTTAAATTTTAACATTTTTTTTCCTTTTCTTGAGGCTAACATTAAAAAGCTATTTATTCAGTGGAATTAGCTTTCTTGAATAGCTTATTCTATCTTTGGATAATGTCTTGACTTAGATAGTTTTATTCATTCATTTATTTATTTATTTCCCATAGCTGAAACTGTTGATGGTTATGCTACATGAAGCCATTAGAAAAATTGTATGAGTAAATGCTCATGGAATAACTGAATATATTTTAAGTGCAGACATATAATGCCTTTGGTGAATAGGACAAATCTACATAGTTCCTAACATTCTGTTAGCTGTTCATTTGGCCCTACTAATTTGCACCATGATGCCTGTAATTTATCAATAGCATCCCAATGAGGGAAAATGCATAATTTTCATTTGTAATTAGCCTATGGAAGGGTCCTGAAAAAAATACCGGCTTTCCTATATATATATCTTTTTTTTTCCTATGAATAACATTGGGGTCAACCATCAAAAATACCGGCCAGGTGGCAACCCTACTTCGCCCCCAGCCCAGCATTAACAACTCTGCAAGGTGATTTAACGGTGTCAGAGGGTCGCCATGACTAAGGTTCACTGGGCTGGGGCTGGCTTTGGGAGGCTTTCAGCTGCTTTTATTTTGTTTGTAGTTTCTTTTCACGGATACCGACATGTTCCTATTTTTATAGGAACATGTCAGTAGCACTTTAAGAGGGAGGGGAATGTGGGTAATGCAGTGACATCTAGGAAGTGCAAAATGGAAAGTGAAAGTAATTACCTGCTCCACCTCTATGCCTAAAAGTAGAGGAGAGGCAGGGAATAAATGAGTGACAGCTGAGATTTTTGAACACTGTTCTAACAGGAGTGGATGTTTTAATAAAAAAAGAATTCGGACTCCATGTTTTATTATACAGCTTTTTATGGCTGGGTGACATTTGTTGTCCTTGTTGTGAGAAACTACAATGACAGGTTATATAATTCCAGCTATATAAAGGATATTGGTATATTATACAGTGGGGTTAGTGCCCATTTACTTTTGGTATGCCTCCTTTCACTGTGCATTGCATGTCAATAAAAGTAAAAAATAAAATAAATTTTAAGGCTTTTCTGTGCAAGGCAGATTTTTAACTGCTTTGTGCCCCTATGCTA
>CM044448.1:86602860-86616378 GCA_024363595.1 Xenopus borealis | reverse complement strand
TACTAGGGATCTATAAAGAAGTTATATTATGTTTTCATCCCTTGAGTTTATGCCCTTTTTTATGCAAGGCAGAATATTATTTACTTTAGTAGATACAGAATGACACTGCCCAGAATTAGACAACTTGTTATCTATAAAAATCCTTCTCTTTTTATGAAACTCCCAACACATTTAGTTTATAACTTGCATTTATATTATTTTTGCCAAAGTGCATAACCTTGCATTTATCAACATTGAACCTCATTTTCCAGTTTGCTGCCCAGTTTCCCAGCTTAGACAAATCACTGTGCAGAGTGGCAGCATCCTGCATCGAACCTATAGTTCTGCACAATTTAGTATCATCTGCAAAAATAGAAACCGTACTTTCAAGGCCCACATCCAGGTCATTAATAAACAAGTTGAAAAGCAAGGGACCCAGTATAGAGCCCTGCGGTACCCCACTAACATCACTGGTCCAATTAGAAAATGTCCCATTTACCACCACTCTTTGTAGTCTATCTTTTAGCCAGTTCTCTATCCAGATACAAATACTATGTTCCAGGCCAACATTCCTTAATTTAACCAGTAACCTTCTGTATTGAATGCGTTAGCAAAGTCTAAGTAAATCACATCCACTGCCATCCCACAATCGAGGTACCTGCTTACCTTCTCATAAAAAGAAATTAAGTTAGTCTGGTATTATTTGCTATGAAGTCCAGTATCCTATCCTTTATTAATCCTTTGAAAAGCTTTCCTACCACCGACGTCAGACTAACTGGCCTATAGTTTTGAGGCTGAGAACGGGATCCCTTTTTGAATTTCAGCACCACATCAGCAATTCGCCAGTCTCTCTGCACCATGCCAGACCAAAATGAATCCTGAAAAATTAAGTAGAGAGGTTTGGCAATCACAGAGCTCGCTAAGTACCCTGGGATGAATCCCATCAGGCCCTGGACCTTTGTTTATCTTAGCATGTTCTAGTCTCTTTTGAATTTCATCATGTGTGAACCATGCATCATTACATGTATTATTAGAATTGAGACTATTAATAAGAAAACATTCATTAACTGGTTCCTCATTTGTGTAGACAGATGAAAAGTATGCGTTAAGAATCTGAGCTTTTTGCTTGTTCTCAAGAACCAGCTGATCCCCCTCTGATAAT
This sequence comes from Xenopus borealis, assembly GCA_024363595.1. NCBI lineage: Eukaryota > Metazoa > Chordata > Amphibia > Anura > Pipidae > Xenopus > Xenopus borealis. The sequence goes on along the minus strand of CM044448.1, from coordinate 86,615,237 downwards.
AATGTTCCTACCCTTTCCTGCTTCTTTTTTTACTATTAACATAGTTAAAAAATATTTTTTGATTCTTTTTACTGCTTACTGCAATATCCTTTTCCATATCGATTTTATCTTGCCTGATATATTGGCCTCCTTGTACCTTATAAAAGATGCGACTGTCCCAGCTAACTTGAATGCCTGAAAAGCAAGTCTTTTCTTACCCACCTCAACACCGCACTTCTATTGAACCAAAAATTTTTTGCTTTGCAAAGACGTTCCTTGCTTACAAGGGGAATATACTAACGTACATTTATTAAGCAGCATTTTGAAGACTTCCCATTTTTGTTCAGTGTTGTTGAAAGTTTCAAGATCAGGTTAAGTTACTGGTTCCCAATGATGCCTTGTTCATGCCTCTGACTCTGCCCTAGTCCAATTAGGGGCTAAAGTATCTGTAAATATGAAAGTAGAGTCTGGCACTCGCAGGTTAACTGCAAAAGTGTTTTATTTCCACAACATGTTTCGGGCAAAGCCCTTTTTCAAGTATCACTTGAAAAAGGGCTTCGCCCGAAACATGTCATGGAAATAAAACACTTTTGCAGTTAACCTGCGAGTGCCAGACTCTACTTTCATATTTACAGAAAATTTCAAGATGCTTAGAGCTGGTTTTCATTAATAAGCGGATAAATTAGTTTTTCGTTTGCTAATCTGAATAATTTGAGTTTTTCGGGAAACAATTCAAAAAAGTTGCAAGATTTGAATTACCGCACAATTTTGTCTAGACTTTTCCCGCACAGGCAATTATCCAACCGAATTGAAATTAAGCAAATTAAGCAAGATAGTGTATGTGAGGTTGGTCAAATTTTTATTATTAAACTAACTGGAAAAAATCCTGTTTTGACACATGTTAATTAAGTTTATTATTAATATTCCATTCATATGTATTAAACAAGGACATCTTAAAGTTTAACACTGAGTACAATGGCAAAGGTTCCACAGGTTAATCATACAATGCCTGATAAAGTCCAGCATGCTAGGGATACAGCTGCTATGGGACTCTTTGAGGCAAATTCAGCTCTGAAAATGCGCAAGAGTTGGCATCGCCGATGTTCGACAAAATTTGCCAGGCGTCTCACCAGCACTATGCAAATTCACTAAAATGTGAAGTTGTGCTCAGGGAGGCGAACGGTAGCGAAGCTGTGCTACCATTACTTTTCCAGGCAAAGAGCATTTACGCTAGCGATGCCTAATTTGCATACGGTGCAAAATTAAACGTATAATAGAAGTATATGTTACAGACACTACATTCCACAACACAAGCCCAGGAAACCTTTAATAAATAAAATAAAGTTGTCCTATTGCCCTAAACATGTGCCCACTGTATAGTTGAGTTGCCATATGTTAGGAAATGTAGGGGGGAAGGAGGGTAAGCCCCAAAAAAATTATGCCCCCAAAAATATTCTTCTATAGTCTAATAAGGATTAATTATATCTTATGATTTGTAGAAACACATCATAGTGAAGAGAAATAATACCTGAATTAATTTACCCATTTAGATTTTATGAGAGTATAAATATTAAAACTGAGAAAGCAATTAAAATTATTTTTTCTGGAAAATTCTCTCCAAGATCAGACTTGAAATGTTGACTTGTTCTGTAGTCTGGTAGTTTAAGTAAATATTGAGTAGAAATAATATTTAACTTCCATGCATGTTTAACCTTCATAAATTATTAAATGTAATATTTGTGCCCTCTCAGAATGTTTTTTCTTTTTAAATCTAGCCGAAATGTCACAATATACATATTAAATATATATATATATATATATAGAGAGAGAGGGAGATAGAATTGGAAGTACTGGCACAATTTGCAAAAGTGAGGCAAAATCTTATTATATGATGAAAGAACAAGGTTTATTAATCTTTTTCAAGGACAAACAGGAAAGGTTCTGCAAAATCCTGTGAGTGCCAGTACTTCCAATTCTAAATTTTTTAACCAGGTCATTGTGTTACACTTAAGGTGTGCAACCTTTACTGTGCAAAGCTTTCAATTTTGTACAGGAATTTTCGTCAGGAAGAAAGATCTAAGATGAATTTAACCGACATCTATATATTTCAGCACAGTGCAGCAGCTTATCAATTGATTATATTGTGCATATTTAAGTTTGTATAATTTCATTTTGTATTATAAAATGCCTAATGACCTAGTGAGCTTGTCCTGCATTGAGTTTATACGGAGAATATGCGCTTTGCATATATTTACATGTGCACAAAGCATTATCATTGTATCTTGCAAGAAGTTAATAGCACTGGGTATAATTTGCATAAGTACCTTATTTGTAGCATCCCAACTCTCCACTTTATCCAGGGGATGATTCTTCCTGTATTTGGGATGGAATTTCAGGTAATCCACTTAAATGGTAAAATGATATATGCTCATGAAAGTGATTTGTGAGTATGAGATTAGGCTATTACTGTTATTGAAATGAAATAAAATACAATTGGGGCTTTTCTGGAAGAACTATTTTTAGAAGACTTCATGTTCACATAGCTTGTGGGAATTGTATATTTAACCCAATCTGAAGCTCAATGGCTTGAAGACTGCTATAAGAGAAACTCCAGGAAGGTACATAAAATAATCATGAAGACTTAAATTATGTAAAGATCTGTTATCTGGTCACCCCAGATTCCAAGCATTCTGGATAACCTGTCCCATACTTGTACATTACAAAAACATGCACCTGGCAGGACAACCGCAGGTCCAGCTTCATGTATATTACCTTCATATTGTTTGTTCAAGGGACATTCTTTGATGTTGGTTGGATAAGACTTTCAAAGCCTTTAAAGGGGTTGTTCACCTTTGCGTTAACTTTTAGTATAATGTAGAGAGTGATATTCTGAGACAATTTGCAATTGCAATTAGCTTTTTATTCAGCAGCTCTCTAGTTTGCTGTGTCAGCAATTTGGTTTCTAGGGTACAAATTACCCTAGCAACCCTGCATTGATTTGAATAAGAGACTGGAATATGAATAGGAGAGGGACTGAATAGAATGATAAGTAATAAAAAGTGGCAATAACAATACATTTGTAGCCTTACAGAGCCTTTGATTTTAGATTGTGTCAGTGGCCCCCGTTTGAAAGCTGCAACGAAACAGAAGAAAATGGCAAATCATTAAAAAACTATGAAAAATAAATAATGAAGACCAATTGAAAAGTTTCTTAGAATTGGCCCTTCTACAATATACTAAAAGTTAACTTGAAGGGGAACCTCCCCTTTAATAAAATCCACCCATGATATACCCCCAAGATAAGGTACTCAAAATATTTTTATTAATTGTTTACTGTTTATCACATATTGGTTATGGAATAATAGTGATGTATAAACAAATACAGATTAAATAAAGGATACATGTTTTAGGCTGAATATAGACCGAATCCATTCAACTTTCATTTGCAGCAACATAGGTGGTTCTTCATGGTTAGGACAGTGAGGTTGTGGAATGTTCTACTGGATGATGTTGTGATGGCTGATTATGTTAATGCTCAATAATCGTTCAATCAAAATAGGTAAATTTTCGATCGAAAATGGCCCCCGAAAAAATTAGATGCTTGAATTTTGAATTTTTTTAAATTCGAAATTCAACCAATAGTAAATCTACCCCTTAGTATTGATATTGGTAAATATAATTTATAAATGAGTATACAGATGCACTGGGGTTCATTTGGAGGCGTTGGACATTAATATTTTTCAACCAAACTTTAATCTTTTTCAAGCAAAGTTTTAAGCATTATAAATATGATGGGCCTGGTAGGAATACAAGGTGTCTCTGCACACAAAGACACTAAGATGTGTTTCATATCAGACTGTGCCTCCTCTACCTTCCTAGAAACTCACAGTGGAGTGATAAAGTTTTTCAAAGCGGGCTGAAGGGCTGGAATGTCACCATAGAATGAGTTTATGAAAGACATCTGCTCAAACCCTGAATGCACATTTGCCAAGATAATGTACATGAAGTGTGATGCTATGCATGGGGGTAGTATAAAGAGGGAGTGCTGTCCAAATATATAAATGACGTTGTAACAATCTCGTTCGGGAACCTTGTGAGGTGATGGTACCTTATTGGACGCACAGGGGTAACCTGTGGGTTCTGGTGTTCACCGACGCCCTTTTGGGGCCCCGGACTTTCTGCTGCGAAAACCAAACAGGGGGTGCAAACATGTCCGTAAACGAGGTACCAGTAGGATGGAGAGAAGGAGTAGTCGAAGTCAAAAACCAGGAATTCAGATAAGAAAATACACTTAGGCAGGAACAGTAAAACCGGAACCAGTTTGGGCATCTTCAAAATGGAGGACTGGAGCTTTAAAGGCGTTTTGGTGTCAAAATTCAAAACAGGCGCCCACTGGTGATGTCATGACGCTCCGCGTGAAGATGCCAACGTCTCAGAGAGGGAATTCTCTTTAGTTTTGGTCTTTAAAAAAAATAAACAATGAGTCATTTTAGTCTCTAGCTGCCAACAAACTGGAGCCTGAACATCATCATTATTATAATTTTTTTTGACTTTTTTTCTATAAATATTGCAATACAATAGACAATGGTTCCTGGGTCATGACCACAAGTGGTATTAAATAGCAGTTTTAACAAAGGAAGTGCATTTGGGTAAAATCACAAATATGATATATACATACAGTATTTAATACAGGTATAGGATACATTATCCAGAATTCTTTGGATCTGCGCTTTCTGGGTAAGTGAAATTCTGTAATATGGATCATTATAACTTAAATCTGCTAAAAATCATTTAAACATGAAATAAACTCAAGTGGAATGCCACCAAGATGGAATAATGCAGCTAAGTTACCATAAACTTATTTATGCAGTCCTCTAAAATTATTAAAATTAGAAAATTTCTCACTATTTTCTTAAAAACGCTTTGACCAAACTCCCATTTTTACTGTATTTATCAATAAATGTACTGAAAAAAAATCTTGTGGGGAAAAAGACTCAATAAAATCATAAAAAAATCCAAATTGTGCAATTTTTTCGGATTTGATGCCTGAAAACTGAGATTATTTTGGATTATCGCTTTAAAACCACAAATGATCTGAATTATTATATGAAACCCAGTGCAGACATGATTACCTTGTCAGGTTTGAGATGAATAATTTTTTTTATCCAGACTTTTAGCAGCATTAGGGTTTATTAAATCATAAAAAATAGACCAGAAAAAAATCTGATTTTATTTATTGACCCCCATAGTGATGAATGCCACAAGCTTAATTTTGTTGAAGTGATACTGTAAATCATAGCTCAACAATGTCTAGAATGATGTAGGCTGGACTGATATGTGTGAATCTTGTGACCCTGAGCCAACTATTCAACTCACTGGTAGTGATGGGCGAATCTACCCCATTTCGCTTTGCCGAAAAATTCACAAATTTACAGCGAAATCTGCGAATTGGCGAAAAAAATTTGTGAAACGAGTTGCGGCACTTTTTTTTGCGAATTTTCGCCAGGTGAATTTTCGCTGGCGTTTTGCGAATTTATTCGCCAGCGGCAAATCGCGGGAATTCGCCCCTGCCGAATAAATTCGCCCATCACTACTCTCTGGGACTAACATATTATTTGTAAAATGTTACTGATTGACAACATATTTGTATATAATTTGATACTGAGTTAGTAGATTCCACTGTTGCTAATATAGCACTATAAATAACAGGTTCAAAATACATTATATTGAGATTCTGATTTCCAAAAAGGCATAGAATCAGCAATTGTCAGTTGCAAGAAAACTAGGTAAAAGACTAAAGGGAAATTGATTAGAATAAAATACAAATGTACTTATATAGCAAATATTGTAGAAATGGATAGATTTTGAAAGAATGAATATGTTTTAATAAATGAAGTACAATATATTAAAGCTTAAAATAGTTAAGGAATAAAAGGGTCTGAATATTACACTGAGAGGCCTATTAATTAAATGTCAGATTTTGGTGGTTTTAGAGGTTTTTCAAACCACTAATCATAACATTTTCTCTAAAACTATAAATGTCATAGAATTTATTAAAAGATCTGATGAAAAACAGCCTTGAACCATGCACTAAAATGTGAATGCCTCTAAAACCTCTAAAATTTGCGTTTGTCGGACAATTCCTAGTGAAATAAATGCGAAAACCTCTTAAGGGGCAGAAGGTTTGAATTTCTAATTTAAATTTTTTTTTTTCATTTGGATCGAAAAATTTAAATTTGTCTGTTTTCGATCGAATTAGAATCATTCGATTCAAACGATTTTCAGAAATTTTCAGAATTTTAAAAATTTAAATTTTATTCCAAAATTCAATACGACCCTTAGTAAATGTGCCCCTAAAAGTCCAGATTCAATTGTTATCAAATGGGCCCTTAAATGTTAAAGAGCTGCATACATATTAAAATGTGCTGTTTAAGGTCAACTTGCTGCTTCTTAGGGAGCTGATTTTTTTTTAATTATTCGTTGGCAGCTTTCAAAAACAACAGTAGCAATTTGTATCAGTTATACAACAGTAGCAATTTATACAACAGTTTGTTTCATCTAATAAAGCCTCATTAGTCAAGGGTAATAGAGTTAGCCCATGGAGAGATATGTATTGCTCCTAAGTGTTCTTTCTACTGTTTGGTTCGACTTGACACAGTAGACAGATGTACTTCACTGTTGGGGATGGAAAAGTAGCTTTTTGCATGTTGTAGCTCATATTTTGGATCATAACGGTACAAAATGGTGATACATATAACTCAAGGTCTCAGACTGACCTGACTCTGCAGTAGTTTTATTTTCCAGTGTTGAAGCTGAGCCATTATGTTATCAGACTGGAAATCAATATTAATTCTATTCTAAAAACTTTCCTCTTTTTGTTTGAGTAAAACATGAGGCAAACTTTCTGAAAAAGCTCCATCCATCTCACATCCTATTATATATATATATATATATATATATATATATATATACAGTCAGTAAGGCCGCTGCACACACAACAATAGGGGAAAAGCCCGGTGCTAACAGAAATGTTATATAGACAATTGCAAAAAGATGCTGTTGCTGTTTTATTTAAGTCCCCGGAGTGCAACAGTATCTTTTTGCAATTGTATATATATATATAATATAATATACAGTATATATATATATATATATGTTATAAGCGTATTTCATATTAATAATTTCTCTTAAGAAGAGCAAGGAGATTTGATTCATTCTGTTACAAATACAGCTTGATCTGTTTAGAGCACTCTATTTTAGATTCCGGACCATGAAAAACTAATCAGAATGAATAAAGAGTGGCAACATTTATCATAGTGATTAACGTCCATCATGATGGTTTATTTTGAGCATATCTTTAGATTCTTGTTCAGTACTCAGCTCATTGTGAAGCTGAATGACAGTGAAAAGCGCAGTTACTCTAAAGAATACAGCTGCAACCATATCATTACAGTGATCTGAGCTTTTATTGAGATTTTTTGAGATTTATTATACCCTGAGGATGCAAAAAGTCAGAATCTCAAAATACTCCATCTTCAACCTGTTGAGGTCTTGTAGAAGCCAGCATTTGCTGGTTTTCGTACAATAATTCTAACATTTTGGGCTTTTCCAAAATTTAGACTTTTCAGTGTTAAATCTGAAAAAAAAACCTAAATCATCTTGATTTTCTTAAGATTCTAAATCATATACTGTATGTTTCACCACTCTGCTTCTTCAGTTCAGTGGAAGGGAATACCCTGACATACTTTGTTTGCCTTAAAGGAGAAGAAAAACTACTGAGGCAGTTTATTGCCAATAGATCAACTACAATAATGCAAGCTAGAATGCTATATTTATTCTGTAGATTGTTTTGCTGTACCTGAGTAAACAACTCTAGAAGATCTCTCTGTTTGTTTATGAAAGCAGCTGCTATATTAACTCTGTGTGACATTGTTTCCTGCCTGAGTCTCTTCTTGCTCGCTCTTAGCTCTGTGCTTAGATTACAGCAGGGAGGGGGAGAGGAGGGAGAGACTAGCAACCTAAGCATGCTCAAGCCTGTGCCCTGGAAGTCTAATACAGAAGCCCGTGTGTACATAATAGAAGGAAAGAAATACAGTGTTTCTATTGCCAGGGAACTCATCATTACTTTGGAGGTATACTGGTGTATCTATATAGGCCTTGTGATAACGTTTACTTCGTTTTAACCTTTCCTTCTCCTTTAAGTGTAGCTTAGTTGAACTGAAGAAGGTGCACAAATCACTGAAGAAAGTCTAGTTGCTTTAGATTTAATCCTCCTAGAAACTGTATGCCATGATAGGTGAAAACCTCATGGACAATAACAAGGTATATATGCATCTAGTTCGAGAACATAAACCTGCAAGTACAATTTTTGATATGGCATGCTTGGTGCCATTTGAAATAATGTTCTGTACACTGCATAATAGTGGGATAATTTGTAAGCTTTATGATTTATAAGTGGTTTTATATGGGCCTTTTCTTTCATGGCCATGTTTTGAGCTGATGCTTAATTGATTGTAATAATACTTTGTTTTTATGTTGAGGGTAATATGGAAAAACCTTCTGAGTGCTATCAGGTTTTAAAAAGTTCATAAATTGGCGACTTCTTGTGCTGACACCTTCAGTATGGGGTTTTACTTCATTCTGTGTGTTTATTTATTGGGTAAAGTTCTTCAATTCAAAGCCAATGAGGGTGAAAAAAAAATGGGTCCATCAAGTTTACATTCTGTAGCAGAGAAGTCACTGTACATCCTCTGACCCGCATTTGTTCTATTTCTGTAACTATGAAAGCTTTTCTACAAGCTTTTGTACCTCTAAAAAGGTTTAGCTCAATCTGTATTGGATGCAAGTGTTGCTGTGGACAACAATGATAGCAAGCAGGACCCAGATGTGCCAGTTGCCAGGGATTTTGCTGCTCATAGGGCCTGTGAGTTGATAATAAAAGCCCTAGATATGTAACAAAAGGCATGTCCAGATTGTGAAAAGACAAAAGCCAGCATATGTTGATTGGTTTAGACATGCTAGTTTAGTGATACAAAAGATAAGTGAGGCGTAGTCCTACTGTTTTCTTATTGTGGCTCAATTTAAGCAGACCGGCTTTTCAAAGTGTATGTTTTAAAGTACAGTTAAATAGATACTGCAGTGAAAATAAAACCTGTTACTGTCAACTTTAATTTAAATATCACCATTGTGTTTGCTAGTGATCCAGAAGCAGATAAATGAAGTTATCCCCCTGCCCAAAAAAAAACCCTTAATTGTGCCTGCACTTCAGGTAAATACAATGCCGATCTGGACTTTTAAACCACACAACTGGGTTTCTGTAATAAAGATGGAATGGGTACTATTAAAAAGAAATATAGACATGCAACAAATTTTGTTTTGCTATCACAGGCTCCATAGCACATCACCAAACAATGTCCCAGCAATTATTTCAATACAATAGTCAGATACCTATTTAAATTGAGTCAAATGGGTTACACAGTGGGTGCTTTTATCACCACATTGACTTGAAACTATGAAGCCAATGATATTTATGTTGCCCTTTGAAATTAGGCTCAGGCTACATACAACCCCCACATTAACAGCCACTGTATTATAGTTCCAGAAATAAACTAGATAGAAAACTAGCATTCACTCTTAAGTTTTCTGCTAAATGGACCCACCTTTCCACTGCTTTGGGCTCCTGGTGGCACCGTTCTAAGGGTTTATTTCAGTAAACAAAATCCCTTCATATTCTGTAAGGGGAACGGTTATTGAACCTTAGTTTTCCATTTCTTTTCCTGAATCTGATTGTTAATATCGTAAGTGAAGAATTTTAACTTTTATTCTTCCTCTTTGCATTTGTCCCTCATGTACATGTTCCTGTCCATTCTGTTGTATTGTTGATAGCTGTCTACAATGTCAAATTGATTTTACTTAATTAAATTTGTGTGTGCCTGTGTAGTACAGTGTGCTTACTGCTTTAATGTGTTATTCCTTCTGGGACATGACATGGTAAAGGTCAAATGTGGTTTAGTCCACCATGACTCAACATTTTGCTATGTTCTCAGTCTAGTGTCTAGTGTTACTTCTTAGCAGATTTCTGATATAGAGATCTTGTAGCTCACATTCTTTGCTTTTCAACCTAGATCTTAAAATGGCTTAGGACTGCATCTATTACACCTAAATGGCTGTGTCTTATGTGCAGGGTTATTAGACCATGTAGACCATGTATACTGAAAAGCTGTTGCTGATATTTTCACAATATACTAGAGTTACCATATATTTTTATGAAGTTTTTTGGCCATTTTATGTGAATGTAACTGGTCTTATTTTGTTTAAAAATAACAATATTTGTAATAAGGCTGTGGGTGACACAAAATTTAATTATTCAAATTATTTGCCTACTGGTAGGGTTGTTTGCAGTGATTTTCTTTCTGTGATACATCAAGAGGTTGACACTTATGCAAAAAGATGGTACCCCAAACTTGAGCCTGGGGTTTGAATAAAGGCAGGCATGTGCATGGCTGAAGGCTCACTATTAAAGTAAAAGGCCTGCCGTAAATTCGCTGGCGTAAAAAAAAAAAGTCAAGCGTTTCGCCAATTCGCGAATTTCACTGGAAATTTGCGAATTTAGCAGCGAAGCGAAACGGGATAGATTCGCCAATCACTACTTCTGGACATATAAATATGCCTTTGTAATAAGATGACACTTATGCCTTGCACCTTCTGGCAACCCAAGTACTTATTGATCAGTTTGTCCTATGGGTCTGTACCTGGAAGACTGAACATCAGTTTTAAACATAGAAACATCCATATCTGCTGCTTCTGTGTATACAACAAACCCAGAAGACAGAATTAGATCAATTATTTCCTGTACATTGTTGTGCCGTGAAACAACACCCTACTGCATGTTCAAAAGCCTAAGAGCACAAAGTGAGTGTTGTCCCACTGCAACAGTCAAAATCCCAGGTACAATTTTAAGTTCTGAAAATTCTTTTTATTTCTGATGGTCAATGTGTAACAAGGCAGTGCAAAACAAATCAAACAAAAAAGGATATATATTATTTCTATATAGAGCTGTATTTATGTAATGGGATGTGTTCCTGCTATTGAATAATCCCCTTTTTGGAAAATCGCTGAAACTCAATATCCCAGGTATATATTATTCCAGGTTATAAGAGTGTCATGCTTGTAACCTATACTTGTGATCTGAAGCAGATTACACCTCCCACTCATTACTAGCTGCTATATGTTTTAATGGGGCTAGGAGGCACATTTGTTCAAGTGCTGTCACTGGTGCAGGCTCTGGAAATGGAAGCGTTTAAAGAATTTGGAGCTATCTTAGGAACAGCTACATGTGACAGTGATTTTGCATTTAACGGTCTGTGCTGCATGACAGATCATCTCTATTAATTATCTATATTAAGGCTGATCATCAGACAATGCTTTACATATAGCACTGTTTTGTTCTCTGTATAATAAACCTGTCTAAGGCAGCTAATACATACCAATTGAAGTCAATAGATGTAAAGCAGAAGTTTCAGAGTTTAATCAAATGTCCTATACCCACAAATACAAGAAGTCTCCTGCACTCAACTAATTATCAATATATTTAAGACATAAAGACATTTTGTTTCTTAAGCTACCAAAAAAATGCCTTCCCCTTGGACAACACCAGGAGTGGAGTTGTAATTAATAATGTTGTTAATAGAGAAATTGTCTTTGCACACAGAGCACCAGACAGAAAATAAAACCACGCTTTTTGTGGCCAGTTCCTCAGAAGCCAAATGGCCACAAAGCCACAAAACTGTTCAAGTGGGAAGTCTGTATATGGATATGCTCTTCATGGTTTTAATATACCACAAATAAAGTGATGGTTTTAATGTTCGACTGGTGAACCGTGTTCATAGACAATTTCTCTATCTGATCACGCCTTCCGGGGCGGCATAGCGTATGGAGGCACAGAGTGTGGCAATGGACAGACTGATTAGTGCTCCCTATTTGTAGCTTTACTCCATCTGTAAGAACTACAATGGGCCTTGATTAATAGACCATGTATTTAACACCAGCCCTTTGCTTTGTTGTTGTTTTTTTAACCTATAAAATGTTTTACATAGCTTTATAAATATGACTCTTAGGGACTGGATAAATTCTTTACATACTATGGAATGTTGTTAAAAGGAGATTAAAAAGAGGAGTGAGATCTTTTATCTTAGCATTTTTTACCCTTTGGTCTTTATTGTGTGAATTGCCTTTTTTAATAAATTGAGAAAATTCGAAAATTCGAATTTCAAAGTACTTTCCCTTTAAAAAACTTTGAATTCGACCATTCGTGACCTTAAACTGGCCAAATTGCTATGTTAGCTTATGGGGACCTCCAACAATCTATAGCCACAATTTGGCTAAGTTTTAAGAATTCA
>CM044448.1:86579812-86595200 GCA_024363595.1 Xenopus borealis | reverse complement strand
CTATATATATATATATATCTATATATATATATATATATATACCCACATTAATCCATTACTGTAAATGTGCATGCCCACATTAATCCATTACTGTAAATGTGCATGTGTTCAGTAATTTAGACCACGCACAACATATTGGAGATCAATATCAACTGCATCTTCTCATTCAAGCAAATTTATATTTTGATAACTTAAGAAATTAAAAATGTAGTTGTAGATCATGTGCTGAGATAGTTCTCTATATATTGCCCCAAATGCTCTCTTGAATGTGTTAAGGACCTTCTCTTTCCTCCTGACTCATTTATTTTTCTCTCTCTTTCCACCAGTGTTCTTCTTGTTCTCTTCTTCAACTGTATTTTCTTATCTTGCACAGTCAGACTGTGATATAATATTCATGAATTTTACCATACCCCTAGAACATACAGTAAATCCAATGTTCTATAATTCTAACCTTTCATACTCTAGTGGCATAGTTTACCCCACTGGTAACATTGATCATATTGGTGAGGTACATCAGGATTCTTTACACTCAAGTCCATTTATCTAAGATTGATATTCAACTGAATGAACTGCTATTTTATAAGTCTTTATTACTACTTTAAAAAGAATCCTTTGCGAATATATAGTCCTTCATCTGTATTTGCTCTGTTTTGCTCATTTATACCTCTGTTGGTGGCTTCAAAATGAAGAATGATAATAATGTTTGCATTGTCATGGAGTGAATTAAATTCCTTGAGCTAGTGCCAAATTGGCCATGTACATTTAGGGGCAGATTTACGAAATGCACGTGAAATGATCGAAGTTCGATCAAAAACGATCGAATAACGATCATACGAATTTTTCGTATATTTTAATTTGGCCTCTTTGATCATCGAATACCGAATTATTGCATAGATCGAATACATCGTATGATCGGATATTCGATAATTCGATCATTCAATGAATTGTTTGAATACCTACTTCACCAGATTGAACCTACCGAATTGCAATAGAAGCCTATGGGAACTCTCCTGCTCGAATACCATTCGTTCGCTTGTTCGATTCATACAAATTTTTCGGAGGCTCGAAGGAAATGTTAAGATTTTTTCGTGAAATCAAACGATCGGTATCCAATCGTACAAATTCATTGAGAAATCGAATATCGGGCAAAATGATAGTCTAAAACAATTCGATAAGCATTCAGTGGTCGAATGCTGATCGAATTTCGAGTAGGATCGAGCAAATTTTGGGGAATAATAGTAAATTTGACCCTTACAGTTAATTTTCTAAGAGTCAATCAGGGAGATGTTAAGGGCACCTTTAAGGGACTGAAAGGGATTACAGCTGTGTGACTGTCAGTAATTTGTAAGGAATCATAGTTATTGGTGAGCCTGTATTTTATTGTAATTGTCACTTTGACCTTTCTATTTGGCTCCTTAGCAGTAATTGCACATTTAACACATCCCCTCGTTCTTTTTATATTCCCTTTGGCTTAGTAAGATATAATTACTACTTTTTAAGTGCTCTTTGGCTGCTGCCCACAGCATGGTGTTAGACATCATCAACTTGACATCATCATCACTAAGAGGGAAGACAAAAAACTGCACATAAGATTCTCTTAAGCTAGCCAGTATTCTGATTATAAAGAAGCAGTGCCTGTGACAAATGATTTCTTGTATCCATTAGACTGTAAGCTGTAAGGCACAAGGCCTTCTTTACCTCTGTGAGTATTTTTCTGTAACTTGTTTCACATACAGTATACTTCCTTTATTGTACAGTACTTCAGAATATGTTGTTGCTTTGTGCTAATAATAATCTTTGTACATGCTGGCATAGTTAAATAGATGCATAGACAGACTTACAACCAGACAGAAAAATAGAAGAATCTGCTTCATTTGAATATTATTTTTCTTGAGACAAAATCCAGAAACAGCAGAGCTGAAAATATCTATGTAATAAAGGCAAATTATGGATAGTTTTGTGACTTTATCAACCCCAGTCTGAATGCAAGCAGGCATTTCTATTTTTTTCAGCAAACGTACAAGCTCTGAAATTAACATAAGAAATGTGTATACAGGAACATTAGCACAAAAATATCTCTTAAAATAACATTGGAAATTAACATTAGAAATACTGATACAGGAAAATTAGCACAAAAAAGCTCTTATTTTTATTTTAAGTTTGAGTAATAAAAATACTGTTTCTTGGATCCACTAAATGAGTCAAAGGGATAGTAGATTATAAAACACTCTTGATTTTTCTCACCTCTTAAAAGATGCAAGAGTGAAAGGCTTCTTTTTTTTTCTTGTTTAGAAATTATGGGGCTGGGTTCTTAAAAAACACGTAACCAACAACTGAGGATCTGGCCATGACTAATTTCTTACTTACTTTGTGGCCCAAGCAAAAGAATAGTGAAAAATAGTTAGAAAAGATAGATAATGGCAGGGCCGCTCCGGGCCTCTCCGGTGAGAACCATGCCTCAGGTGGCATGGAGTGGCGGCAAAAAGCTGCCTCTTTAAGAGCCGAATTTCCGGGTTTAACCCGGAAATTCGGCTCCGCTAATGCAGAGAGCGCAATTGTGCTCTATGCACTAGGGATACCGCCCCCTTTTGACCCGCTCCGGCATGGAGTGGGAAGGGGGGGTGGCATCGGGGCTGCTGCCTCAGCCCCAGAAACGGCCCTGGATAATGGTGATACAGTATATTGTTGTTCTATGAAAATAACAGAATAACAATGACACCCTAGATATATAGTACAGGTACTTTATTACAAAATTGCCTTCCTGGTTGATCAATATGGCAGAACATGTATAGACAGAGCAGTTTAAGCATGGAGCTCGCTTTTAATTTAATACACAGATTTCATGTAATATTTAATATAATGCATAATGCAGTATTGAATATTGTAAACTTACCATACTTATGCATTGAAGAGAGATGAAAAAAAACATCAAGAATTTTCTAGCAGCCAAAGACGACTAGAACCAAAAGACCCATAGAGGTATTCTGCCTTTGTTTTAATACACTTTTTTTCAAACAGATATTTTAGGTGCCTCCTGCCTGTCTTCCCTTGCAAGGGAGCCTGTCACATCCTGTTACTTTGACTTTATTATTTATAGGGAAATGTTGTCTAATAGACAAAGAGTTTTGTTGTTATCTTTGCATTTTCTGGTAGGGCTAATATCTTAACAAATTATAAATAGAAACAGGTATTTTACACCATTACATCTCTGACTAAATGCAAATTATTGGACTCCCGTGGAGAACATTGATTTAAGACCTGAAAGTGTTATTAGGAAAATTGTTAGCGTAGATTATGAGCCATAAATATTCATAAAAAATCAAGGAATAATGTCTTGTAATCGACTTGCAATATAATAAATAGAATGGTAAATTAGGCAGAAAAATATTCCCCAGAAGAGAAAACTTGCAGGCATAAATAATTTATTTTATAACCCAATGTTAATGATGCATAATGCATTTTTGAATAAAAAAAGTAGGGGGAGTAGAGCATAGACTGACATATCTTAGCAGTGGAAGTAGCATGATATTAACTATTGTTATCTATACTACAAAAAAGGCAGGCAATCACTCCCATATATAATTTGGGAGAATATAGGATTAACACTGAAACTTGAAAATAAATATAGTTACCAAAACCTTGTCATCTGCCTGTTTCTGGTCACATTCCACAATGAAACATGATTATAAGTTAATAATTATTAGAGAGCACTAACAAACTACTTTGCACTTTTAATAAAATAAATCGTAGACTGAGGCTCTGCATTGTACAGATTGTATTTCCAAATCCAAGAACATGGAGTAGGTTCTAAAGTAAGACACCACATTTCTGCCACAACAGCAACATTTCTCTAAAATTTCTCTTAACCCTTCTATTCCATGTTTCTGTCAGTAGTTTCTAATCAGAGGTGACACACTTTACTTGGTAATGGTATTCTTCATTAGTGACCCAATGCAATAGCTTTGGATTGGATTATTATTAACATGTATTTCTCTGCAGGAAGCTGGGGTCAAAATACCCCTACTTAAATTGAATAGTGAGTTGTTCCATCCATCCCTATTGTTACATAATTACATAGTTAAATTGGGTTGAAAAAAGACAAAGTCAATCAAGTTCAACCCCTCAAAATTAAAACCCAGCATACACAACCCCCCCCACACTTTCACACAAACTGTATATGCCCATAGCTATATTAACTGTAGAGTTTAGTATCAAAATAGCCTTTGAAATTGTCTGTCCAAAAAATCATCCAAACCCCTTTTAAAAGCATCAACAGAATCAGCCATCACAACATCACCCGGCAGTGCATTCCACAACCTCACTGTCCTCACTGTGAAGAACCACCTACACTGCTTCAAATGAAAGTCCTTTTCTTCTAGTCTGAGGGGTGGCCACTGGTGCGGTGATCCTCTTTATGGGTAAAAAGGTCCCCTGATATTTGTCTATAATGTCCTCTAATGTATTTGTAAGTGTGATCATGTCCCCTCACATGCGCCTTTTTTCCAGAAAAAAACAACCCCAACCTGGACAGTCATCCCTCTAACCAGTTTAGTTGCAGGTTTCTGCACTTGTTCCAGCTCATTTATATCCCTCTTAAGGAATGGAGTCCAAAACTGCACTGCATACTCCAGATGAGGTCTTACTAGGGATCTATAAAGAGGTATAATTATGTTTTCATCCCTTGAGTTTATGCCCTTTTTATCCAAGACAACTTTATTTGCTTTAGTAGCTACAGAATGATACTGCCCAGAATTAGACAACTTGTTATCTATAAAAACTCCAAGATCCATATTGAACCTCATTTTCCAGTTTGCTGCCCAGTTTCCCAACTTAGACAAATCACTCTGCAGAGTGGCAGCATCCTGCATGGAACCTATAGTTCTGCACAATTTAGTATCATCTGCAAAAATAGAAACTGTACTTTCAATGCCCACCTCCAGGTCATTAATAAACAAGTTGAAAAGCAAGGGACCCAGTAAAGAGCCTTGCGGTACAACACTAACAACACTGGTCCGATTAGAAAATGTTCCATTTTCCACCACTCTTTGTTGTAATCTTTTAGCCAGTTCTCTATCCAGGTACAAATACTATGTTCCAGGCCAACATTCCTTAATTTAACCAGTAACCTTCTGTGTGGCGCTGTATCTAATGCTTTAGCAAAGTCTAAGTAAATCACATCCACTGCCATCCCAGACTCGAGGTCTCTGCTTTCCTTCTAATAAAAAGAAATTAAGTTAGTCTGGCAAGATCTATTATGCATAAAACAATACTGGCACAAACTCATAGTTTTGTTATTTGCTATTTGGTTCTAAAACACCAAATCAGCAGGTTTTAGATGGTGAATAGTTGAATTCGAATTCTTAAGTAGACAGTACATGATACATTTTCTAATTTTTTAAAACTCAAATCGAATTTGGACTATTCCCTAGTTAAATTACACTAAAATTAACTAAAAATTAGAATTTTCAATTCGACCCTTAATAAATCTGCCCCTAAATATCCATTTCTAACTGGGGTAAAAAACTCAATCTATGCAGCTAGATAACTCTTAAAGGGGTGGTTCACCTTCAAGTTAACTTTTAGTATATTGTAGAAGGGCCAATTCTAATAAACTTTTCAATTGGTCTTCATTATTATTTATTTTTCATCGTTTTTTAATGATTTGCAATTTTCTCCTATTTCTTTGCAGCTTTCAAATGGGGGTCACTGACACCATCTAAAAACAAATGCTCTGTAAGGCTAAAAATGTATTGTTATTGCCACTTCTTATTACTTATCATTCTATTCAGTCCATCCCTTATTCATATTGCAGTCTCTTATTCAAATCAATGCAGGGTTGCTAGGGTAATTTCTACCCTAGAAACCAAATTGCTGACACTGTAAACTAGAGAGCTGCTGAATAAAAAGCTAAATAACTAAAAAACCACAAACAATAAAAAATGAAAACCAAATGCAAATTGTCTCAGAATATCACTCTCTACATTATACTAAAAGTTAACGCAAAGGTGCACAACCCCTTTAAATGATAATCCTGACATATGGCCCGTCTTTCCCTCAACAGGCACATTCATCTTCTGTTTTCAGATGTGTGGCCACATATATTTCCGTTATTTTGGACTACACATCCAAGCTGGTATTAAATCATGTTGACTTGAAGTCCCCTTATTTCCATACATTCTCTATAAAACAGAGGGGCTTCAAGTGAGCTTATGTCAAGCTCTAAAGTTATCTGCAGTTTATACAAACCAGTAACTTTTGTTACCACCTTGGGGAGAATATACCAACAGACAGGAATCCATGTGTTATTTTCTCCTAGGTTTCTAGTAGTTTTACTCAGTTGTGTTATATTTGTTTAAATGAAAGATCAGTTACAGTATGTACTACAGCATATGGTTCCACAGTTACATCCTTGTTTTTCACAATTTGAAATCTTCATCTTTTGATCATTGTGTTGTTATTTGTTCTGGGTTACTTGTATGTAAATTTGAATATAATTTGTTTAGAGCAACTGCTGATAAATCAGTTCCATTTGGTTTTGCCAAAGATTTGTGAAATGGCGAAAAATTAGCCAAACGCATTGAAGTCAGTGGGAGCAAATTTTTTTTACTGTACATTAGTCTAAAGATGTATTTTTGTGACGAAGAATGTCTCCCATCACTACTTGAAACACATTATAATGCCACAAAACATTATAGACCATTGTCTTTGTTGGATTTGTTTTGTATGGTTTTCATTGTACCTTTATGTGTGTACATACATATTGCCGCACTTCCCATAACATCACTGTACTTGTAGGTTAGATCTCCATGCACAATAGTCACAGTCAATTCAGCAACAGAAGATCCTTTAAGGGTAGTGGTACACAACGCTATTCGGGAGAGATTAGTCACCCAGCCACAAATAGTCTCTTCTTTGGGCGACTCATCTCCCTGCAATGCCTTCCTGCCAGCCTCGTGAGGTAACTTTGAAAAACCAAGCGCTCCAAGTGCCATCCCACCGGTGATTTACATTCTAGCCGCAGGGAAGGCATTGCAGGGAGCTTAGTTGCCCAAAAAAGAGGCGCTTTGTGGCTGGGTGAGTAATCTTCCCCGAAAAGCGTTGTGTGCCACTACCCTAAGGAGCCACACACAAACACTATTTATACAGATGGGGAGCTTACACCTTTTATTGTGATCATCTGTGTATCAAAGTTTCTAATACTAGGGCTGCCTCAATTTCTGGAAACAATACCGGCCTTCATATATAAGTAATCTTTCTTTCTTATGAATAACATTGGCATCAACTAAAGCTAAGTATATATAATCTATAAAAACTATACACACTGCAGGCTTTATCATATGGGCCAGCTTCAGTTTTATTATTTATACCACTTTAAATGATAAATTCATGCTTAATAGTCAAAAGGGGGAATGCAATATGTATCATTAAAGCTAAAAAGTTTGCAAAGATGTTTGCAAACGTTAGCAACCATGTTTGCACCATTTTCTGACTGATTAAAGAGCTCAATGACTTCCTCCCAAACTTTGCTACCAAATTTTGCGAACATTCACAGTGAATGTAATGAAAATTTGCAATCGCAAACCGTTTTTAAAAAAAAATATTTAACAAACTCCAGATCAGGTGTTAAAGGTTTGCAGTGGGCAATTAAGATTTGCAATGCAATAAAAGCTTAACGCGGAATATTACATTGCAATAGGCACATTTTTATTCACAAAGTTTTGCTCTTTGCAAATTTAATTACATTTCCCCCATACTGTACTAGAATATGAATGAGGGAATGTAATAAAAGTCACAAAGTGTAAATCAGTTTGCACAAATAAAAACAAAAGTTTGCAATTCCCACTGTAATATTCTTCCTTGAACTGTTATTGCATTGCAAATTTTAATTGCTTATTGTGCGCTTTTAAGAAGTGCTTGAAGGTGTTGAAATCTAGTAACAACATTTTCAGTAAAAAGTTTTATTGCATTCAAAAAAATGTTTTCCTTTACCATTAGCCTCTTACACCGTTAAGAAAGCTTGGTGACTAACCTGTGACTATTCATCATTTGTGCTGCACAAGGGTCACAGTACATGTTCCCAATTACTTAGCAAATAAATATTTCCTCCCTTTCATGTGTATTATCTGCTTTCAAACACTTGAAATTTGAAATGGAAAAATGCATCTGTTTTCTGACCTGCTGAATCCTAGCGTCTGACCTGCTGCCTCAAGGCCAAATGCTTAGAGCATTTAAATGTTTGTTTTTATGCTTTGAGTTTAAGCACAAGACCTTTTCCGTTTTTGTTCCACTAGATTTTGGAGCTTATTGTTTCAGTTGTACACTTCTGCATTGCTTTACTGAAAGGTAGCTAAATTGTCTGGTGTATGATTGTCTTTACAGGAGAAAACAGTGGGTTATAAAAATAGATAAGTGTATTATAACCATTTATACATCATTCCTCATGAACAGTCTCACAGTCTAACCCTAGGATTTCGTTCCAAGCACTCCAAGTGGAGTCTGGATTCTTCTTACACGTTACTTATCAAAAAGACTACACTAGATTTCAGAGAAAGGAGGCTGAATATTTCAATAAAATATTATGGACCTGTGTCATGGAAAACGATATAAATAGGCTAATATAAATCTGGACTAAAAGTTGAAACATAGGGGGCTATAGTTTTTTTTAAAACAAAATTTTTAAGATTTATTTAAGCCTGATTCTGCAGAAAGCCCGAATTCAACCATCTCTGACCTTTGCCGTTGTGTATAAGTCATTGAAAGAGGTTCCTGTGCTATTTTGAAGTTTCAGCGATTTGCCTGGAATTAGCCCGAAAATCTGACCTATTCTGGTTTTTAGGAAATCCCCCATCTCAGACCATTGCCTTTTTATATAAATCAGTGTCACGGGTCCCTATCTTATTTTGAAAAAATCTGAAAAAAATGGTATGAATCGAGTTTTCACTTGATTATATTGAGTTATTACCTAGACTGATCAAATAGAACTTTTTAGATAATAAATAAGGTCAAATCGTGGATTCTAGTTTGGTCGGAATTTTTTAATTTAAAAAATCTGAAATATTTGAATTTTGATAAATAATCCCCTAATGTTTTTAACGAATTCTAGTTTATTTTGCATCTTTGCATTATCACAAGAACTGCCTTACGTGTTTCATAGGCTTTAGGCATATTATATGTTTTATTGTTCTCTGTATTGCAACGGGAGATGGCATTCCATAATTCAGAGCTTTCTAGATAGCAGGTTTCTGGATTACGCATCCCATACCTGTAGTAATGAAAAAGCATCTTGTACTTGATTCAAAATAAGAAATATCCCTATAACCAGGTCCTGAGCATTCTGGATTACTGGTCCCTGTACCTTTAGTATAGTAGATACCAGATACAAAAGCCTGCCCTTTGCCTGCTACCAGTGCCAGATTAAGAACAACTCCTATTTCTGTGAAGGGAATACACATTCAAAAAAAGTCTTAATGGAAATATAAATCATAGCCATAAGCACATATTCAGTACACACTCACCTGGAAAACAAGGATAATTTCAATATGCAGAGTAATCCATTCTCCGTTTTTTGAAAATGATTACCTTTTTTTCTGTGATAATAAAACAGTACATTGTACAAGCTAAAATATAATGAATCCTTATTGGAGGCAAAACTATTTCTAGTAGACTTAAGGTCCAAATAATGGAAAGGTCCATTAACTGGAAAACATAAGGTCCTGGGCATCATGGATGACAGGTCCCATACCTGTGTTAGCTCTTATGGTTAGTAGGGGAGGGGGTTAATGCAGTGATCGTGTAGACATTGCAGTTAGTAGTGAATCTGTAACAAAAATTAGCAAAACGCATTGAAGTCAATGGGCATCAAAATAATGTTGACGTGTGACTTTTTTTTTTTAGTTGCGGCAGATTTAACCTACTGCATTTTGTACTGGTATATCCTTGTCTTGTTGCAGTGTAATGGCTATTGCTTTCTCTGTAGCATAAACACTTGGAAAACACCCGCTGATGGAAAAGGGGATGTCATTGCAGTGACTTTTATATTTCACTTAATTAATTGGGAAATAGTCACTTGACATACTGTGAGCTTGTTCACACTTTCAGGCCGCTGCGTGTGTAGTTGGTGAGAGGACAGTAAATCATTTCCGCTTAATAAATCCATCAAACGTGGAGTACAAACACCAAGGGTTTTCTGCATCACCGCTTTATTTTCTTGTACTTCTGATATGTATCTGTCCTTGGTGTGTTAGCTGGCCTTTTTTTTTTTAACCCTCAGTATTCTGTATTGAGGGTTTTGAATTCTGTAACTCTACGGTGCCAAGGATTATATGTGTAAATGAACATTATAGTATACGTGGATTGTACATTATATTATATCGGTTTATGTACAGTATAAAATGTCTATATGTGTGTACAATATAATATGTATTTTAAGTATGTATGTGTGTGTACAGTATAATATTTGTGTGTGTGTGTGTGCACAGTATAATATAAATATATGCGTGTGCATGGATACATTTAGGAATTAGTTTACATTTAAAAATGGAAAGTTCAGCATTAAATTGGCTTTTCGTGAGTTAGATGGACCTATCCTAACTAATATTTTAGTTTTCAGTCTTAATTAGTCAGTAAGTGTAAAAGCAGCACTTTAACAACCCCCCCCCCCCCGGCAAAAGCAGACTTCACTGATGGCCAGTAAACAAAAGGAGACAGCTCTAAGCATTTTATATACACGTCACCTCTCTATGCCAGGCATGCCCATCATTTTTTTCTCGGGAATTTCGCAAAACAGCGAAAAATTTGTGAAACGGGACCTTTGTCAAACATGTTCACCAGAGGCAAAATGGTCCCAAGCACCAAAAAAACTATTTACCACACGCCCATTGACATTAATGGGCGCAGAATAAATTGCCGGCCATTTCTGTGTGAGATTCACAAATTTATTCGCCGGCTACGAAACGCGGAAATTTGCTGTGAATCCGTGGCTGGCGAATAAATTCACCCATCGCTAATGCTCATAGTGTATTAATGCGAGGTCTACTTTTAGTGATGTTGTGCCATTATGATCTACATCTATAAAAGCATTATCATTCTATTCCATGGAAAATATTACTTAAATATCATATTTATTTATGAGAGAATTTATATTGCTATTTTTAGCACTATCTATTTAACTATTTCTTATATAACCTTAACATAATACATATCTGAATGAAAAGCATGACACAGGAGGATGATTTAGACAAGATGTTTGTTGACAGTTTCTTGAGATCTACTCACCACTGCTCTATGCATATCACTCTTTCTATTTGCACTGGGTACACATCCCTCCCAACTGTCCCATTTTTCACTGGACAGTCACGATTTTGATAGCTTAACCCACAGTCCTGGATGTTACTGAAATGTCCTGACTTTATCTTTGATCTCCTTCACTGAAAAAGATACAAAGTTTCTAACTTAATTGGCTTTTGGCAGAGAGCCCAGAACAGCCACCATGTGCAAGGTATAAAACCTTTTGATTGTAATACACATTAGGCTGTTTTAAACTTTATTATTTAAAAAAAATGATGTATAAAGTATGTAAAACCTTGTTTAAATCTTTTGTGATTTTGTCACTACATCAAGGTAGGTGAATGCACCCTTTTCTTTATTTTGCTTCCTCTTTGTGCGTCCCTTCAATAGCCCTATTATGAAACCCTATGGTGATTAAATCTTCAGATTTGCCAATGTCAGATTTAATTGAAACATTCAGCCAGTTTGCATGAGTTTAATTGCACCACATGTGTGAGCTTTCTCCAGCTATAGGAACAATGGTAGGACAATGAGATCCACTAATGTAACCCTGGTATTGTCTGTGCCATCATTCTACAGATTATTTCTCAATAAAACCACACAAAAGGAGGTATAATTACTAAGTCCTATGACAATGCTATGTGAATCAGTTTCTTGGGCTTTTAGTATAGTTTTGCAGAATGAAGCTCTATTGAAGGTGATGCTCGTGTTCTGCTACTGTATCTGGTATAATGCCTCTTAAATTCATTCATGTCCATTAGTAAAGTAGACTCTTGTGCATACTTTTCATTTTTATCCCAACAAATTCCCAAAACAAATGCTAGGACTCATTTTAATGTAGAGCTGGGATGCATTTGGTCATGGCCCCAAAAATCAATGGTACATTATGGTGTGTAACAATTGCATCCATCCAGCTGCTTCTGAAATTCAACTTTCATCATCCAGTTACAGCTGTATGTCACATACTGGACACCCTCCCCTTAGATTAGGTGCAAACCTTCCTGTGCCCCCCTTAATCTTTGATTTAGATGTAACCAATGAAGTAGAGTCCTGCAGCTGGTCGGGTACCCGCCAAAAAAATCGGGCACCCTGTGGAATGAGGGTAGGATTTTTAGGGAGCTTAAAAAACCATGGGTAGGATAAAATAAAAAACCTATTTTATTTATCAAAAAACATGTTAAAATATCAAGAGCAGGTATCACAATATGACCAATACTGACTCATACAGTGTATCAGATCACCGACCTGACGCGTTTCAAGCTGGGGGGATAAGGCAGTTGTGGGTCCAGGTCGGGTAGTGGATCAAAGTGGGTAAATATGCGGGTTGAGGTTCGGGTTGTAGGCTGTGGTTGTGGCTTCGGGTCGGGTCTGGGTCTTAGAAATTGGTTCTGTTCAGGTCTCTACAATGAAGTATGTAAACAGAAAAATAGCATTCACAACACATTATATAATAAAATAACTCTTGAAACATCATTGGGGTAGAATCCTCTTGAAACCTATGTAATTAAAGCACTCCTGGTGGAATATAGGCTCTTTTCAGGGGATAAAGCATTCTGCTAATGTTCAGCTGAGAAGTTCTTCTACAAAAATCTGCAGGCTCTGTTACACAAAGCTAATGTTTTATGTATCACCTCCTCCCTCTGCTTGTGTTAAATATTTTATTACAGAGCAAACACTGAACTAAATTTCTTGAAAATGTTAGAAAAAAAATACATTGACTGAATGTCTTAAGGGGAAAAGATATCAACTTTTCTAAGCACAAATGAGTAATAATGGGATTATATTGGCTCGAAGTTTTAGTAACTTTCCATAAAACAAAGACTATTGCTTATTCTGTCGCTAATAATTATCACATTTGTATGTGAATGAGTTTTATAGATTTGTTTAAATCCATTGGTACAATGCGTTGTATCCAGCTGAAGAGACAGTGTCGTGGGGATTCAGAAGTTTAAGTGCCTGTCATGGATATATTTATCTGCTACATAAATGTTACAAAACTTTTAAGTGCTCATCAGTCTGATGGTTACACTTTAGGAATGTTCCTACCCCACAGATATCATTTGCTTATTTTTTAAAGCATCTGCTGTTATTGAGCCAATTTAACTGCTTGTACTTATTGCTTCCCAAGATTCATGGTACAGTATTTGCACTCACAAGCCTCCAGATACTTTGCACAGTATTTGGACTGACATATAAAAATTACCAATCAAAAATAGCTAAGGGATACGGATATTATGGCCATAGAATTCTATTACATTTATTGCTTTGATATTATCTTGGAACACCTACTGTAGAATATAGAGGTCTAAGAGGAAGTCTAGAACTGTGGGATTCATGTAGTTATATTCTGGACACTGACCCTGTGTAGTGGACTCAACTACAAGTATTTGCAGCTAAACATAATATGGAAAAGAAATACAGAGCTCCAAAAATTACCTGCAATATGGCATAGAGCCGTTTGTGCTAACTTTTCATGATCAATAGATCCCACATTATATTCAGGGGTATTGCTTTATACAATTCAAAAGAACTTCACTTGACTTTTACGGAAAATTACCCCCACAAGACAAATCTTTTGAAAATCTAGTTAGTATCGATACCACTGACATCCCTTAATTTGGTAAATGTCATCATTTAAGTAGCACAAATTCTTTAGTATTTTTATTTATACTGATTGGTTATGATTGACAGCACATAGAGGAGTAGAAGATGCATTTGAACTGTGAATTAAAAAACTGATACTAAAGAAAATAACAGAGATAATGTTAAAATGGCATTTTAATTTATTATACCTTCATTTCTTTTTATGTATGACCATAGGCACCAGTTATCCTTGTTGTTTTATTTCTCACTTTTTCATCTTGCTTTGTCGAGCACAGGACTTGCCTTGTACTCTGCACATGCCACCTCTTATTTGCATTTTCAATGTGCCTGTATTGCATAAAACATGAGAAAGTAAGGCCATACCTTGAAAGCTTGCCTCTGGAAACTGGGACCTCAGCAGAACAGGTATCTCAGATACACTTCGGTTCTGCGTAAGTAATATACTCTCAAACTGTTAACAAGCTCCCTTCTCCAAAGGCAGAAATATAAAGAAGAAGATATAAAACAAGCCACGTTGTTCAGCATGATAATGACAGATACCCAATGTGGTGTATGGGTTTGAATTAGAGCCCATAGTTCAAAGCCAGTGTTGTGTTTTTGAAATGTTAGTGTAAATATGCTTCTCAATAGAGGCTTCAGAAATGTAAATTCTACATGCCAAAGGCTCTGCTGCATGCTGATGTCTCCAACAGTGAACTTTGCTCTATATGTATGTATTCTGTTTCAAATGAAATGTAGTGGCAGAGCATATGCTGACAAATGTTTTGCCAGAGTAAGCCCATTCTGTTTCTGTGCAAATCCTTGCTGTGGGTTCACTTTATTCATTATGTCCCCCAGAGATGGTATTTAATGGTAGTTTTAAGTGAGCCGCTAATAGATTAAGCATATGTTAAAGGAGAAGGAAAGGTATTTTAACTTGTTGGGTGCCAAAAGTGTGGCACCCCCAAGTGATCGCATGTACTTACCTGAAACCCTAGCCTGGTGCTCCTATTAGATGAAAACTGCACTGGGCCAGGGTTCTTCCAGCAAGCACCATGGAGATTGTCTTCTGGCTTCTTTTTTCTCGCTGCTTCTCAAGAGCAGTAGTGCAAAAAGCAAAACTTTTGTGAAAAAAGTCAGCTATTTTGTTCTACTGTGCATGCATCTGCCCTGGGAAATTTGAAGATAGAAGAAGTCGGAAGAGGATGCGATCACTTGGGGGTGCCTAACATTTGGCGCCTGCTTGTTAAAATACATTTCCTTCTCCTTTAAAGAAGGGTAGTGAAATGTTCTAGTATCCTTTTACATATTGGACTATCAGATATCACCAAAAAGTTCTGAAGAGGGACCGATTATGTTGATGACATAATTTTTGCATCCAGCATACAAGGCACATTTCTCATTTCCATGGGGAAATGGTCATTTTTGTGTCCATCAGATGCACAGTTCATAGAAGCTTCACTTGTATTTCCTTCCTTTCATCCGTAATGCTGATTAATTTAGCAAAGAAATCACACAC
>CM044448.1:86552936-86573244 GCA_024363595.1 Xenopus borealis | reverse complement strand
TTTTATTGACTGGTGAAAATAGAAAATCATACATTTTCAAGAACCAAGCATGGTTTAACAGTTCAACATTAACAGTAGGGGACCTAGTTAGGATCCTTGAAGTTCCAGTGATTTTACAAATTAAGTACATAAGAGGAATAGAAGGACAAGAAGGGAAGTAAAAAGGGGGGAGGGGAGGGACAGGGCAAGGGTGGGTAAGGGTGGTTGAGAGGGAAAGGGAGGGTAGAGAAGAAAGCATAGGTAACAATAACATACAGCCTTGGATTGGTTACTTGGCTTACATTGTAATCAACGGAGTAGGTGGAAGGGTTTTCATTGTGACGGTTTTGAGTAGACCCAATAAAACTAGTATATCATTTTGTCAGACCCTCAAGTTTCCAAACAGACCAAATCTGTAGGTATTTAGAGGTTTTGTTTTGTAAATAGGCTATTCTTTTTTCAAAGATTCTGTTGCTATTTACCCTACTTATAATTTCATATAATGTTGGGGGATCCATGGATCTCCATTTGGCTGCAATATCTAATTTGGTGGCTGTTAAAATTTGGCTTGTCAACGCTTGGGAATGTTTGGAGAGTTGAGGGAATGGCTTTCCTAGTAAATAAGTTACAGGATCTCTGGGCAGATTGTGCTTAGTTATTTTAGTTAGTAAGTCTGCTACTTTTTCCCATAGTGTTTGCAGTTTGGGGCAGGACCAGAATGTGTGTAGTAATGTACCAACTTCTCCACAGTGTCTCCAGCAGTCATTTGAATGGTCTGGGAACCGAGTGTGTAGTTTTTTTGGTGTATGATACCATCTCATAAGCACCTGGTATGCATTTTCTCTTTGCCTGGTACAGGTGACTATCTTCTGAGCATTAGACCATATTGCCAACCATTCTTCCACGGTAATTTGTTGTGCTAGGTCTCTTTCCCATTTGATCATGTAAGGGTCTTTCGGAGGGTTGTCTGTTGGTGGGTCCATCAAGGGTTTATAAATCTTGGAGATTAGGCCTTTTTGTGGTAGGCCCTGCCGGGCTAAAAGTTCAAATGGTGGGGGCGTTTGAGATTTTGCTTGTTGTTAGTATGGTTGTAGAAAGTGTTGCAGCTGGAAATATTCGAATTGATAAAGTTGGGTCATTGGGGCCTTTTGACATAGCTCTCTATATGACATGGGTGTTTTGGTAGGGGTCAGTAAGTCTTTGATCATGTAGACATTTGTTGTTTGCCATGTGGTATAGAACCCTTGTGTCATACCTGGGAGAAAGTCCAGGTTTTTTAAGTAAATTGTGTTTAAAGGGTAAGCAGATTTTAAGTTGAATTTTGCTTTAAGGTTGTTCCAAATTCCGAGAGTGTGTTGCGTGGATCTCAAAAGGTCAGATGTAGGAAGACTATGCTTGCCTGAGGACCATATTAGGTAATTTAGATGTTTTCCTAGGAACTGTTCATTTTCAATATGGCCCCATATAGTGCTAGGTTCCCATTGAGACCAAGCTAATATTTGTTTGAGTTGTGAAGCCTCATAGTACCTTTGAAGCGAGGGGGCACTTAGGCCTCCGCTTTTGATCATGGCAATCAGTGTCATTTTGGATATTCTGTGATGTTTGTTTCCCCAAATGAACTTGTACAACGTGGTTTGGATGACCAGAAGAGCTTTCCGGGGGAACGTAATGGGTAACATCTCAAATAAGTACAAAAATTTGGGGAGAACAATCATTTTCAATGCATCAATCCACCCGAACCAGGAGAGAGAGTAAGCGCCCCATTTCTGCAAGATGGTCTTGGTATGGTTGATAAGTGGTGTTAAGTTATAACTAAATAACTGATTAAACGAGGGAGTGATTTTTGTGCCCAGTTAATACAGTTTGATTTCCAAATATATTTAAACTTGGATTGTAGAGTTTCTAGGATTGCTTGAGGCAGCTGGATTGGTAGGGCTTCTGTTTTGTTCAGATTGATTTTATGTCCTGACAATTTCCCATAGTCCTCAAAAATGTTGTGTAAAGATGGTAAGGTTAGTAGAGCATTAGTGATAGTTAACAACATATCATCTGCGAATAAAGACCGTTTAGATTGCTCATGGTTGACCTGTATACCAGTAATGTCTACGCTGTTTCTAATCACTGCTGCCAGAGGCTCTATGCTGAAAGCGTATAGTAGAGGAGAGAGGGGACACCCTTGCCTTGTACCATTGGATATTGGGATAGGACTGTGAGCCTGACCTGGGAGCTTTAAGTATGTTGATGGGGTACTGTATAGGCTACTCAGTGCTGTTAAGTAGGGACCCGATAAGTTAAGATGGCGAAGGAGGGTGAATAGGAAAGGTCAACTTAATCGATCAAATTCCTTCTTAGCATCTAGGCTGAGAAGGAGCATCGGTTGCTTTCACTTTTGGGCTATTTCTAAAAGGTCTGGTCTTCTGGTGTTATCTCCTGCCTGACAACCTTGTATGAAGCCCACCTGATTTTTATGTATGAGATGTGGGAGAATAGGGGCAAGACGGTTGGCGAGAATCTTGGAGAATAATTTTAAATCTGAATTTAATAGGGCAATTGGCCTGTTGCTTGTGCATAGTGTTGCATCTTTTCCTTCTTTAGGGAGTAGAGCTAAATATGAAGTCAGATCAGTGTGAGGAATAGGAGTACCCTGGAGATAATTATTGAAAAGTTTTGTAAGGAATGGCGAAAATATGTGCAGGAAAGTTTTATAATACTTATATGGGAAACCATCTGCTCCTGGGGTTTTAGCATTGGGCATTGACTTCAGTGTCCTTGCTATTTCTAACTCCAGGAATTTTGGAAGATTAGCTGCTGTTAGAAAGGATGTGAGAAGGTTATGTTCTGTATCTGTTTCTGCTGGTAATTTCAAGTTTAGATTGTACAGGTTATGGTAAAAGTCATGGAATGTCTGCCCAATATGGTTGGGGTTATAGGTTGTCTGGCCTGAAGCGGTCTTTATATTGGTTATCCCATTAGCTACTTTTTGCTCTCTTAATTTCCTTGCCAGTAATGTATGCTGTTTGTCTCCTTTCTCATAGTATTTCTGCTTGGTCCATTACATTGCTTTCTCAATCTGTTTATATTTTATGTTTTTTAGTTCACCTCTCAATTTTAGAATTTGTGTTAACAAGGCATCTGAGCTGTGGGTGTTGTATGTGCTTTATAATGTCCGGAGCTGAGATTGCAGTTCTTTATAGGTATTATTGTATAGCTTCTTTTTTGTGCTGTAAGTGCAATGAATTTGCCCCTAATTGTGGCTTTATGGGCTTCCCAAAGAGTTTCCACGGACTGTACTGAGTTTGTATTTATCTGAAAATATTCCTTGAGTGTTGCCCCGCCCCTTAGTTTACTGAGCTGACCTTATCTCTGTGACTAGTCCTGGAGATCATTTGATTGTTGATAAGCCTGGGGGAACTGATTTATTATCAGTTAGAATGGCAAGTGTGGATTTTATTTAGAATCACAATGGCAGCCTGTTCTGGGAATTGTTCATTACAGTGAATGTTCAGAGCCTTATGCACGAAATGTTTGTGATGCTGGGGGAAACTAGCTTACTAATGCACACACTGGCTCCCTCTTCCTCTCTATTGTGGAACAGCAGCAAATGGACTGCTCAGTAAACTAAGGGGCGGGGCTTCACTCTGCACCAGGAAGAAGGGGAAACAAGCTGCTGATAACACAGAAACCAGAGCAGACTTGCAGCAGGGACTAAGGTACATTAATCTGGAGGGATGTTTAGAGCAAATTTACAGATAGAAAAAGAAAAACATTTACTTTTCCTTTAATGCGCTGGTTGTGAATTTATAAAAGCACACAGCAGAGTTAAGCCAGCATTTGTCTAAATAACACACCTCAGTCGAATTAGAGAAACCAATTGAAATATAAAGGGAAAAAAAACATGGCATAGTAAATAAAATTATATAAGAACATATGTAGTTTAAAGGGGAAAATCAAATCACACTGTCTGAAATATTATGTAGTAAGGCATTTTCCATAAATATTAGAGAGTTTATATTGTTATATATTACTGAAGTCATTAAGTATATGATTATCGTGACAAAACCTGTATTACTATTTTACTTTGCTGCTAAATTTGCGAAACTGTGGATAAACTCAGTCAATGGGCAGATTTCCTAGAACTAACATTTTTTAAAATGACTAGGTTTTCGCTGCATTAAAAAAAAAAACAATACAAGGAAATCTTGTTTTCCAATGTGCAGTTAGCAATTATATATAAAGTTTTCTGGAGACAGATTTCATGAAGAAATGTAGCTTACTGATATGTCGTACTTCTTTTTTTATTTCACTGCTCATCCATAAGCTGTTTTTGTTGTTAACTATGAATCCATTAAGGAGCTTTTTGGCTTTTCAGTCATTCACTTAAAACAATGCTTAATGAAATTGTTTACTGCACGGATTGCATTGTGTGGTTCTCATGCAATTAATATGGGAAATGGATAACTGTCTTCAGTTTCAGATTTCTGATGGCAATGCAGACTCATGAAGCTGAATAAATCAATAGATGTGTTCTTTTGTTCTCTTTCCCCTGGACTTTTGTTTGCCATTATTTATTGCATGTTCTCAAGTTTAATTTACAAAATGCAAGTTTAATGTAGTAGAACAATGAGCTACAGTGTTTGTATTTTTCTGTCACTTGATTCCTGTCTGTTTTATAATGAATTTGACCACAACTGTCTACATTAAAAGCTATTGACAAGACAGCATTCTATTTACTTTCCTTTAAGGAGCATCGTTAGCGATAAACACCCAGGGCATGTCTCAAATATATGTGCCAATCACATGCCTGTAGAACAGTGTAGGTCTCTATAAAATTATATTGCATAAAACAACTCTTATGTAAAACCCTGCTTCATCTAAATAAAGCATTTTCATAACAATTTATTTTTTTAGTATAGAAATTTGCCATTTTAAGAACTAAATGCACCCCCTGGGATTATCCGATTCACAGTGCAAACAAACAAACCATAAATGTTAGGTCATATGAACCAGGTATGTCCTTCACAGCAACTAAAAAAGTGTTTCATAATGTAAGAGGCTTAGCAACATGCATCATTAAAATAAGCTCCATTTTGAGTATTTTTGCAGGTGTTCTTTGTGCTATAACCTGTAGGAGTAGTGAGTCCTTTCCTTAAAAAGATCAAAGCTTACATACAGCATGTTATGCTTCAGGCAAATATAGAAAAAGTGAATTCAAAAGTTCATTATTCGCAAGAGATCATCTGTTTTATCTCTTTTAAAAGTGTGGTCAGGCAAGCTTATTTTATGAAAGCATTGTGCAGTTATATAAGTCTTTGGTATATTGGAATTTCATGGTGAAAAAGCATTATATACCTTTGATTACACTGACGTGCTTTAGAACAAGTCACGGTAAAATGTCAAATCATTTCAGATGATACAGTAGAGTACTGTGAGCACCTCTATATACTGTGGATCTTAAATTGAGCAGCACAAGAAAATAGTGAAGGAAAAGTGTATAATCTTTTACATACATTTAAAAAAAGAACTGTATTGAATTTGATTTACAATACATAATTTTTGTTTAGTTGAATGTTTTGGTTCAACTGTTCTTTTTTTTTGGGGGGGGGGGCAAAAGCACCTAGCAATTAGATCTAGCTTGGTTCCTATACTACTAGAATCTCTTAAAAAAATTACCATGAAATCTCTCCAAATCACAAACATTTGTCTTCAAATACAGAGTAGCACATTTGGAGCACTAGTGTTTGTCATCTTTTCCTCCTAGGCGTTACATTCATTATGAGAGATGAATGTCAACCAAGTGTCAGTCTGCATAGGCTGACTTTACCGATTTTATCCAAAGCTACTGTATATTGTGTGATTTTGCACTAAACTTGGTATAGAGGGATGAAGTAGCTAAAAAACAGTGGAATCTCAAGCTGTTGGATCTCATTAAGTGACTAGCAAAGTAGCCTTGGCAGCTTCTACAAACTGGGCTCTCATCCAGATTTACTTCTCATTTTTCTCATTCCCTGTTTGATTGAGGAGCTCAGTGCTAAGCCGAAGAATTTCAAATAAACTGGCGTATTTAGTGTTCTGGTCCTTATGCAAAGAAGCACCAGGCTTTTCCAAGTGACTAGGCATCTACAAAGTATAAGAATGCCAACTGCCCAACTCCGTTTATTGTAACTTGAACCACGAAGTATAAATTGTCTGTGTTTGACTTTACAGTAATGCATTTGTCAATATGTGTCAAAAGAAGCACTTGTAAGCAATTGTGCTGGGTCTTTGTGACATAAAGAAAGATATTGAGCAAGATGCCATTGAAAAGCACATGCAGAAGCATCTACAGCACTGATATTTTAGCTTTCTAACAAGTGTATATTTAATTTGTGTAGTGTCAGAGCACTGCTAAAGGGTAACGCACAATAAAAAAAAAACGTTTTAAAATATTTGAAATGTCGAGGGGGATTTTTTCCCATTGGAAGCCTAGACAGAACACAAATGGTATTGGGAAATGGGGCAGTTGACCACTGTAGTATTCTCTAGGGGAACTACGCTTGCCCTATCCCAGCCTCTTTCAGTTTGTATAAACAAAAAACATGCTGCCAGGTGGGGATCACTCATGAGGAGGATGGCCACAGAGCAGGATGCATAATAAATAATTACGCAGGCAAAAAAAAAAAAAAAAAAGACGATTTAACTGTCCTTTATAGTTAACACATCAAACAGTGTAATGCAGCATCTGATGAAAGGGAAATACTAAAGCTATCTTTTACCACTCATTAATTTTTTTACAGTAGCATGTTGAATTGCCAAGTATATTTGCAAAATGTTTCCTGAACATTGCAAAATATTTTTTTTAAAATATACCTCATTTATTAAATAATTTAGCTACATGCTACCAATGCACTGCATCAATTTCAACTTACCATACATATATTGCACTATTTACTGTATCTTGACTAAATAAAAATTCTTCATTTAAACATTTTGTGTAAGACATAAGCAAATGTTCGTATAAATGGAATCTGTTCTAAAACAAAACAGGTACAATCTGAACGATACAGCTCCCTATAGTACCTGTTGTCCTTATTAATTCATTCCACCTAATCAACACTCTTATGGTTCCTCCATTTCCAGCACTTTAAATATTTTGTACAGGAATGTAAAATCTATAGTTCCAATAATGTTGGACATTCTGAACCACAGATATATTTCTGTTTTATGTGAATTAAAAAGTTGTGTTTATCATTTGCTGAGCTTTCAAAGTAGTAACTTCCTTTGAATATATAACATGCATTATGGAAACAGTAGTATTTCAGCAGTGACATAAAATGTATTGGATTAACAGAAACTATGCAATATGCATCATAATAAAACTAGACAGGTGCATACATTTGGGAACCCCAAGAGAGATATTACATCAATACTTCTCCTTTTGCAAATGTAACAGCCTCTAGACGCCTCCTATAGCTTTGATGAGTGTCTGGATGACCATTGGTCCATACAAAATCTCTCCAGTTCAGTTAAATTTGATGGCTGCTGAGCATGGACAACCTGCTTCAAATCATTCGATTTTCCATGATACTCAAGTCAGGGGACTGTATAAATACCTTTGTAGATTTCAAAGTGTGTTTAGGGTCATTGTCTTGTTGGAATATGCAACCCCTGCAGGGTAACTTCAACTTTGTGACTGATGTTTGAACATTATCCTGAAGAATTTGTTGAAATTGGGTTGAATTCATATGACCCTCAACTTTAACAAGGTCAGTCCCTGAACTAGCCACACAGCCCCACCACATGGTGGAACCTCCACCAAATTCGACAGTAGGTAGCAGGTGTATTTCTTGGAATGCAGTGTTCTTCTGCCATGCAAAGTGCTTTCTCTTGCATACAAAAAAAAACTTTGTTTGTGTCTTGAATGTAGAAAGGGTTTCTTTATCATCACCCTGCTATACAGATGTTATTTGTGCAAATTGTGAATTGTAGAATGATGTACAGATACACCATTTGCAGCAATATGTTCTTGCAGGTCTTTGGAGGTGATCTTTGGGCTATCTGTAACCATTCTCACAATCCATTGTATATACTGCTCCTGTATTTTTCTTGCCCTGTCAGACCTAGGTTTTATAGGCCTGTGGCCTTCCATTTCCTGATTACATTCCTTACATGATAATGAACAATCTTTGTTTTCAGATGTTTTTAGAGTTGCTTTGAGGATCCCATGTTGTCACTCTTCAGAGGAGAGTTAAACAGAAGCACAACTTGCAATTGGCCACCATAAATACATTTTCTCATGATTGGACACACTTGCCTATGAAGTTCAAGGCTTACTGAGCTAATCCAACCAATTTGGTGTTGCCAGTAATCAGTATTGAGCAGTTACATACATTCAAATTAGCAAATTTACAAGGTTACCCAAATTTTTGCACATCCAATTTTTCACATTTGATTTAATTTTATACAACTGAATACTGCTTCACTAAAAATCTTTGTTCAGAAAACACCCCAGTACTCAGATGTTCATGGGAAATGAAATACATACAGTACCACTGTTATCTTTTTTTGTTCACAGTGGAATAAATCATTATGCAGGCTGAGAGGGGTTCCCAAACTTTTTCATACAACTGTAGTTCATTAGAGAATCAGTTTAGAAACCAGGCCACGTGCTGACATTTTCCATTAACAGAAATTGGATTATACAACATAAAGTAATTCATGAAATATGAAAGATGTTATATATGGAACACATTTATGACAAATATGCCACTATTAGTACATCCCTAGCAAGAGATTGCTGTTGCCCCAGGCTAACCAATGAACGTGACACATGATGGAGAAACCCAAACATTTCATATAGATATTTGTGCTGTCTTCTTGAGTGGGTAGTTGATCAAATCACTAGGGGGTTGGTGTACAAATCCATTTACAGTATATCATGCCTTGGGCTCTATTCTCTTTTACCAATCCCTTATCACTGCTGAGAATACACGTCTATATCAAGGAAGTGGAAATGACAGACTTGTATATTGCACATTAACCTATTTTGTTCAAGTCAAGGAGACTTTTTCTTTAATATCAGACATTCATTTTAATGATCTCAGTTCCATTTTTCACAGTATTTTTTGTGATAAGAGCTCTTTGGCTTTCCATAAAAAATGCCTTATCTGGGCAACCAAAGTGCTATGTTCTGTGATATGTGAATTAAAATACAAGTACAAAGATGTTGAATATTCTGTGTAGTCACAGCTGCTCTCTTGTTTGTACTTGTTTAAAGGGGAAGTTTGCTTTAAAAATACACTTGTTGACATACAGTACAACAATTTGCATTCTGTTTTGTTTATTGTTATGTGATTTATTTGCTTCTGTATTCATCCTCTCTCACCGACCTGGAATTCAAACTGCCTCCCAGCTGCTCAGTCAGTATTTTAATTCTAACCTTTTCTACAATAATAATTTATTTTTACACAGCAAAAATTAAAAGAACATATTGGTCTGTTATTTATGGATTGCTCAGACTAGAATACAGTAGGACCCTCATTCTACATTTTTCAAAGGACCGGGAAAAAATGGTGTAAAATCCAGGAAAATGTAAAATCAGGGAAATGTAGTGTGCATAATATATAGGTGGGACCAAAAAAACAACAATGTAAAATGAGGAAAGACTTAAAATCAGGGGATGTAAAATCGAGGTTTTGATATAGAATACTATAGATTAACATGAATATTTTCTAAGAAGCAAATCTGTTGTATAATTCTGCTCTAAGCATAAGAAACAGATGTGCCCCTAACTGCTGACTATTGCCAAAAAATACTAATCCTAATCTCCCCCATTCATTTGCCTGTAGAAATGTGTGAGTGGTGTCCTATAAAAACACCACTATTTCTATTTCAGGAAGATAGCTCAAAACGGATTGGCATCAGCTAAAATCAAGCATTCAAAGCTGTTTTACTGAAGCTGTAATGCCTGAGGGTCCAATCCAGAAGAAAACAGATTACTTTCCTTTTATGTAGGAAGTTTGGGAAGTCCAGTGTATAAAAGATGAGTAGCATGTGCCAAAGCACATCTGCTTTGTACGAGGCTTATTTTCTCACCAGAAGCAACAATGTCACAGAGAATCACATCACGCACAGTGGCTGCTGTAAGAATGACAACAGCAAGCGATAACATTTACTTCATTTGCTATGCGCTTTAAAGTTTAGCAAGGTAAACTGATATCAAATAGTGGCTTTTCTTAAAATCAGACATGTATATTACCCGACCTGCACCTGTCCCTAACCCGCCCGCCTGAGCCAGATTTCCGGCTTCCATTTTAAGACCCGTGCCACCTGGCTGATGATGTCACAAAAGGGGCGAGGCAGAAGGCACGCATCTTTAAAAAAGGAAGCCAGAAGTCGGAAGTTTGAGGTGGCTGGTGGAGAGAGCAGAAAGAAGAGCTCAACCTGGACCAGCCCTCCCCCGCAAATGGGTCTGCAAATTTGGTCCTGCGGGTATCGGGCCTACCCACACATCACTAGTATATCCCATGGTTCTTAAGTTGTTGTTGTTTTACAGCTCTCAAAATAATTAGCTAGCTGATATATTCCCTGTGTGTTGGGCATTTGTGTCTATTCAGAGAGCAACATGGATACACCTTCCATATACCTTCTGTATTTACTCCTGTAATGTACCACATGAAGGGAAAAGTAATGACAATGATGAGTGCCCAGCTTATTAGGTAGTTATCTGCTTCTTCTCTTTCACACAACCTTAAAGAGAATACTAAAAAACAGAAATTAAACCTTTTTAACATTATCATACCATAAATATCTGTGCATGATATTTACAATTTAGCATAAAAATATTTGCCTGATGCGTTAAAAGTACCTACAGTATCTGGTCTCCCATTTTTCTCTATGAATGAGCTGCCATATTTGTGCAGGCAGTAGCGCCTTAGAATTAGAAGCTATAACTGACAGGTGGAGAAGGTACATTCAGGTTATGGAACTTCAAGTAACAGTTACAAAAGCAGCCCTATAAGCGAAAAATGATCAACATGACCTATACTTAACTTTTAAGGGCCGACCTATTAAGATTCAAATTTTAAATTTTTTTTTTTGGAAATTCAAATTTAAAACCACCAACTTGAATGTAAATTCAAATGTGAGATGTATCACAACCTTGTAATGTATCTCAACCCTGTAAACAGTTCTAATCAAATATTCGTCACCTAAAACCTACGGAGATCATGTAGAAGTCAATGGCATGGTCCATTGAACCATTTGAATATGTTAATTGTCTTCCTGATATTCCTGAGGAAAACTCAAATTCGAATTTGATTTGAATTTTTGGGTTGTTCGTATTTGATCTAATATTAGACATTTGAGTTTTTCATAAATAACCTCACATTCAAATTGTGAGTAAATCTGCCCCTACTGCCCTAAATGCATCAGTTAATAGTGCTGTTCCAGAATAATTCTGCACTGAAATCCATTTCTCAAAAGAGCAAACAGATATTTGTATATTTCATTTTGAAATCTGACATGGGGCTAGCCATTTTGTCAATATCCCCGCTGTCCCAAGTCATGTGACTTGTGCTCTGATAAACTTAAATCACTCTTTACTGCTGTACTGAAAGTTGGAGTGATATCACCCCCTCCATTTCCCCTTCCCAGTAGCCTAACAAAAGAACAATGAGAAGGTAACCAGATAACAGCTGACTGGTAGATCTTAGAACAGTAAAAACCACGTCCCACTGCGTTCCATTCAGTTACACGGAGAAGGAAAAACAACAGCCTGCCAGAAAGCAGTTCCCTCCTAAAGTGCTGGCACAAGTCATATGACCTGGGGCAGCTGGGAAATTTACAAAATGGCTAGCCCCATGTCAGATTTCAAAACTGAATATAAAAAAATCTGTTTGCTCTTTTGAGAAATGGATTTCAGTGCAGAAGTCTGCTGGAGCAGCACTATTAACTGATGCGTTTAAAAAAACAAAAAAACATGTTTTACCATGACAGTTTCCCTTTAAGAAAAACCTTGAATGTCTAATATTCGATTGAATACGGACAACCTGAAAATTTCAATGCAATTAGAATCGAGTTTTCCTCTGGAAAAAAAAACCTTGATTGTCAGGAAGGAAATTAATTAATGGTTCAACGGACCTTTGCCATTGACTTGTAAATGAAAAGGAAGGTTTTAGGTGGCAAATAGTCAAATTAGAATTGTTTGATAAATCTCACATTTGAATTCAAATTGGTGATTTAAAATTCTAATTGAGTTTTGATTAAAAAAAAGAAATTCAAAAATTCAAATTTGAATTTACCATTCAAACTTGATGAATCTGCCCCTTAGTGTATCACTTTAATGCACCCCAGCTTGTGCTATGTGGTAGTGTTCTGCCATAGTCATGGTGTAGGGTAGGCACTTTACTGTACAAAAAATTGTATACAATTTATTTTACAACCTTATCATAGTTTCATAGTTTTAAAAAGTATTTATTGTATTGCTATAACCTTCAGTACTACTGCTGTAATTATGCTCCGCATTCTCCTCCATATCTCAAAACAAAGCCATTGCACATATTATTATGGAACGTGTTTTCTTCTTACATATTGAACAGTCACTTCTTGTACTACATTTGTTCCAACTCCTCTTTTATACATCTAGCCAATAGTTTTTCAGGTGCTGAATGCCTGCCAAGGACTGATATCAGTGAGAAGTGACCCTCAGCAACAGCAGCAATCAGAATTCCTAGATTCTTAGTATGTAATGAGAGAAATGATTTCTAACTATTACTGGAAGCTTTGGTCCTTGAAACTTTTAATGCAGAGTTTATCTTGCTTTGCCTTGATTGTTCATATAAGTAGCTAAAGGTATGGGATCAGAAACCTTTTATCCAGCAAGCTCCAAATTACAGAAAGTCTATCTACTTCAGGGGCAAATTCACCAAAGCATGAAGCATCTAACGCTAGAGCTAATTCGCCAGTGTGGCGTAATTTCGCAACTTTGCCGATTTACTTACAGTGTCCCTGGCAAAAATTCGCTAGAGAAGTAGATATATGTACTAGCGCAACTTCGCACCCTTGCGCCAGGCGAAGTTGTGCACTGACGAAAGGACATAACTAGGCTAATTCACTAAGATGCCCATTTTACTGAACGTTACCTCTTGCGCTAGACTTTACTTCCCAGGTCAGACCTGGCGAAGTTCAATACAATGGATAGGAGCTTGAAAAAAAAAACTTGAATTTTTTTTCCAAGTCCCAAAAAAACGCTTGTGTCTTACTTTTTTTGTATGATAGTCTGAAAAATACATTTTCTAACATATGGCAACTCAGCTATACAGTGGGCACATGTTTAGGGCAACATGACATTTATTTTAATTATTAAAGGTTTCCTGGGCTTGTGTAGTGTAATGGCTGTAACATATACTTTTATTATACTTTTAACTTAGCGCTGTATGCAATTTAGGCAACGCTAGCCTAAATGCTCTTTGCCTGACGAAGTAATGGTAGCACAACTTCACTACTTTTCGCCTTCCTGAGTGCAAATTCACATTTTAGTAAATTAGCGGTGAACTGGAGAAAATTCGTCTGCCGAAGTGCAGCAAATTGCGTTGAAGGCGTCTCTTGCGCATTTTCGCTGCTTAGGGAATTTGCCCCATTGAATTAATTTTATTCAAATAATCCACATTTTTTAAAATAATTTCCATTTCTTTCTAATAATAAAGCAGTACCTTGTACAGTACTTTGTCCATACTAATATATAATTAATCCTTATTGGAAGCAGAACTAGCCTTCTTTAACATTTACAGGATTTTCTGTATGAAGGTATGAAGATGCAAATTCTAGAAAGCCCCAGGTCCTGATTGTTCTGAATAACAGGTTCTATACCTGTATATGTAATTTCTTGTCTATTTTACAACAACACAGTAACAAGTTGTAGCTAATAAAATGTTTTGACTCAGAGTAGGTTAAGTCTGAAAAACTTGATTTTAGACTGCAGACCGTTTTTCCTTTACTAGTAAACACACATTTACTACCTGTCTTCCTTTAAGGCTTATAAAAAAGCAGCCTGTAAATCTCAGGCTCATCTTTATACCATGTTCTATTATTGTGCAGTTATGGGTTTCTTGGTATATCATATCACTTTGCAGAGTGCGGTAAGTTTAACAATGCAATATTTCTAGAAATTCAGAGGTATTGATTTTCGAAAACAATAGTCTAGTTGCACAGCTCTTATGTATTTCCAGAAAAAGTACTTTGAGGTCTTTCATTTAAAGATGGCAGCCTTAATGATCGATACTGTTATAGGTAGAGTGCAATTTAGGAGTGTGCTCTTTTTATTGCTGCAGAAAAAGCAAAAGGAAATTGAAGTTTAGCAAAGAAATACTGAAAATCACAGATTAAGGGTTTGATGGTCCTGAAATATACCTGATTAGCTGCAGGATTATTTGTCCAAGCCAGGTATACAAAATTAGGAGTTATTAAAAATTGGTGTATATCGGTGATCTTCAACCAGCGGCTTATGATGTTGATTCCAGTGGCATTACAGTAAGTGCCCATTTTTAAATTCCTGTATTAAATGTAAATTTTTTTGGGCATAAAGACACATGGTTACTCTAACAGAGCCTCTTGTAGGTGAGCAGTCTGCATGTGGCTATCAATTAGCTTATCACAGCCCTTATTTGGCATTCCCAATGATTTTTTTCTTGCTTATGTGGCTCCCCAACAGTAAAATAAATAAAGGTTGGGAACCTTTGGTTTTGATACTAGCTTCAGACCAAGAACATCCACATGACATGCTTTTTTTCAGAAAATGTGCTCCTCTGTGTTAAGTTTGTATGTGCATATTAAGCTTCAGTAGTGTACAGTAACTCTGCTGATAGGTTAATTGGAATGGGAACTTCTAGGAAATAAGTTAGTTTTTTTACATTAATGTGTCTACTACTTTTAGGGGTTTACTTAGTAAAATAATTTTTTTGTGGCAGAGGAAAAAAGCTTCATAATCATTCTAAAACTTATGATCTCTTTATTTTCACAGAGAAAATCTGTGACTACAGGAAAAGAACTTGAGTAACAAAAATCACTTGAATGTTGTAAATAGATTTTGTTTTAACGTCAATAGACTCTTGACAGGTTTTAGGTGGCGATGTTTCAAGGTTTTTGAAAGATTTTTACTAGAGTTTTCCTTTGATGAATCTCACAACAGTGGCAAAAAAAGTCTTCAATTTTTTGGGGAAATGTTTTTGCCATGATTTGGTCTTGGCAAATACACCAAACTTGAATTTTAATAATTCAGTCCCGGGAGTGGTGTTCTACTAATTCTAATTTTTATGGTTAAAAAAAATTGATTGCAGGTAAAAATGCAACATAAGGCACACAATCACTTTTTTTAATGAAAAAAAATTGTGGTCACATTTTTCCCTAGCAAATGGCTCACACAAATAACAAATGCATTGTTCCATTCATTTTAAGTGAGGTTTTAATACCCTGGGAAAACAAGTATATTAGGTTCTTTGAGACAAATCTCATTGATGTCTATAGAATTTT
This sequence comes from Xenopus borealis, assembly GCA_024363595.1. Classification (NCBI taxonomy): domain Eukaryota; kingdom Metazoa; phylum Chordata; class Amphibia; order Anura; family Pipidae; genus Xenopus; species Xenopus borealis. The sequence goes on along the minus strand of CM044448.1, from coordinate 86,557,761 downwards.
CTGGTAAATTTTCATATTTTTTGTTTAATAAATTCTCACTATTTAAGGAGAAAATTATTTGCTGTGTTTTTTCTTGAATCAAGATAAATGCAAACTCAATTTTTTAAAATTATGAAAAAATACAAATGATAAAAAGACATTAAGTGATACACTAATATATATATATATATATATATATATATATATATATATATATATATATATATATATATATATATATATATATATCTAGAACCTCTAACTCCAAAAAATGTTTGTTTTTCTGACAATTTCTATCCAAAAAAATCCAAAAACTCCTTATTGATTAAAAGAGGTCCAATTAGATCAGCACAGCTTCCATTGGCTTCTAAAGTATTTTGACAACTTTTACCTGGCAAATTTTTTGTATTAGAATTATTCATGGTTTTTACACATAATACATCTCAAAATTTTAGAGATTTGTGAAAAAAAAGTAAATAGCGCCCTAGTGTGACTAACATGCTGAAAATTATGTCTATATTTGTACTATAGCTGATGGGCTCTACATATTTATTGTGCATAATTCTGCAACAGTTCTTACAAAATAAACAGAATTTCATGAGGAAATACTATAAAAATGTGTTAAGGTATTCAAGGCTATATTTGAAAAGCAAGGGCCACATGGGTTTTTAGACAAAGGGTCACAGTTAGTTCAATATAGTAAATTTGTAAAGAATTATATGTAGAAAATTATTGTCTCCTAACCTGTATTCATTGTCATGACAATTTATTCACAAAATAAACTTTCTTATGGATGCTTAAGAAAATCATGTGTCATCAGGGTTGGACTGGGCCAGAGGGACACTGTGTGAAACCTGGTGGGCCCCGTCGACCCATACTTGCTTCCGCTTGCCCGCACTGGCCAGCAATTCCCCCTGATCTCCCCCTCCGGGGGGGCCTGTCAAAAGCCCCTCCAGTCCCACACTGCGTGGTATGTTTAAAAAGTGCTGATTTTGTTTTTGACAAGCTATTCATGAATTCATCTTTCTTATGGATCTTACAAAAAAAAAATAATGTATGTTGGGTATTTAAATAATGTTCTTACACTGTAAATACTTTTATATTTGTGATATGCAGAATGCATATAATTTCACAGTTTTAATGTTTTTTGTTTTTTTTTTAGGATGCAAAGTTTGTAGAGGAACGAAGGAAGCAATTGCAGAACTATTTAAGAAATGTAATGAATAAAATCATTCAAACTGTGCCAGAGTTTGTTGCCAAGCCTAACAAAGAAGGATTGAGACAGCTGATGCCATTTTTTAGGTAATATTTTAAATGCAACATTTACATTTGTCAATATTGAACCAAATATTCAGTGGTGATACTCTACCTGTAAACAGCGGAATTTGATTTTATGCATCACAATGTGCATCTTTTTGAAGGTGGCCCGTCATTTTATTCTTCCATAATTTAAAGTAGGATTACTTTTATGCATTTTTATAATTTAACTATAACTCCCTTATATTTATCAATATAATGCCGCTAGATGGCATTCATAGTGAAAAGAAACAGGATGTGCTTCTAAAAGCTGTGCGGAATGGAATTTCAGAATTTTGTCACTTTTTTTTGTCACATTTTGTCACATTGTCACATTTGTCTAAGTTACAAATTGTTATATTCCAGGATGTTAAATTGTGTACCACTGCAGGGTTAATTTATAAATTCCTCCTACAAGGTTAATGGTGCATAGAGTGTTTTGGACCAAAACACCCTGTGTGCCATTTATTAAACATTGAACTGCATTGTTCACATGATACACATGAATATGTCCAAATGTCTTAAAGTCACCTACCATAACTGAGTTTGTGGGATACCCGGACCAAGGTATGCTTTGGGTCAACAAGCCTATGATAGAATATCAGGGTGCAGAATGAAACTCTGTCACCCATGACACATAAAAGAATGACACACTATATAATTCTGCTTACATTACAATTTTATATATCGATCTCCTTTATATTGAGTACTCACAAATGCCCCCCATACCAAAGAACACATAATTGAAGTGTCGGCACCAAACCAAACACTGTTGAGAATACTTTTTGTTTATGTCATATGGGCATATGAATAAATCTTCATAGTCATATTTTCTCAATTACATTTAAAATATACATACTTTTGGCTCTACAGCTCTGTCTTTGAGTTGTAGTGTACCAACTATAGTATTTATAGCATCTCTAATTATTTGTTACTTAAAATTTGTATTAAACTTTAAAAAGAATAAAACTTACAGCACATATTAATACATTTTCCCCTTTAATTCAGAAGAAAGAAAACAAAACTGTCGCTAAAGACTATTCTTATTGCACACTCAAGAACCTAAAAATTAGTACAAGTAGCTCTTGCTCAACATTTGTCTCTCTTTGGGAGTAAAGGTGTATGGATATGTGAATTACAATCTTGAAATTGGTTTATCTTCACATTTTGCCGGCTCTTACTACAAACAATGTAGTTTGGATGGTTTTCACTTTCTCCTTCTGTGAAATCTGGTCTGTGCATCTGTAACTAGGGCAGTTGGAACTGAACAGGTAATAGACATCAGTATAGCTTGGTGCCTCTAATGATGAATCAAAATAAATGTGAATGAGATCAGTTAAGCTTGCAAAGAACATGTATATCCATGGACTGTTGCCCAGCAGTATCAGTATTGGTACATGGCCCTTGTGTTTAAACATTATGACATTGCCTCAAAAAACACCTTTTTAATCACCTCTTGAGAAGATAAGTACACAAAATGTTTTATTGTTTCCAGGCTGTTTTTATAAACTCAGTATGTAGACATTATTTTAGCTACCAACTTTTGCATCGCTCTCAAGTAGTGATCATATTTCTAGGTTTTTTCAATTTATTGAGACTCAAAGTAAAGCCAAATTGCTCTGTGGTGCTCACTGGTATGACCCCGGGTGTTGCGCCCAGGGTTTCATGTAAGTTGATACATGCCTAACAGTGCATCAAATATTTCCTTCTCCTTTAATTGTTCTCAGGACATTATATTGCTGAAGACTTTTGGAATATATTTTGAAGCAGGTCAGCCTTGAACCCTGTACATCTGCTTGTTAAAACGCTGTTCTAAATGAAGTAATTTGTATAGCATTCACTGACAGAGTAGGCACTGTTTCTGTAAAGATGTATACACCTTTCAATGCACTGCACATTGGATATATCTTCAGCTGGGTCTGCATTTGGTTGGAATGTTCTTAGGGCTATAGTTTCTGATTCCATCAGTTTTGTCTTATTAATCTATTGCGTGCTGCAAGGGAACATTTTGTTATCTATATATATATATATTCTGTTTCATTTAGATCCCCTGTGGCTGACCCCTATAAATCCTTTAAACGATTCATGTTTTAGAAGCATTGGTGTACTTGTCTTATAAAAAGTTATATATAGTATAGGAAGTCTCTAATTATATTGTTTTCTGTCATTTAAATTTAAGCTCTATTTGTCCTGCAATAGATGACTTGATTGAATGGGAATTGACAGGCAATTTGGCCTCTAAATTCCCATTCCCAGACTGCCTTTGACTTGTTAGGGCTAAGGATGGTGTCACCTTTGGGTGTAGACACTAAAGATAAGATAACTTTTAATAACCGACATTCAGGGGTTTCCACTGTGCCCTATAATTTGCACATACACACAGTTATCAGAGTAGACTGAATAAATCCATTAATGTTGCACACAAGTTGCAAAGAACATGCATGTGAGCATTTGCATCAAGGAGCACACAATTATGCATATATTTTAGTTCTTTGTACTTGTGGTGGCATCTGTAAATTAGATTGTACTTCAAAAATGTATTACATAGAAGGACTAAGTTTTGTTTTCTTCAACATGGTTCTTCTTAATGCTCTCAGTGTATAGTCATTCACTGGCAAATATTACATTGATCATTAGCGTTAAGTTAGAGTTAACACCCACTGTGGAGCTTTGATAACACTTTTTATTACATACGCAATGCAAAAGTGATTGAGGTCTGAAATAATTGAAAAAGGAAGCTAAAATTTAATCTTGGTCGCTAACGTTTGCAAACATGTTTGCAAATGTTTTTTGTGCTAAGGAAACATATTCCATTTCCCCATGTGAGTATTGGTTGAACCCATGGGTTACACATTTGGATGTCAACAAAGGAAAAAGAAACTAAAGTATGATTTGTTTTTAAATATATGCAAACCCCTGCTGACCTTAGTTAAATAAGAAAATATAATTTTTATTCTTGAAAAAGAACCGTGGAAACACTTTTTTTCAGTGCATAATTCTAAGTGGAAATATACAATTAGTATCTGTCCTAATGTATTGCAGTGCTATTAAAAATTCTGCCAATAGGGGCCAATATAATTGTAACAATAATTAGAGGAATGATGTGAGAAATCCATTGATATTCTTAATCTTATGCCATGTTTTCTGTGACAGAATAAAAGTTGACAGGGTCATCTATTTGACAAACTGAAATTGACATAAAGTCAGTAAATGTGACCAGATTTTCACAAGACTTAATTGATTTTCAAATGGCTGATGCAAAGAACAGTTTTTTTTTTTTTAAAGTGTCTACACAGGTATCAGCGTTGAATATTTTGGAACTGAGAGTTTCTACATACTGTATAATGGGGAGCTTCTTTATGGCTACAAAAAAATGTAAAATATTGCAAAAATATATGTGAGGACTTACCCTGGTGGTCTAGCGGTGGCGCAGCGGGGACGCCTGCCGCGCCATCCTCCTTCCTCTGAGCCAGCTTCCTAGTGCGCACCGCGCCCGCACTTCCGGGTTGTATAGGCGCTTGCGCGCTGACGTGTGACGTCAGCGCGCAAT
>CM044448.1:86487395-86499504 GCA_024363595.1 Xenopus borealis | reverse complement strand
TGAGCCTGCGTCTGCTGGATGAACAGGAGGATCTTCGTCTTCCTCATTACCTTCAATAGCTTCAGGTAATTGGAGATCTCACAATAGCTGATTATCCATTGTGATATTATGTAAAATGCAGGGTACTAAGATGATATCACACACTTTACTGGGAGAATACTGCAGAACACCCCCTGAATGTTCCAAAAAGTGGATGCGCAATTTGAGTCAAATCTATGCTCAGTGATTTGTCTGGCCCTTTGATGAGCCGCACTGTACCTCTCTTCACCAGGTATGGCAGGATTAGCAATTGGAGTCAGCAGCCATGATCCACACCTATAACCAGTGTCCCCTGAAACAGATTGGATAAAAATTAGTGAGTTTTAGCATTCTATATAGATTAACCTTTATACAAATCTTATACTTTACATTGATCTTTAATTCTGTCTACAATTGCATGTTAGTTTTTATTTGTGAGGGCACACTGGAGTGAAGAAAAAAAACTTTGATGTATAATAGCTAGCTAATATCTTTAATAAATAAAGGTTACAGTGTTAACTAATTTGCTCCTAATGGACACCTGAAAGATTCATCCCTTTGCTAACAGACCAGTTATGAGTGTTTAGTAGTAAGACATCTCACAAACATTATATACACAAAGGGACTACACACTAAGAATGACTTGTATTAGTTCATGTTAATTAACAATTGTTTTCCTCTTTAAACAACATTGTTATGTAATAAGAGTTGAAAGATGTCTGACATGACAAAACTGTGTGTGCTTCTAAGGAAGGCGGCAAAAACATTCATCAAACACGTATTTCATGGCAAATTATTTGAGTGTTGATTGAATAAAATTGTTTTCTATTGCAGAAAGTTTGTGTAACGCAGGTTATCCCAAACTCAGAACAGATTCCAAGGACCTGGTCGCAGCTCACTCTTACGTCTATAGCAGCAGCCTTTGGACTAGCCCCAGTCTACTCAAATGCCTCCATGTCTTAAAGGAAAACTATACCCCCAGAACAATGTAGGTCTCTATAAAAAGATATTGTATAAAACAACTCATATGTAAAACCCTGCTTCATGTAAATAAACAATTTTCATAATAATATACTTTTTTAGTAGCATGTGCCATTGGGTAATCATAAATAGAAAATAGCCATTTTAAAAAATAAGGGCCTCCCCCTGGGATCATATGATTCAACGGTGCACACAAACATACCAAACAAACTATAAAGTTAGGTCACACGAGCCAATTAACAGACAGTGTTGTGTCTTTTGCTTCAACACTTCTTCCTGTTACAGTTAGAGTTGAAATATTTCTGGTCAGGTGATCTCTGAGGCAGCACACAGACCATCAAGAAATGGGGGTTCAAGGCAAGAGATGTAAAAGGGCAATATTTACTTAAATATATATTCCAGCTTGGTAAGATTCTTTAATATGCCACTAAATTTGATGTAAACTATCTGTTGCTCAAGTATTCATTTTGGGGGTATAATTTTCCTTTAATGTAAGCGGCCCAAGGAGAGAGTTCTGAGCAAGTAAGGGAACCAAGCGTGAGGTAGTAGAACAGGAAACAAGAAGCATAGTCCAAGCCAGGCCGGGTCGGTAACAGTCAGACAATGAGGTGCAATGCTGGAGACAAGACAAATCGGGGTCACAGATTGGGTCAAACACACCGCAGTACAGAAACCGAGTCCAGGAGACCTTTATGTTGAGCAATGTACAAAAAGCTCCTGTGCCTTTAAATATTTGAATTCCGTGCCAGAGTAATGACGTTGTGTGACCACGCCGAATATAGCCAAACCCAGCCGTAGAAGATTGAAACCCAGAAATGCGCCACATAACTTAAGAAGTCACTGGAGGAGCCAGACCATGGCGTGCGCCCCTGCTGCACCCCCATTAGACTATCAGGCAAGTCTTTCACAGTTCGTTCCTAACCGTGAGGGGGCAATAAAGCCACATAAGTACAAGCTATTGCACCCATGACATTAGGCAGAACTCCTCTGACATAAAAGTCCCTTTTCACTTTCAGCCACTCCTGTCTGGTGTTGGGAAAATTAACAATTAACATCTTTTTTTAAGAGCTTGTAAAATGGTTGGTGAAGACTTGAACTACCCGATCTGTAGGTGCCAGAGGATCAATATCATTTTTGATAAGCTCATAGAGATCCATGAATTGAAGTCGATATTGAAAATGTCCCAAATATAAATAAGACAAATAGGTCATTTATTTTGAATCTATTTATTTTTTTAAAACAATAGAACATTTTAAAGTACTTTAGTTGATGAAACATTAATTGGTGTATCTGTAAATGGCTTTAAAAACTTGTGCATTAAGGCCTGTGTGTGAGAATAGAAGACAGAACGAGGGCAAAAGGGTTTTAGAGATAGGAGAAAAGGCATTTCCTCCAGTTCAAAATGGCTTAAGGGAAGCCTGATGTTATCTCAAAACACTTCCGCAAGGTTTTAGATTGAATTGAATTGCAAAGAGTAAGAGTTCCCACTTCTTTCAATTGGCCGTTACGTAGTGAAAACATAAGTAATGAAGCGAATATTGGTAATGACATAAGTGTTACCTTAATGAATTGCATAGTGGACACATGAATGGGCTGATTTACTCAGGGTCGAAGTGAATATTTGAATGTAAAAAATTCGAATATTCTAAGTAATTTTTTTGAAAACTTCGACCTATCGAATAGTAACATCCTTCCACTTCCAAATTCGAAGTACTGTCTGTTTAAAAGTACTTAGATTTTTTTGCTTGGCCAAGTAAAAGCTGCGGAAGTGCTATTTTAGCCTATGGGGACCTTCTAGATCATTTTTTAAGTTTTAATTTATAGAAGAACAATCCTGCGATCGTACACTAAAATCCTTAGAATTGAAGGATTTTATCGTTCCATCGAACGATTGTTCTTCGATCACAGGAATGCCAAATTCCGTGAAAAATCGATGGTCAAATTTCAAAGTATTTTCTACTTCCAAATTTGACCTTTAGTAAATCAGCCTCGAAAAGTTGCACTAATAACACGAAATGTATCATTTCACATTGAATTGAGACCATTATTTGTTAGATGCACTTTGTGTGGCCCCTTTATACTAGAGACTAGAAAGTGAGAGTATTTGTGGCTATTATTAATTAAACTTATATTTCTCACTATACAAGGGAGACTAATCTGATTTGGGATCTGAGATACTCTACCTTGGTTTGATCAGACTAGATGGACTGGCAGTTGCACCCTTACACCATTTCATTTCATTTTACAGAAACGGGGCACTCCGCCAATGAGGCAATTTGAGACTCTCGCCTCAGGCAGCAGCGCGACCCTGGTTAAAAGGGGCGGCTAAAATGCAGCCAAATTTGCTGTTTTCAACGCGCTCTATACTAGCTATGAGTACCCCTCCTACTCCCGTCCGCTGCTGAAAAAGTCAGTGCCGTGGGGGTGGGGCTTCAAAATGAAGACTGCCTCAGGCGGTAAAATGGGCAGGATCACCCCTGATGGATATTAAAACTATTGCACTCACTTTAGTTCCACTAATTAGATGCAACATATAATAAAAAGTAGTTTTATTACACGATCCATCGAATCTGATTTTCAGGCTGATAAATCTGACAACTTAAAAATCTGTCCTGTAAACGAGGCCTTAGGCTACTGTATCCAATTGCTGCTCATTTACAGCTTCAGCAGTTAAATACGGCTATTTAGCTATGTTCCTATTTACACAAATTTCAAATTACTTTTTGTTGTCATTTTATCTGGAGACCAATGCTAATTTCAATACAGAATACATTTGGCTGTTCTGTTTTGCCATGGGAAACAGATAATTATTTCTGTGGTTTTTAATCTCAGCTGGAGACGTTTGTATTTATGTATAAAATATTTATTCTTTTTTAGACTTTGACATGCTTGAAAATATTTGATTTTTCCTCAAACTAAAAAGGTTATTCTGATCCGTTTGTTACCTTGGGTGTAGCAGGAACACAGGCCCTGTGCAATTAGTGCAGAGGATTCCTTTATTCACAGAGGCAAAGACGTGATGGATTGTTGACTATTATTGTCATTAGGCAGGTTTGATGCTATGTTAAATGTGACATACTAAAGGAAAATAGCAACAAAGTCCTATAGAGAAATGTCATCCATGATGAGCTGAATCTGCATGTGTCCTACCTCCCACTGCTAGACAAATCCACCCCCAAATCTATTAAAACGAGGCAGCAATAAATCCTGAAGTCAGAGCAGGGTCGGACTGGCACCTTGCGAGCCCACCGGGGCTGCAAATTAGAAATGCCCTCCTGGCAGTGCCCGGTGGCCTCCTCCTAATCTCCAATTTTCGAGCCCGGCATGCGCAGTTCTTTGAAGGAGAATTCAACCCCCCTCCCTTGAAATTAAGCGCTCATCTGCCATCCCCCCTCCCAGCCTCCCCCCTGCAAAGTCTTGCCCTTGAATCCTTCTCCCCTAGCGGCCGGAAAAGCAGAGTGAGCGCAGAAGAGCACACAGCCACCATCAAATGTAGCCCATGCTTTATTATACTAGCTGGTTGTTATCCCAGTTAGCCTAAATGGTCCAAAACCGCGTTACAGAGAATGCGGGTACAAATGCATGTTCTTTTACTTGAAAAATGTTATCGCCACTTTTCTGCATCTATACTTTTGGGGAAATATAACTAAACCTGCTTTGTCACTGCTTTAATTTAAGTTCACCATTTAAGTAAATAATAAAGTGCAGCTAGTGCAGTATAGTTCAGAATTACAAAGTATGACGGTAGGTACAGTAAGTGCATATATCTGTTGGAGATCTATGAGTCTAATCCGCTAGACACATTTACAGTTCTTATCCGCTGACTGCTCTTGGAAAGAAGCTGTTAAATAACCTTTAGCTTCTGGTTTTTATACTTTGAGGCCTTTTGTACCTTAGTGAATAGTTGGGTTTGTGCCAGATGAATATTTCATGTCTGGGTGACTCCAGGTACTATTGAGGGCCTGGAGATAAATACAGATATGTAGATTGAATATTAGTTATATTTGCAGAAGATGCATATACTGTGTATGCAGACTAATAACAAGTGAAGCTCACCAGTATGTGCAGTAACGTAACTAAAGGGGGGTGGGCCCCGGCATGGGACATGCAGCCGGGCCCCCCTCCCCCCTTCATACGCGATTTTCCGGACGGAATCAGTGATAATCTGGCCAATATCAGAGGCCCGAGAGCTGCCAGTGGGGGCCCTGAGGGGGTGCAAGACCTGACCCAATCGCACCCTCTGCTCCCTTGGTAGTTACGCCACTGGAGACGTGGGATCCCCATACACCTGTCCCAGACTCAGGGCTGGAACTAGGGGTAGGCATAAGAGGCACCTGCCTAGGGCGTAACAATGTGGGGTTGCCAGCAGGTTAAGATTCTTAAGAAGTTGTTTAAGATTCTTCTGCCAAACCCTAGTTTGGATTAACTCCCGTCTGAAGTGACCACCTGTACCTGTCCCTTGTCCCTCCCAGGCCCGGACTGGCAATCTGTAGGTTCGGGCAAGTGCCTGATGGGCTGCTTGCTTTAAAATGTAAATGGGCTGCTCACCTAAAAATGCAAATTAGGTTTGCCTTTAATATGAAATTAGCCACTCACTTTAGAAATATAAATGAGCTGTCCATAACAGCTAGCCAGATCTAAGCCAGTGCCTGCATTTGTAAATATGGGCGGAACCAGGAATCTGACCAACTTCAGTTAGTAATATTAGAGTTGCTCGATATATACCCAATCCCTTGTGCTTATGATATGTATGTTGGCAACTGGAGGTTGGGGTTGGAAAAATAAATCATGCTTTGCATGTGTGGGAATACATGGGCTGCTTTGATACTTTTGCCAGGGCTGCTTTTTCCTTCCAGTCCGGCCCTGGTCCCTCCCCATCTCTCACCTCTGTCCCTCCCCTATGTCATTTCCCTCTCCTATGTCCCTCCCCTTCCCAGCCCTCTGTCCCTTCCCTCTCCTCTGTCCCTTCCCTCTCCTCTGTCCCTCCCCGCTTGTCTGTCCCTCCCCTTACGTTTCTCCTTTTTGTTGGCCTCCCCAATTATATGTAAACACAGGGCTAGCCAACTGGGTTGCCTAGGGTGCCCAGTCAGCTTGGCCCGGCCCTGCCCAGACCTACAGCTTAAGGGGGCAATTGATGCAAAAGATTGCAGGAGGCACTCACAAATAAATTAGAATGCTTAATGAATAAGATGAAAGTGAGTGTAGCATTCGGCAGACCTGGAATGACTTTGACATACTTGGGCAGCATGAATATATAGACAAACAGTTCCTGTTTTGTTAAAGCCATTTTTTTATAGCACAATATGTCTCAATATCCTTCATTTCTTGATAACATTTTGAGCGTAGAAGATTTCTTGTCTTTGATTTACAGGTCCATGGACAGACATATTAGTAAAGGCAAGTTTTACTTTATGACAGTGTATGAAAACATAAGGTATACAGCTAAACTTACAGCTTTCATACATTTGTGCACTTAATCATAGTAATGATCTGCTTTGTATATAAGGATCATTAGATTGAATTGTAATTCTGAAATGTAGAGGAAGACAATGTGGAGACTGGCAGAGGTAGAGCGGTTGCTGAGGTGTATGAACCTGGCAGCAGCATTTATAATGGGCTGGTGAGGCAAGGTGGGGGGCAAGGCATATGTTGACTAGTTGTACTACTCAATTAGTAATGTGATGAGAGACTGAATAAGAATTTAGAATCTTAACCTTCCATATGGAATGTGCTTTCTGTTTATGATTTTTTTTATTTCTGTATTGTGCCTATTTATTCCCCTATTTTTTATTCTCTAAAGTGCATGAGCAACCTAAGGCATTTGTTCCAGCTAGTCCTTTGGTTTTAATTGTTTCTCTTCCCCACTAGCAACAAGACAAGCTGCCTGCTGGATATTTGAGGTTAAAGCTTTGGAAGGAGAAATAGAGCAGTGTAAAATAGACTAGTGGTCCCCTTTGACTGTTTTGGAAGTTTCTAATTTTCTGCCACTAGTACTTACATGCAGTTTGATTTAGTTTAACCTTTAAATATATACACTGACATTTAATATGTTTTAAAGGCACAGCCATGCTGGTAAAATCTGTTTGTGCTATAACAGAAGCTACAACAGGACTTAATTAAATTGATAATTTTTTTACACAGCACTGAATAGAAATGTTTACAGGTATTTTTGTGCAGCTTTTCTCCTGACGTCACTGGGGCTCAGCATGGTGAAGCTACAGTAGTTGCTAGGTTAAGTCTATTATTGTCAGGCTTCTTCTTTTCTCAGAGTCAAGATGTGAGGAGATGTAACAAGTCTGAACTGAGACCAACCATTCAGGCGTAAAAGTAGTTGAGCCGGGGTCATGGCTGGCGGAGTTCAAGCGTAGTCGATTAAGCAGGTAGGGGTCAAGATAGGGGAAGTTCAAGTGTAATCCAAAAAACAAGCAGGAGTCAAAACCGGGATTGAATCAACAGGATACAAGTTCACAGGAGCAAAGTTTTATAACCAAACACCAAACCATTCTCTGAGTGTCCTTTTAAGGAGGGCATTTTGGAGCCTGTGTCCAGCCTCACGTCGTCATGTTAGCGGATGTTGAGATGCCTGCGTCCTTTTCGGTGCGTGGAACTTGGTGTCTACATTGGTACACTTCTTTGGCGTGTGCATCTGTAAACACGCATGAGCCCCACGCTTAATCCTTACAATTATGTTGTCAATGCAGGTACTTACTGAACCGATTAGCATTTCCTCATTGACTGCCCTATCATGACAAATATTTGTTTAGCTGTGCCAATACTGGCTGAATTAAACTGCACCCTTTATGGCTAAAGATGGTAGGAAGATGTGTAGATCAAGGGATTTGTCCTACTGCTAAATGTACGACAAAGAAGCATGTATTCTTGTTCATGCCTTAAATGACAAGGAAAGTGTAAAATAGAATAAGGGTAGAAATGCTGTAATTTGTATAGTAAACATAAACATGAACTTACTGCACCACAAGCCTAATCAAACAAAGGATTTATGCTTTCAAAGTTGGCCACAGGGGGCTGTCATCTTGTAACTTTGTTACACATCTTTGCAAGACTAAGACTGTGCACATGCTCAGTGTGGTCTGGGCTGCTTAGGGATTGTCATAAATGATGAAAACAGCACAAGTCAAATAATATCTTCCAGAAGCTGATACAGCAAGACTTATAATTAATCAGAATATACAGACTGCACTGGGTCCTGTGTTGTCATTTTATAGTTTTTTATATTGTTTAATAAAAACTTTCTCCAACTCTGCAGAACCAGTGGCTGCAACAAATTAATCCTCCAAACAGAATCCCAGTTTATCTGTTTAAATCTGGCTCCATGATCTTTGTCCCTTTAGCTGGAGCTGGAAACATTAAAGGGGATGTAAAGGCAAAAATAAAATCCAATAAAAATCTCTACACTGTCACCGACTGCTCTACAGGGAAAAAAAGCTGCTGTTCCTAAGTATGACTTTTTCCCTGCACAGCAGCTAGGGACCGTCTGACAATACCTATCCACAGTCAGGTTTTTATAACAACGGTACACATTGTTTTGGGGAAATAGTTCTTTTTCATTAAAGAAAGTAAAAATGGGATTTTATTTTTTTGCCTTTACATGCCCTTTAATGAACGTGTGTAAATACTGGCCTGTGAATAAAATATATTTTTTTCCACCTCAGTGCATAAAATTCAGTACAGTAAAATGCACCAGAACTGAAATTAGCTTTAGCTGAGCAGCGACCAAAGTTTTTCATCAACTTCAAAATCTTTCACATTTTTAGTAATAAAGAATGATAATGCTTGTGTCAAAACAATATTTTAGATTCTTAAAATCACCCTATGGCTTTCCAGAGCAATGATATTATGGTGAATAATGACACTGCAAACGGGAAGATTAGACCGTAGTTCTCAACTTGTGCTTGATGAACTGTTGCATCCAGATTTCTCACAAATCACCTTGTTCATTACATTCCTGTCACTAACTGAGATATGTTGATCTCATCCCGCAATTATTGCTGCCATAATGGGCCATTGTTTAAAGGCATCATCAGCATTATAAAGAATAAGTGACAGGGAAAATGCTGGACATTTAGCATTAAACTATGTAGTCTAGTATCCACCAGGAAAACTACAATAGATCTATAATATTTTCCAGATCTAAAATGAGATAAAATCTTTTTACAATAATTAATTAACAATAACAAATGGGAATAATGAACTTGACGCCTTTATTGCCCACGGTGGGCACATTTTTCAGCTTATTACAGTAAAGTAGATCTATTCACTGGGGGTGTAATAAAAAAAGGACCAGTAGGATGTTTATATACAGAAACATAAAAATACACTACCTCCCACCATGCTAAAAATAATGAAGACAGGAATCTAAAACCCTTTTTATGGGAGATTCTCCATAACGAGAGAGGTTTTTACAAATACAAGAGGTCCTCAGCACTCAACCCATTATATTTAAGACATTGAGACATTCTGTGCATACAGCTACTAAAATGCCTTACCCTTTAAACAACAGGGATTGTTCATCCACATATTGCAATATATTTAAGCTGGCCAACTACGTCAGTCATCCCATATCTGGCCAGTCCTACGCTCAATTTTCATCTGATTCATTAAGAATTCCATTACTTCATTAAACATTTTACAAAGGGACTAAGTTTTACCTGCAACTTACTTGCTGCTTTCAAAGTAAAACTCCCAATCATGGATGCCCTTTTATTAGACACCAGTGGGATCACCTGACTATAGGTTTTTACCCCAAACACCCAGGATTCCAGGTGCACATATGTAAATGTAACAATCTCACTTTACAGTGCATTGTTCCAGCAACACTTTCAGCCAATAGGGTTTTATTCTCAACCCCACAGGTGATTCCACCCAACACTTCAACACTAATTTTGTGGACTAGCATAATATAAGTGGCACAGGATAGTCCTTCTGGTCATTTTGAGCACTTTATGCAGCAAGCAACACAATTATACATATTTCATTGTCTTTAGTTACACTCATGGTACAATTTTCTCTTTAGTTACTGTGGTGGTAACCAAAGAAAGAGTTTTAGATGCACGTTAGATGGTGCAGTCCAATCATTTGTATATATACATATATTATAAACATGTTTTTTGGCAACCTAACTATTCTCCTTGACAATTCAAAGGGCATAGTCAGGCAGGCCAGCACACAAGAATGCAAGTAGGGAAAACCAAAGCAGCTATGTCCGTACAAAGTACAGGAAGCAGGATGGAAATAGGATTGTGGCTTTGAGATGCATTTTTCATATGAAGCTTCAATGCTTCTTCCTAAGCGGGACATCCTGCTCTTGAATGAACCATGGACCCTGTGGTGATACACAAAATTTGAATTATACTTCATTAGAAATGCAAAATGCCAATCTAATTAATGTTTTCGATATGTGTCTGTATATCTGTAGTTATGTGTCAGAACAGTAAACATTGACTTTATCTCCATTTAATATTTCAGAATGTACATGACTTAGCTGCCAGCTGTCACTTGTAAAGAATTTTGTCTTTACACTGTAACTTTCATTACTACTTCATGAAAGTCTTATCAATAAGTAAAACTTGTGTATCCTGCTGGAAGGCATCTGAAAAGTAACATTTTAACTTCTTCTTACCAGTCTGAAGACTCATCTTTTCTGACTCAACCCATGCTGTGTGTTGCCCTCAAGCAAAACAAGATACAACACAATGTTCTGCAGTGCTGTTAAAGAGGAACTAAAGGCAGATTACACTTTATGATTGCTCTGTGGTGCTTGATGGAAGAACTGGTGCAGTTTTCTGCTGAAAGGAGCACCGGTCCTGAGTGTCAGGTAAGTAAAAAAAATCAATTTGGGATGCCTAACTTTTGGCACCCCAATGTAAAAAAAGCTAAAGTTTTAATGCAAATTACCATACATAAAAGTCTGCTTAAAAAAGTCCCATTAACACATTGAAAATGAGCACTAAGGGGTCCGTTTACTAAAGTGCGGTAAAAATTTGCGCACAAAATATAGACAAATTTAACACAGAATATGTTTTCGCAAGTTTATTAACCTGAGGTAAATATAAATTTGTGAATTTTCTTGCGCAAGAATATGTGTTCGCCAGTTATCACATCCGCTGAAAATAACGCTACGTACACATTAACGCCTGGTTTACTAAACAGCGAAACGTGTGAAAGACAAAATTAACGCCAGAATATTCGCAACATTTTACCACCATCTATATAGTGGCATGAACTTATTTTTTACTGGAAGTCCAATATAAAAAATGTAACATTTGTCTGAATGCATCTGGGTGGGAATCTTATAAAAAAATTATAAATTCAATCAAATGTACCTATCCATGGCCTAGTTTCTCTACAATAGTAGAAACCAATTTGCCTAATTATGCCAAGGGTATTATAATGAATTATAATTGTATTCCGGCCCATTACTGTACATAAAGGAAACCTAAATGTAAAGGTGCATAGTGTTCCTTATCTTGTTCCAGAACCAAACTTAAGCAATAGTTAAGCGTACATGTTGTTTATTCTTAATATTTCCTGTCACTGACTAAAATAAAGAAGAATATCTACTTTTGTAAAACTGTTCAGAATATTGCAGAAGAGTATTGCAGCTACAGACACAGGCTGACTAGTCTTCTGGTTTATAACAAAGAGCAATATAATGGAAGGGATAACTATGAACCAAAAAATGTTTTAAATATTGACTTTTGATGGTATTTTCCTTATTGTTAAATATGCAAACAAATCTAGAGAGGAAATATTTAACATGTTGAATAACTAGTCTAATTCCTGGATATAAAGTAATTATAAAGGATGACTGGGTATATTTGGTAATGCCACTAAGTTTAATGAAGCTCAAAATAAATATTAACATAAAATCAAATTAAATGCTAAAGTAGATTATGTTTGCTAAATTTAATTTCTGTAATAAAGGAAATCATAGTAGCATGAGCAAAATTTGCCTCTAAATTCAAAGAGTAGCAATCTATAAAATATTGATCTTCCTAAAGATTCAAGTGTAACAATTTTTTCAGGGGAGGAAAACATACAAATAACTCTTACCAGATAAAGTATTATTATTATTATTATTATTATTATT
>CM044448.1:86405310-86425051 GCA_024363595.1 Xenopus borealis | reverse complement strand
CTTGCTCTTCTTGGTGCAAGTTCTTATCCTCAATTTTCGTTCTTCTGACCTTGTTGTTTTTAGGTGCCTTACCTCTCTTCTCCTTCATCTTCCTTTTCCTCGTGAGCCCACGGGATGGAGTTTGTTTGGATCCACCCATAGATGGTGGATGGATCTTTTAAACTTCAAAATCTTTTAAAAAAACACTTCTCTCAGGGAGACGCACAGAAAACACTACTAGACGCTGTAGCAGCTCTGAGTAGAGTGAAAGCTCAGTGTCCAACGGTCACTGAGCAACGGTCACATGACTGCGCACATGCAGTTGTCAATGACTACAGTGTAAAGGGAGACTTGTATCATACCTTCCCATTTTTAATTTCTATAGACCTTTTCATAATTTTTCACTTTTTGTTTAATCAGTTACCCTACTACTTGGAAGATTTGTTTCCTTCATGGAATAAGCTAGAGAAAGAGACAGTTGGTAAACTCTGTAAGGTGCCATGGGTATATCACTACAGTGGTGATGGATCTATTGGAGGCTAAATCCTAAATCCAAGAGCAATAAAAATCAACACTTCATTAATTAGCTACAGTAAGCCCTGCAACTTTACTCCAATAAACACATTTAAAAAGTAGACCCAAATGCTAATATGTCTTCATTCAATCATTGACATAATCCTTTTTCAGATGCTTAGATTTACTAAGGGTTGAATTTCGAATGCCAAAAAAAAAAATCGAAATTCGACCAGGGAATAGCAAATTAGCACCATTTGATCGATCGAATGATCGAATAGGGAAATTCGATCGAATTCGATTCAAATCGAATTTTCGAACGATTTTTAAACAATCGATCAAATTTTTCTTATTCGATCTTAGGGAATGATCCCCATTTCGGTAAGTTTAATCTGCCGAAGTAGGCGATTGAATTTAAAGTATTCGACCATCAAATTTTCGAATATTCGAATATAATTAAATTTGAATATAATTAAATTTGAATATTCGAATCATTCGAATTCGAACATTCCACGGTCGAATTTGGTCAAATTTTCCTAATTTGCATATTCGAAATTCGAATCTTTTTGAAAATTCGATAGAATATTCAAATCCTTCATGTTAATTAATGTGAATTTAGTAAATCTGCCCCTTAAAGTTCATTTAAAGTTGAATGAAGGGTGAACATCCCTAAAAAATCTATAATCAGAACTGCTTTGTCACAGTCAATGGGGGGAGATTTGCAGGTGGATGTGGTCTGATGTGAACTATGTGGGCTATATGTATAAATAAGTGTATGGAGAAGGCTATTCAGACACTCTTTTATATTGGTAGACTTAGTGGGAAACTTTATACAGAGACACACAAGCAGTAAACCATTGCAACCAATCAAATTTTAAAAAAATGGGATAGGATTGAGCGGCAAATTCAACCTGAATTCGATCAAATTCGATTCAAACTTTTTCACCAAAAAAATTTAAAAAAGCAATTAAAAAATTCAAATCAAATCTGGACTATTCCCTAGTCGAATTACACTAAAATACACTCCAAATTTGAATTTAAAAATTTGAATTTTCAATTTGACCCTTGATACATCTGCCCTTTAAAGTTTAAAGGTGGACAACCCCTTTAAGGTGAACAGCCCTATAAAGTCTATGGTCAGAACTGGGGGGAAGAATTGCAGGTGGCAAAGTGGATGGGGTCTGATGCTAACTGTATGGGCTATATGTTTAAATAAGTGTATGGAGAAGGCTAGTCAGACACTATTTTATATTGGTAGACTTAGTGGGATACTAGAAAGAAGACACAAAAGCACGAAAAGATTGCAACCAATCAGATTACAGTCACTTACAGGTTAAAGGGGTTGTTCACCTTTGAGTTAACTTTTAGTATGATGTAGAGGCTGATATTCTGAGACAATTTGAAATTGTTTTTCATTTTTTATTGTTGGTAGTTGTATAGTTATTTAGCTTTTTATTCAGCAGCTCTCTAGTTTGCAGTGTCAGCAATTTGGTTTCTAGGGTACAAATTACCCCAGCAACCCTGCATTGATTTGAATAAGAGACTGGGATATGAATAGGAGAGGGACTGAATAGAATGATAAGTAATAAAAAGTGGCAATAACAATACATTTGTAGCCTTACAGAGCATTTGTTTTTAGATGGTGTCAGTGACCCCCATTTGAAAGCTGCAAAGAAACAGAAAATTGCATATTATTAAAAAACTATGAAAGATTAAAAAAAATAAATAATGAAGACCAATTGAAAAGTTTCTAAGAATTGGCCCTTCTGCAATATACTAAAAGTTAATGTGAACCACCCCTTTAAGGTGGCCATACACGACAGAGTCGGAAGCTTATTGGCCTGTGTATGGGGCCCTCCGACGGGTTTCCCTGATCGATATCTGACCGAAAGTCGGCTAAACATCCCATTAGATAGCAGCTGCATCTGTTTGCTGTTGTGGTCCCACGATCCGAAAGCCCGTATTTCTTTAATTAGGATCCAATCTTTGGGGCCCTAGGGCCCACGATCGAATCAGCCTGATATCGCCCACCTCATTGCCCCCCATTGGCTCATTGCCAAATAAGCAGATCTCCCTGTGTATGGCCACCTGTAGAAAACAAAAGCACAGATCTCAATGTTAGTGAATGTGCAAAGCATGAGAGACTAATGCGAAGTGATATACAAACAATTAACCGACTCCTCACAGAATAAATACAGAGGTGGCCAGACTGGGATTCGTTGGGTTCCCTTGGTGCAGGAGCCACATGTAGCCATGCTCCCCCATTACTGCACAATAATACAACCACAAAAGAACAAGCAGATGTAGCTTCTCTCCAGCCACGCTGAAGCAGAGTGGCCATTTGTCTCTGGCTGAAAAACAAAAAAGTAACAAGTATGAGGCTGGTGTTGCCATATAGACCATGTAACATTAGGACAGAGGAAGAGTTCACATTTCATACACCTCTATGACATACCTCCCAAAAGTGTGGCAGCAAAAATGATGCCCCCCCCAAACTACCAAGCCTGATAAACAAAGACACCACCACCACCAACATGACATATTGTGGCCCCACATATTGAGTCCCCTAAAGTAAATAATGACACTGTAGCTCCCATGCATTTCATGACAGACACAGTGGTGGTCTCACAATCATTTCATGAAATATACACATTTTAATTCCCTATCAGCGCTCTCCAGGGGGCGGGGGGCCTCTATTTTATAAATGTGGGGAGTGATGATGCAATTTAATGTCACAAAAGTTTGAAAGATCTGCAGTAGCACAGTATATTTAAAGGAATAGTTCAGTTCAATTCAACTTCCTGCTTTTCAGATCTTTGACTTTGTTAGTCAGCGACTTGAAGGGACATACCTGTTCAGTGAATCTGCAATTGATCCTCAGCATTCAGCTCAGATTCAAAAGCCACAGTTATGGTCCGTGTGGCCCTCCCTCAAGTCACTGATTGGATACTGCCTGGTCACCAGGGTAACCAGTCCAAGAGAGCTGAAAAAGCAGGAAGTTGCATTCTGGCTATTATGTTAGACATCCAGCAACTCCAGCCTTAATACATTACATTTTTGGCTAACTAACTATATTAAAAACATTTTTTATTTTGCACTGCTTATCTATTTACCCAGTTTTCATTTTATACAGAACAATTCCTTTAAGGGGCTGCCATTACTAAAGCCAGTGGTACATTGATTTCAGAAATGTCACCCTGGATCTGAAATTCTCTTGGCCCCCCTGCTTCACCCAAGTCCCGCGGTACCCCCATGCTGGATGCAAATTAATTACAGGGGGTACATGCAGTAAAATGACATCTGACATAGAAAATAGCATGCCTCCCAACTATCCTGCAGTCCCTCATTTGTTCTGGAAAGTCCTGTTTTTCTCTGCACTGAACAGCCAGAAAAAAAACACAGTTTCTAACTTAATTGGCTTTTGGCAGAGAGACCGGAACAGCCACAGTAGAAGATAAGATACATTTGTAACAATTTCTAGATAAGCAAATAAGTCATTGTAAAAATATAAGATAACAGGTCCCTTGGGAGAAGTTAGACTCGCAGCTTAAAGGGGAATTCAATCCCTCGGGCGCTAACCCCCTCCCCCCCGTAGGCCCCACTACATCCTCACCCCCGGCCTACCGCTCCCCGTGGGCAAATGTCCCTATGTGGCTACTTACCCCTCCGTGCAGGTTCCCAGACACCATCTTCTTCAGCAAAGTTTTGTTCCTGGATCAGTCGGCAATTGGCGGCGGATGCAGAGTAGGACGCCGGTTTGTACTACTGTGCAAGTGCCAAAAGTTCACGAAGTTCGCCGATTGAACTTCGCAAACTTTCTGAGCATACTCAGTAGTACAAACTGGCAAATGCGTCCTACTGCGCATGCACTGACAAGTGCCGACGGAAGGAGATGTTGCTGGAGAAGGTGGCGCCCTGGAGCCTGGCTGGAGGGGACCTGCACGGAGGGGTAAGTAGCGACTTGGGGGCATTTGCCTCGTGGGAGAGGTAGGCCGGTGGGGAGGAGGGAGGGGGGCCTACCAGGGGTGGGGGTTAGTGCGGGAGGGTTTGAATTCCACTTTAAAGGGCAATTCACCTTCATTAGCAAAACTGTAATAACTGAAAAGAAAAAACACAGAAATAAGTTCAAACTTTCATAACCTGCCAAATGTTGTAAATGAACACAGTAATTAGGGGTGTGGTCACAAAAACGGACGTGGTAACAAAAACACAAAAAAACATTTTTATCCCTCTTTTTATTTCCAAAATGTTGGGAGGTATAAAATAGCCTGCTCCCATTCGCTCAATGCATGTGGACAGAAGCAACCTGACTCTTTCTCCAATTTTATTTTTATTCTAATGGCGAAAAGCAATATGGGTCAAGAGCATGAAAAGTGCTCCTTTGTTTAGTGGTTGTGCCCCTGAGTAGGACCAGGATATTCTGCCACTCCCTAACTTGCTCCCCGGAATGACGGCAAATGTGGGGATTGGGAGAGAGCATGCCTCCCCCACCAGTCTCCACCCTAGGGTTGCCACCTTTCCCTGTGGCTCAAGCCGGACAGGGGGGGCGGTCCTGTGATGTCACGGGGCGGTCCCGTGACGTCAGTGGGCGGTCCCGTGATGTCAGTGGGCGGTCCCATGATGTCAGTGGGCGGAGCTATGACGCCGTGATCACCGATTGGCCGATCGCGGCGTCAATCAAGCTAATCCCGCCCGGTTTTCCTTATTTGGAAAACCGGGCAGGAAGCATTGAACCGAGCAGCCCTTCAAAATACCGGGCTGTCCGGTTCAAAACCGGACAGGTGGCAACCCTACTCCACCCTTAGATCTTGGAAGCACAATTTTTTAAAAAAATAAATGAATTATTATAGTCCTCTTAAGTGAAGTGAATTTAAGAGAAGAGAACATGTTTTTTTCATTCTGCCTTTTTTTATAGTTTGTTTACACCATATAGACTTTATCAAGTGCTGAAATCAGATTTATTTTTTACCCCGTGCCAACACCATCGTGCCTAGAACAGCCTGACATAGAACAGCAGAGGAGGAAAAGGGACACCAGATTGACCTATGCACCTAATATTTACTATGGTTTCCATACCCTCCACAAACAAATAGTCCTCAGAATTAACTAACAGGGATCTAACAGTTTTTGGATCTAGATCTATTTGAGTTAAGAAGCCAAGGGGAAAGACTGGGTTCAAAGTTTGTTCCATCTTACAAATTGTATCCCTGCTAAGGATTAGTGATGGGCGAAACTCCCGCGTTTCGCCGCTGAATTGGCGAAAAATCTGCGAAACGAGTCGCGCGTCGTTTTTGACGCGCGTCTCGTCGTTTCCGCTGCGCGTCGCGTCAATCGCGTCGCGCCGTTTTCGTCGCGTCAAAAACGACGTGCGACTCGTTTTTGGCGGCGAATAAATTCGCCCATCACTACTAAGGATAACAATGTACAAGTCAGTTATAATGACAAATATAAGGTTAAACAAATAGTGACCCTAATGACAGGATGATTTACTACTACTGACATTTATACAGTCCCTAAGGGTAGGGACAGACAGGGAGATTCGGGGGACAAAAATTATAGGATGCTTCCCTTTTTATATATGTTTGTAGATAGACACTAATAAAATGTATGGGATCCGTTACCTGGAGAACATCTCCCATAGATTCCATTTTTTACAACTAATCTACATTTTTAAACTGATTTCCTTTTTCTCTGTAATAATAAAACAGTACCTTGTACTTGATCCAAACTAAGATATTTATATGTTTTTGCGAATACAATTATAACAGACCTGTGGCTTTGTTTTAGCACATTATTATTAAAGGGCAACCAAAGGCTAAAAGAGAATGATGTTAGAAATGCTGTATTTTGTATACTAAATATAAACATGAATTTACTGCTCCAGAAGCCTAATAAGACAAATGATTTATGCTTTCAGAGTTGGCACAAGGGGCTGTCATCTTGTAACTTTGTTAGATATCTCTGCAATATCAAGACTGTGCACATGCTCAGTGTGATCTGAGCTTCAGTTGGGAGGTTAATCTTAGGGATTGTCATAAATTATCAAAACAGCACAAGTCAAATAATATCTGACATAGAAGCCAATGCATCAAGACTGATTAATAATCAGAATATACAGACATGCACTGGGTCTGTGGATACAAATATCTACTGGCTGTTTTACTGGGAAACAGACAAAGCTGCTGGAGTTCTAGTAAATTGGGGGGGGGGCTCCCCCTGCTGTTTGAAAGTATGACTGTTTCCCTGCAGAGAAGTTAGGGACAGTCTGATGATTCCTATCCCCAGCAGTAACTGAAGGGAGAATTCACTGCATACAGTCGGCAGACATTTTTTAATTGCAGTATAATGGAGATAGATTTCTTTTTCATTAAAAAAAGTAAAAATGTGATTTTATTTCTTTGCCTTTACATTCCCTTTAACACACTTTTCAGGTAACTAAATAGTATACAAGAGGGGTCAATTATGAAGATGACAGAAACAAGTGCAATAACAATATCTTGCCCCTTAGTACTCATTTGAAGCTTTTGTACCTGGGTCTTGCTGTACTCTGCACCTTGTGCTGGATTAAAGCGATACTGCCATGGGAAAACATGTTTTTTTTTCAAAATGCATCAGTTAATAGTGCTGCTACACTGAAATCCATTCCTCAAAAGAACAAACAGATTTTTTTTATATTCAGTTTTGAAATCTGACATGGGGCTAAAAATTTTGTCGATTTCCCAGCTGCCCCTGATCATGTGACTTGTGCCAACACTTTAGGAGGGAACTACTTTCTGGCAGGCTGTTGTTTTAACTTCTCAATGTAACTGAAGGAGCCAAAGTGGGATATGGGTTTTAACTATTGAGCGCTGTTCTTAGATCTACCAGGCAGCTGTTATATTGTTTTAGAGAGCTGTTATATGGTTACCTTGTTCTGTTGGGAAAGGGGGTGATATCACTCCAACTTGCAGTACAGCAGTAAAGAGTGACTGGGAAATTGACAATATGTCTAATCCCATGTCAGATTTCAAAATGAAATATAAAAAAAATCGGTTTATCTGTTAGATATGGATATTAGTGCAGAATTCTGCTGGAGCAGCACTATTAACAGTATCCCTTTAAATGCAGATGTCTGACTTATAGCAGGACTGGACTGAGATTCAAAATAGGGCCTGGCATTTCAGGTACACAGAGGCCCAATCAGCCCACATAGAGGCCCAAACAGCCCCCTAAATACTGACTTTCTATGGCACCTTATGGCATTTGCCCTAACCCACAGATTGCCAGTCCGGGCCTGACTTATAGTACATGCAAATTTGGGCTTTGAAGGGGGCAATGGGAGGGAACCCTTTACTGTATGTCTTCCTCTGCCCACCCAATAATTTACTGCTGAAGGAAGGCAATGCTGAATTCATAGGGAGAAAGAGGGTCCTTGTTTACCATTCTGAAGTCCAGCGATGCATGGTCACAAATGCTGACAGCCAATTAGGGTAAAAAGTGCCCTCCATCAGTCATAAACATAACATAAACAGAAACAGAAACTTAAGTATTGTATGTTTAGAAGACAGTTAAAGAACTGGCATTCTGGATTTGTATGGAAAAGCCAATTGTGTACAAGAGAAATCAGTGAAGCAAAGAAGACAAAATATTTTCAATGATTATTCAAAAAAATAAACAAGTGGGTTATTGAATAACACGGCGATATCATTATAAACAACAGGATACTCTAAGTACTAATAGTTTCTCTGGGTTACAAGTGCCCAAGCTACTTTACTTCTCCTAATGTTTTTCACTTCTCCTTCTCTTTTTCAATTGAACATAGGAGTTGCCTGGTAGGAGAAAAAGAAAGTAGAACACTTTTAACAATGGATATTGTTCTTTTTCTGTAGTAAAGAAGAGCTTATATCTCAAGGCATACAATTAAAACACACAGCTTTGCAGGAATAATACCTGACTGGAAGATTTAAGATGTTTAAAAGAAAGTAGATAAAGTCAAGATGAATAAAGCTCTGGGAGAAGATGATGATGTGTTGGTCCTTTTATTATTTCAGACACAGACACCTACTTATTAATTTTCAAGGACTCCTTGATCTCTGACACAGTGGGTACAGTAAGTTCCCAGTATAGATTATTATTCAACAATGGAAGAACACACACACTAGAAATACTACTAACCTATAATCTTGACATCTCTACCAAAGAAGCTAATAAAAGTGTTACAATATGTAGTCATGCATTTTAGTTTTAAAAACTATTGTTTAAGCTCATCAACATCTTGGTTGAAATATTGTATTTATGTATGTATAACTTAACTTATAAAGCCCTACTAGAATAGCTGTAAAATTTTTAGGGATGCACCGAATCCAGGATTTGGTTCGGTATTTGATCAGGACTCCTTGTGCCTGTCCGAACCGAATCCGAACCCTTAAAATCATGCGACTTTTCGTCACAAAACAAGGAAGTAATAAAAATTTTTGCCCCGCACTTTATCTACGGCTGGCTTTACCCTTCCTAGGGTTAGGATTCGGTTCAGTATTCGGCCGAATCTTTTGCAATGGATTCGCTGGTTTGGCCAAATCCAAAATAGTGGATTCGGTGCATCCCTAATAATTTTATAATATGGAAAAATACACACAGGGAACACAAGCACTGTAACAATAGGCACAACTACACAAAGACTAATGTGGTGTGTAAGAGGCACAGTAGGTACGAGGTCCTTGCCCTCTAGAGCTTTCAATCTAAGATTGTTAACCTGCACTTTTAAATATTAAATAATTAGAAAAAAATAACCACTCAGAGGCTTGAGGGAGGCCTTATGGGTCTGAACTGTATGCTGAATCTGCCCATGTGGGCATCCTTCAAATCACTGACTAACTCAGAGTTACAGAGCTGCAAAGCAGGAAGTTGGGTTCTGGCTATTATATAACATTTTTTGGCTTATTAACTATATTAGAAACATTTTCTTTTATTTTACACATACTTTTGCTTTGCCATGTTTTAATTTCTGAACTGTTCCTATAATGGAGAATTAAACCCCAATTAAAACAGGCTAGATATCTTGCACTTGGTTTTGAGCTTCTTTACTAGTTTAAATAAACCTAAAGTAAAAATACCCTAACCTCCTACCCTACATATACCCCCCTCCCTCCTCCCCCCAGCCTAGCTGCTACCCCAGGCAAATGCCCCTAAGTCTTTACTTACCTCTCTGTGCAGATTCAGTCCAGCGGAGTTCACAGAAGCCATCTTCTGGCTCTTCGGTAATCTTCAGGTCGTCTTCCAGCACTTTGTCAATTTCTGAGACTTAGGGCACATGCA
This sequence comes from Xenopus borealis, assembly GCA_024363595.1. Classification (NCBI taxonomy): domain Eukaryota; kingdom Metazoa; phylum Chordata; class Amphibia; order Anura; family Pipidae; genus Xenopus; species Xenopus borealis. The sequence continues at coordinate 86,415,265 of CM044448.1, read as the reverse complement.
AAATTTTCGCAAAGTGGAAGATTGCTCCAACTGCGCATGCAGTTGTTATTTTGTGGATCGGCAACTCACAATTAACAGTATATATATAGAATATAAAATGTTAATGATACAAGGCTTATTAGTAATTACATAGTAATTAATGCAGTTTCTATGAAAAGCAAAACTCATTTTCTGTATAATGATTTACCCCATAATCTTAGTATCAACAGCTGCCCAGAGGGACAGGGACTGGTCCACCGGCTACCAGGAAATTCCTGGTGGACGAAAGTGTCAATGAACCCCCTTATTTGCCTTGTATGACTGTACCATGGCTATTCCCCATGTCTAAATGAGAACAAAGAGAAGAAATGGAGGGAAGCATAAATGATAATGAAAACATAGTTTGGAGAGTGGGAGCTCCAAACTATTCAGAGGTAAGAGCACATTACCCCATAGGAGGGTGTGGTCAGTTTACTGGCTCGGAAGGCCATGTTTATTGCAGTTTTCTCTCCTTTATGGCTAGAGTATACTGAGCATGTACAGTGCCATTGCGTTGATTGCATCAACATGTTCAACTACATTCAATAATAATAGTGTGTTAAATACAAAGAAAAAGAGATCTCTTAAAAGAGATTAAATAAAAGCAAAGAAAGTGAATATGGAAATGCTTTTTGCCATTAGCCACGGGGAATCATTGAAATGACTTCAAAAATAAATCATATTTGTAGCCACCTAGAATGAACTTTGTTTTAGAGATGTGCTGGTCAGGAAGTCAACCTGCACCCGACCATAACCTGCAAAACCTTAACCCGTAATTGTCCATAACCAGCAAAACCTGTAAATGAAGGCATGATATTTTTAATGAATCTGATAACCTGTCACACCAGAGAAAAAAGTGCCATTGTGTTACAGTACATGAAGGGCTCAAGCTCTCTTATGGCCTTACACAACTGCATCTGCTGCAGGGACATCAAACATTCACATCCATTGTATTCATTTTATATTATCATTTTTTAAATGTATTTAATTTTCATAGGGTTATACTAGGATCATGAAATAAAAATTATGGCTAAAATCATGGAAATTGCAGCCCCTCTTATGGTGCAGTTTGAGTTTCTGTAATAGATGTTCATAATGCTCATAATGCCATTCTTTTGCTCAACACAATAAAGAAAAAGAGATGAGCTTATACCCATTATTCAAGGTTCCTGTATTCAAATAAAAATATAATATTGTTATAACCAAGGAAAGATCCAGATCAAGTTCATCGACACTTTATGGGCTGTAGGCTTGAAAATAAAGACATTTTTATGCGACAAGATTTCCTAACACCTACACATGATGGGAAGATGACAATAGCTTGCACAACTAGTCTAACTGCACAAAATCATCAAAATGGTATTTAGTGTATTAGAGGAACTAAAGTTGTTTTTATCTTATATAACATTTTAAACATGTTCAGAAAAAAAAACAGAAATCTTTTTTTTTTTTTCATTACAGAGACTTCAATTATATGACATATTCAATCTTGGCGAAGCAGTGAAAGGAGATTTTACATCAGTCACTGGCCCTGCTCAGTTGCCAATGAAATATAGTAACACGTGATGCATTCTGTGGCACCAACAAGCAAGACAGTAGAAAGTGTGGTTGCTGGGGGCCTAGGAGAATAATAAGGAGGAACTTTAAATGCAATAGTAATTACTGTCCAAAAATTCAACATTTATATGAAGAACTCTTATTTGAAAATATTATAAATGCTGCATGTATAAATAATGTCCTGCCCTGATGGCTCAGACCATTTAAATAATGTAAGACAAGGCAGCTGATTAACAGATCTGCCCTTGCTGGGGAACTCCCATTCACAATTTTATTAAAATGTAATCACCAGAAGTTAAAGTGGTTGTTCACCTTTAAATTAACTTTTAGCTGCAGAAAGTGATATTCTGAGACAATTTTCAATTGGCTTTCTTTTTTTATTTTGATTTATTAGGCTTTTTTTACCCAGCAGCTCTAAATTGATCAATTTCAGCAATCTAGTTGCTAGGGCACAAATTACCCTAGCAGCCATGCATTGATTTAAAAAATAAAAAATAGACTGGAATATGAATAGGAGTAGGAGAGGGACTGAATTGAATGAGTATTAAAAAAATAACAATGACATTTGTAGCTTTACGGAGCATTTGTTTTTTTAGATGTAGTCAGTGACCCACCTTTGAAAGCTGGAAAAAGAGTTAGAAGAAGGCGGCAATCATTTTTAAAAAACTATAAAAAGACCAACTGAAACATTGCTAAGAATAGGCCATTCTATAACATACTAAAAGTTAATTTAAAGGTGAACCACCCCATTGAGCAAATGTTGCTTTGAAAGGCAATTATTTTTATAAGTACCTTTAAAAGCAGTAAAAAGTTTTAAAACATGTATATTGGAAAGTTGCTTAGAATTGTGTTTTCTTTATATTTTTATCCATGGACTAGTCTGATTGCCATTTTGGAGTCGGGATGGATTTTTTTTCCTCCTTTGAGGTAAATTGGAGAGAATTCAGATGGGTTTTTTTTTGCCTTCCTCTGGATCAACTAGAAGTTAGGCAGGTTAAAAAAAGTTAAAAGGTTGTGTGTGTTTTTTCAACCTAAATTACTAGGTTAAGTTATTTTGGGGTTAACTTGCCCTTTAAAGAACTGTATCAGGCATGGGCCTGGAGGCAAAATAGACACATAAATGGATGGTTCATCTTTAAGGTTAACTTTTGGTATGTTATAGAATGGCTAATTCTACATAACTTTTCAATTGGTCTTCATTATTTATTTTTTATAGTTATTTTTTTAAATATTTTATTTTTTAATACTTTTCTGAATTATTTACCTTCTTTTTCTGTCTCCTTTGAGTTTTCACTGACCCCATCTAAAAAACATATGGTCTATAACAGGGGTCCCCAAACTTTTCTGGTCTGGGAACAGTACAGCTGCAAATGTTTTTGCAAGGACTGGGGCGTCGGAGGGGTCAGAATCCAGTTCTGATCGCCAGCATCCAATTCGGGCACACCGGATTGATTTTGGCGGCCCAGTTCAGAACTGTCTGCTAGACTGGCGGTTGGGGACCCCTGCTCTATCAAGGTTGGGGCAGACGGGCAGATTCAAGGAGATTTAGTCACCTGGAAACTAATCGCCCCTTCTGTGGGGCATCAATCTCCCCAAACTGCCTTCTTCCTACTTCCATCTGCTTGAATGAAGAATTGCCTGTGCTAATGCACTCGCGGAGCTTCCATTCCCGAAGTCACTGAAGTTTCCTCATAACGCAACTTCGGAAATCGAAGCACTGCGAGTGCAGGCGACTAAATATCCTGGAATTGTAATCGGTATACATACAGTATCAGCTAAAGATAGATGCATATAAGTTACTGCATTCACACTTACACAAGTGCATACACATGAAAAGCCAGATTAATCATACAAACACCAGTGAATCGTTTTTACCTGACTTTAGGGAAAATATGCTGGTCTGCTAGTATATTTACAAATATGGAGGAATCTGTGCTGCAGCAGATATTCAGCATTAGGCGTTGTACAGAACTTTGTTGTAAATATTCACTTTTGGTGGTTTGTGAACCCCAGGTGCTCGGGTGACTCACATAGCCCAGCATGGCTAGAGAAGAAACATTCACTCAGAATATCTGATTCAAATGAATTCAGCTCTAAGGCATTTTCAGAACGCATTGAAGAATTGCTATTACGTGCTATGCATTAAATCACTCTTGACCAACACTGTAACTTATGAGGGAAATATGATTTTACCCATGAAACTTTTACAAAACTTCATGAATTATTTGTTTCTGATAAATAAATAAAGAGAACACAAAAAAATTATTGGAAGGGTCAGTTTTAGAAGGAGTTCTAGACCACAGAACCTACTTACTTTTCTATACAGGTATGTAATCCATTATCCGGAAACCCGTTATCCAGAAAGCTCTAAATTATGGAAAGGCCATCTCCTATAGACTCCATTTTATCCAAATAATTAAAAATTTTTAAAATTATTTCTTTTTACCCCCCCGGGCGCTAACCCCTCCCCCCACCCTTTCTGTAAGCCCCCTCCCAGCGGCCTACTTCTCCCCCCGGACTATTGTCCATAACTTGCTACTTACCCCTCTGTGTAGGTCCCCTCCAGCGAAGTTCACAGGGGCCATCTTCTTTTCCAACCGATTCTTCCTGGGCCCTCTTCTGTTCCAATGGCTTCTTCCTGGATCCGGTTAATGAAGTTCAATCAGCGAGCTTCGTGAACTTTGTGTGCATGCGCAGTAGTACCAGCGTCCTACTGCGCATGCACCGCCGAGCGCCGACAGATCCAGGAAGAAGCAGTTGGAAGAGAAGATGGCACCTGTGAACTTCGCTGGAGGGGACCTACACAGAGGGGTAAGTAGCAACTTAGGGGCAATAGCCGGGGGGGGGGGGTTAGTGCTGGGGGATTGAATACCCCTTTAAATGGTTTTCTAGTATCATTAAGGTATGAAGAACTAAATTACTGGAAGATCCCTTATCTGGAAAACCCCAGGTCCTGAGCATTCTGGATAACAGGTCTCATACCTGTACTAGTCCAGCTAGGAAGCTCTAGGGTGAACACAAACATACGAAGGATACTCCAGCAAAGGATAGAAGTGACCACCAGAGGTGGAAGCCCCAATTGGCCCTGGACCCCCCATTCTGACCATTATACCTTATTTCCAAAATCACCTTGTGTCATTGCCATAAGATAGATGCTATCAAACCATGAGGTTGGCCAACCGTGGGTGACCCTAACTAGTATATTCGGGGGTGGGTTCTTTCCAAAGGCCAGTGTGGCTTAGGTTTTAGCATTGACATATTTCACAAATGCATTGGAACTCATCTAAATACATGTAGAAAAATGCAAAAAAAATGATGCTCTTATTAAGTTCCTGCACTAGAGCAAATCTGCACAGTATTAGTAAATGAGACCCAGGGTTATCAAAAGCCCGAACGAGTCATGTGACTAAATGTATCAACACAAGCTCCCCATGCTGTTACATATTGTGGGCTGTATAAAAATGGAATCTCTGCTCAGTGGCAGCTCTTTCTGCTTCCCTTTGCCTGTCAAGCATTGTGTGATATGGGATCCATTATCCTGAAACCCATTATCCAGAATGCTCTGAATTACAGAAAGGCCATCTCCCATAGACGTTATAATAAATTCAGCTGCATTTTTAAAAATGATTTCCTTTTTATCTGTAGTAATAAAACAGTACCTCGTACTTGATCCAAACTAAGATATAATTAATCTTTACTGGAAGCAAAACCAGCCTATTGGGTTTATTTAATGTTTACATGACTTTCTAGTAGACTTATGGTATGAAGATCTAAATTGCAAAACCCAGGTTCCTCCCGAGTATTCTGGATAACAGGTCCCATACCTGTATCTCTAATGTACACACTGGGCATTTCATCATTTCTCCCACCTGAGCCTGAAATACACTTACTGCTATAAGTGCTAAATTGTACAAGGGCCTGGGCCGTATTTATATATAGGTACCCAAGGCGGCATTAGACATAAATACAACCCTGACAAGGGCAGTTACCCATAACAACCAATTGGATTTTTGCTTCCATTATCTAGCATGTAATAGCGTGATCCAAACGAATTTCTGACTGATTGATCTGCACTGGTACAATTTAGCACATGTATCAGCAATTTAGTCTACAACCTTGTCATATTTCAATATCTTTTTTCCCCTTTCCTTCCCCCTAAGCTTTCCTTTCTTCAATAAAAATGTATGTCTCCAGGCAGATTTTTTTAAGCTATCTTCCTTAGTCCTGAAGCTTTAATTTCCTTTGAGAGAAGCCCATTTTTCTCCTGTTGTTATTCCATGACAGAGGAATCCAGCAATAAATAGGTCTACAGAATAAAAGGCTGAGGCTTCATTTAATTAAGAGTGTAATTGCATCTTTGTGTATTAGTGAAATTGTATCCAGTCCTCAACCTTTCCCCGTGTGATTTATGGTGGCATCTGAGATCTCCTGACAGTTCAAGCCTTGCTGCAGTTAAAGGCATGCTGTTCATCCTATTTTCTTTACAATATCGTTTAAAGGGGCATCTACGGTATCTCAGAAATGAATATTTTATATAATCTTCATCTTGCTGAAATAAGCCACTTTCTAAACACAATCAATTAAAAATGATGTACCGTTTAAGAAATAATCAAGTTACTCTTCAGAATCGTACTCTCCACAACTTCATGCTCTCTTCATCTGGGTCAGATTGTGATTGACAGGTAGGTCTAATCCATCTTCTAGGGGCGCTCCCTTTCTTACCAGAATAACTCAAATAACCAACTCCAGCACAAACGAAATATAACAGAATAACAGACTCTGCCCAACACCCTGCTCACAGAGAAACAGGATTTCCATCAAAGTGGGTTATTTTTTAACAAGTGAGCACATGGGTTAAGGGTGCCACCCCCCTAAAGGATGTATTAGATCTAACTGTCAATCAAAAACTGACTCCACCTTCTGCATGAAGACAGAATGAAGAGAGACAGATTGCTTAGAGGGGGAGAGTGAAGAGTCACTTGATTATTTCAGAAATGTAAATTTTTAATTGATCATATTTCATATAGTTTCTTATTTCAGCAAGATGAAGCTTATATTTAAATTTTAATTTTCACGATAGATCCCCTTTAATGTTTATACAAGTGCATCAATATCAAGCAGAAGCCAATGGGTATACTCTCTGTCTGGTGAAGAGTTGGGGTGAGAAGCAGTATGGGGTGTATGTCAGTATCAGAAAAGGTTTGGTATTATTGGAAGGTACAGTGAAAGAAACTCTGTTGTGTCTAATATCCCAGGAGTACCCCCACTGCACTTAATCAATGTAATTGCTTCTTGTCTTTTAGTGACATTTTATGCAGTGAGCAACCTTTTGTCTGGTGATTTATAACGTCACCTGCAAACTCCATGCAATTATAGCCTTATTACAGTTGCTGGGGGGTATTTAATTCAGCTTATCAATATCACTATTCAAGATCTATTCCCTTTTCTATCTTCAAACATAGCTCATTATCTTGAAAGACTTATTGTTTTTCTCTTTTATGCACTCTCTTTCTCTCTGTCTTTGAGAGCAGTGTAGTCTATTCTTCGCTAGTGAATGGGGAAATGAATACCCCCTGCTTCAATACAAATCGATGTGACTCCATAAATCATGGCACTGGATAAGGCAAGTCTTGTTCAGCATACAACATGCCCAACATGTAGCTGAAGATTACAATAGCGGCAGATATACAAGATCAAAATACAAACTTTAAAGCTAATTACTTTGCTCGTCCTCACTGAATTTCAAAGCATTTAACAAGTGCTATTAGAATTTTATAAGATATTCTGAAAGGACTGCTGTTATACAAGCTCTCCAGACTGTGTAGGCTTATGTTTTATATATAAAAAAAGTATTTCTTAAAGGGGACCTGACATCTAAAAAAATATTCCAAATCCTATTTAATCATGTTGAACTTTAATTAAACCTTATAAATTATTTAAATTGTGTTTCCTTCAGTCTGGGACTTCATAATTATAGCAAGCAGGCAGGAGCAATTTTGGGAACACTGTTATTAAGGCAAGCTGTCACGGTCGGCACCCAATACCAGAACAAATGCCAAGCACCCTGGTCTCGGCTCGTGCTTCACCAGTAGTGTGACCGCCTTTGGCTTCGGGAGGAGCCCTCAGCTACTCAGATGCCACCTGGACTTAAACGAGAGGTACAGGGCAGGAGTTCTGGCCAGCAATGGGGCACGGCTGTATAGAAAGTCTTTAAGGCCAAAGGTCACGGTACAGACAGGATTAAGCAGATTTGTGGTCGGACAGGCTGGGTCGAGGCAGGCAGATAGCTAGGATCATCAGGCAGGCAAGGGTCAAAACCGAAGCAGAAGCAATTTCCCCCAGTGTTAATACACAAGAGGCAGCATTTACTTGTCACTCAGTTAAAGACAAAAATCCTGGAATCTTGCACAAGGAGTAATCCATAACTTTTAATATGATGCAAAGCCATCATAGTTGCAATCGTTTTTCATGTTTTATTATTCTTTAACTTTTTTTCCAGCAACTCTCCAGTTTGCAATTTTGGAAATTGGGTTGCTAGGGTCCACATGTCCATAGCAACCTTGCATTGCTTTGAATAAGAGACTGGAATATAAATAAGGCCTGGCTCAGTAATAAAAAACAGCATAACAGAATGTGTAACCTTACAGAGCATTTGTTTTTATATGGGGTCAGTGACCCCCAATTGAAAACTGGAATGAGTCAGAAGAAAAAAACAAATAAGTAAAAAACACAAAGAGGAACAAGGTGCAAATTCAAAAAAACGTCATGGGCTTCTGAGCAATTAAGAAAGGGCTTATATGAACAGTACAGAGATTTAAACAAAGGTTAAAGTGGCTACATGAGATCTAGAGTGGAAATACTGATTTTGCATTGTATCCTGCAGATATTTTGTTACTAAATACAGTACATGGGGGGGATGAAAAGTGCTGCAGTAGTAGAAAGCACTAAAGGATGAAATCAAAGATGCATTAGTCTCAGTATATTTCAGAGACAATGACCTGTATGCTCACTTTTCTTGGAAACCCAACCCAGATGTGGCCCCATGAATGTGAAAACTCTTTAATATGTAAACAGAGGTTGCCTATATGGTATGTTCTATATCACAATAGAATGTCTATTATAAATTGAAGGACCCCCACAATAGTTATTTATAGAGTGTAAGCCAGTGATTTTCAAATGCATTGTGGGACTTGTAGTTTCTTAACAGCTGGAGGCACAAGGTTGAAAATCACTGGTGTAAGCAACTGGTAAAATATACTCAACCCTATAAACTGTTTTAAATGGATACATTTAGAGGATACATTTCAGTACAGCAGAGATGCTGCTGAGAAATGTATCAACTAAATGTTGCAAAATTGTAACAGTTTAAAGTTTGCACCTGAATTACTGAGCTGTCAGACTCAAACACCAGAGACAGGAACATTACTCTTTAAACTTAGATTTTGGAAAAACAGTAAAAAATAAATAATGGAAAGTAATTGAAAAAGTCTTTATTTATGAGTAACAATCTGAAAACAACTGAATTACTGTACCATAAAATAGTGCCTACTGTAATACAAGTGAAGAGAGCATAGACTACACATTCACACTTTTTTTTAAAACGCTCCATCATCTATCTGAAATGGAACACACAGTGCTAAACTAGCACCAACATTGGATATTTGACATTAAATTCTAAAATTATTATCCCCAGAATTTCGTTTGCACAAGTGAAGGCTGAGTTGTAGATCACCTATACACCTACAGATGGAAAGAAGTAAGAGTTCTCTAATTTCATCTCAGCATATTTTTACTTTTGCCCACATCTAGGAACTCAGTCAGATGTTTGTTACCTCTTATGTAATAACAGTAGTGATGGGCGACTCTGGGGTGCTTCGCCAAATTTTTTGCGAATTTCCGGAGAAACGGGGAAAAATTCGCAAAACACAGCCGGTGTCTCATTTTTGGATGCGGGCAAACTGTTTGGGCAAAAAAGGGAGATACATCAAACTTGTGTGTTATTAGGCTTGTAGGTTGGACAAGGACAGGTTACGTTTTACTACTACATTACCTAGTATATGATAAATTGTTTTATGCTTCCTTAGTCACATCAAGTATTGGCACTCACCAAATTTCAATTAGGTCCTGGGTGCAGCTCCCAACATATATTCAATGATTGTAGAAATTGGAGACACTCACAGGTCTTAGTCTTGAGAGGTTTATTAAATTTTCACATATTCCACGTTTTGGTTCCTTAAGAACCGTCATCAGGAGGCGAAGATGGTTCTAAAAGAAGTGAACGCGTCGATGTGGGGGAATATGTGAAAATGTAATAAACCTCTCAAGACTTAGACCTATGAGTGCCTCCAATTATATATATATATATATATATATATATACC
>CM044448.1:86376243-86386290 GCA_024363595.1 Xenopus borealis | reverse complement strand
AGGCGACAAAATCTCCCCGAATCTCCCTGTCTGCCCCTACCCTCAAAGGGAAAATACACTTCAAAGGGAAATATATACAGATGTAGCCACTTGGATTTGTTTGTTAAATGCGTCATGAAGAATTGAAGAAACTGTGTTATCTAAAGTCATCTTAACTCATTTAATGCATTTAACCTTTTCATTAGCATACCAAAGCACCATTGTTTTCAAAGGTGAACTCTTTAATTGGATGGGATGATGTGACACAATATTCTGTGTTAAATCAGTTAAATGGGATGTCTGAGTTAAATTATTCTGTGTCAAACGCACAATCCAAAGTGGCTTCATCTGTAAATATCGAATTCAAGGGTTAAAGTTGACCCGTCACCCAGACACAAAAATCTGTATAATAAAAGTCCTTTTCAAACTAAACATGAAATCCAATTTAAAATTTTTATTAAAGCATTCATAGCTGTTATAAGCTCATTTAAAAATCTCAGCTGTCAATCAAATATTGTCTGCCACTCCTCTATGCCTTAGGTATTACTTTCACTTTTCATTCAGCACTTCCTAGATGCCACTGCTCCCCACACATTACCCCTTTCTCTTAACCATTTAATTGTGTAGCCAGGACAAAATAGCTCCTGCCTGTTTGCTATAATTATGAATTTCCAGACTGAAGAAAACAAGATTAAAATAATCTATATAGTGTAATAAATGTTGATTTTGCTTGACAAATGTGATAAAATATGATTTTGAATATTTTTTTTGGGGTGATGGGTCCATTTTAAAAAACCCTCAAATTCGACCATCGAATCTTTTAACCCTTTGAAATCGATATTTGAAGGGTTTTAACGCAATGCGATAAATCGAATGATCGAATAAAAAATATTCGATTGACTGATAAAATTGTTTGAATCGAACGATTTTAACTATACGATCGAATTCTTTTTATTCAATGTGAAAAAGCTGAAAAAACCCTATGGGAGCTATGGGATCCAACTGGATTTTTAGTCCCATCCGATCTGCGCTACTTTCGGCCAGATATCGATCGGGGAAGCCTGTGGGAGGGCTCCATACATGGGCCAATAGGCTGCTGACTCTGTCTGTTGGCAGCTTTTATTGGCCCATGAATGGCCACCTTAAGGAAGGCCCCAGCCAAGGCACAGCATTAAAAGGATTTCTTCACCTTTCAGCTAACTTTGAGTTTGACACAAAAGGCAAATTCAGTAAGCGGCGAAAAAACTATAGCGTTGACTTTGCTAACGTTTGCCGCACTTCACAAGGTGAATTTTCGCCAGCACTACGCTAATTCACTAAAGTACTAAAGTTACGCTCATGTCGGCAAACGGTAGCGTAGTTGCGCTAGTGTTACTTCGCCAGGGAAAGAGCATTTACGCTAGTGATGCCTAATTTGCATACGGCGCGAATTTCAAAGTATAATAGAAGTATATGTTACAGCCACTACATTACACTACACAAGCCCAGGAAACCTTTAATAAATAAAATAAAGTTGTCCTATTGCACTAAACATGTGCCCCCTGTATAGTTGAGTTGCCATATGTTTGGAAAAGTAGTGGGGGAAGGAGGGTAACCCTAAAATAATGTTCACTGTTTTTCAATCACCCAACAAAAGGTAAAAGACGCCAGCGTTTTTTGGGACTTAGAAAAAATTTAAAGTTTTTTTTTCAAACTCCTATCTATTGTATTTAACTTCGCCAGGTCTGACCTGTCGAAGTAACGTCTAGCAGAGGGATGTCCAAACTGCGGCCCAAGGGATATGCATACGGCCCAGCTTGAAACCCTTGGTTCCCGAGGAAACGTCATGTTGCAGAGGATATAGGAGTAGGCAGTAGGGGGGACTCTGCCCTTTGCCCAGTTAGTAGTAATAATAATATGATAAGTCTATTTAATATCCAGGTGGCCCAGGGAAGCCAAAAGGTTGGACACACCTGGTCTAGCGTAAGTGGTAACTTCCAGTAAAATGGTCATCTTAGTGAATTAGCGTAATTACCATCCTTCGTCAGTGCGCAACTTCGCCTGGCGTTAGGGTGCGAAGTTGCACTAGTCTATCTACTTCGCTAGCAAACATTCGCCAGAGTGAGTGTTAGTGAATTTTCACTAGCGTTAGCCACTTTGCATTTTAGTGAATTTGCCCCAGAGAGTGATATTTGCAATAGTTTTTCATTTTTTATTATTAAAAAACTTTTACTAAGTGCGTCAAATCAGGATAAAAAAGAAAAAGTTTCAGCCCTAGAGTGGTTAGCACAGAGTGGAGTGTATTATTGTACTGGCAAGGCTTTTTACAATGATAGACATCATGCATAACTGGGCTACACACAGTACCTGAGAGAATTACGCAAGTGGATTTTACTGTTGTGGCTTTGCTGAAGGAAGTGGAATCAGCAAAAAATTAAATGGGCATTTCCTCTTCAGCAACATGACCTCTTCAAGAATTTTGATGTATTGAAACTGATCCCTGGTATGCGATAAATAAGCCCAACACCATAGTATGAAAAGCATCCCCATATTATGATGATTGCACCACCATGCTTCACTGTCCTCAATGTATTGTGGCTTGAATTCAGTGTTTGGGTTGTGCGATTGGGCCAGGGCCCGCACCCCCTCAGGGCCCCCCTGCAGCTTGCGTGCTGCTGATTCCAGCCGGATTATTTCAGGTTCCAGCTGGAAAATCACTTATGGAGGGGGTTGGGGGTCCTGGCTGCACACACCATGCCAGGCCCTCCCCTCTAGTTGTGCCCTTCCGGCTTCCTCTCTGCGTGTGTCGGCAAGGCCCAGCTGCCCGGCCCTGCTCTGGACTGCGGCAGATGGCAGTGGGTCCCCAAAAGCAGTGGCCTATGGGCAGATGCCCCATTACTTTCATTATTAAAGTGGCCCTGCAGATTTCTATACATACACTGTAAAACCTACTGACAAACATAGAGAACTGCAGGTTTAATTGTAGATGGTAAAAACTCACAGTTGCGTGAAATTGAGTTTGCTTCTGAAATTCTGAGATTGATTGCATTATCCTTAAACACTTTCTTGGGAATTAAAAAAACCTCAATAATACATAAAATCCCTAAAAGTCATATGCTATTAAGCCTGAGCCAGTGAGTCTCATATGCCTATAAACAAAGATACTGTAACTCTTGTTATGTCAGGAAAATGAATCTGCTTTTAATGCAGTTTTTTCAGGTGACCGGATTTGGTGTTTAGAATACTGTTTATGCATCATGGATCCAAAAATGAAAAATTATGTGGTTCTGTGAATGAGGTGAATTTGCTTATAGGTCTCTAAATTAACAATGGTGTGTAGTGAAATTACTAAGTCAGGGCAGGTAACAAAGCATTAAAAAGGGTACAATCAACAGTGCTGTATTGAAGAGGGGTGGTCAGGGGGAGGCAAAAAAGGGCCCCTAGTCATTTAGATGCACAAGCTAGTCTTTATCATATAGACACTAAGGGGCTGGCGCAAGGATACTTATATGGCAAATAAGCTAGGTGAACAGTGAACCCAGATACAGATATAAGTTTTCTTTTTCTATTCTAAGTGTACTGTGACATTTCTATTCTATGTGTACTGTATATTGTGAGTGGGTCCCTAAGCTCAGTAAGTGACAGCAGCACAGAGCATGTGAATCAGTGAATCAGCAGAAAAGAAGATGGGGAGCTACTGGGGCATCTACTGGGGAGACACAGATCTTTACTGCTAAAGGGTTGTGGTTGTCTTGGGCTGGTACAGAAGCATGTACAGCATTACTAGCTACTTCTTTAGTAAAGCTTTACTCCTTTTTAAAGGAGAACCAAACCCTTATTAATAAAAAACCCCTACCCCCCTACCCTACACAGTTCCCCCCTCGCTCTTCCCCCCAGCCTACTGTAGGTGTAAACTTTGGTAATTTCCCCTAATCGCTCACTTACCTCTCTTTGCGGATTCCGCTTCCGGGCTTTTTGGTAATCTTCGGGTCTTCTACCTGAACTTTGGCCATCTCCGACACTTTTGACATGCACAGTTGTCAAATACTGGAAGGCTGCTCCAACAGTGCATTCGCCTAAGTCTTTACTTACTTCACTTTGCTGATTCAGCACAGCGAAGCTCATGGGCACCATCTTCTGGCTCTTCGCTAATCTTTGGGTCTTGTACTGGTGCTTCGTCAATTTCCGTCACTTTCACTGCATGTACAGTTGTGAAAAAACTGAAGAATCCTCAAACTGCACATGCACCAAAACTTTGCTTACTTCACTGGCACCCGTGAGCTACGATAAGCTGAATCTGGAGAGAGGTGAGTAAAGATTTAGGGGCAATCCCCAAAGTTTACAAATAAGCTGGGGGGCGGGTGGTTAGGGGTAGGGGTTTTTATTAATAAGGGTTTGGTTCTCCTTTAAAGGGGTTGTTCACCTTTGAGGTAACTTTAGTTTAATGCTGAGATAATTTACAATTGGCTTTCATTTTTTATTGCTTTTTTGTTATTTAGCTTTTTATTCAGTAGCTCTCCAGTTTTCAGTGTTTGAGTTGCTAGGGTCTGAATTAACCTAGCAACCACGCATTCATTTGAATAAGATATTAAAATATGAATAGGAGAGGGCCTGAATAGAAAGATGAGTAGTAAAAATTAGCAATAACAATACATTTGTAGCCTTGCAGAGCATGTTTTTAGATGTGGTCAGTGACCCCTTATAATAAAAAAATCAAAAAAATAAAGAAGACCAATAGAAATGTTGCTTACTATTGGCCATTCCATGACATACTAAAATAAGGCTAAACACTAAAGGGTTAAGTTACAAAATCTGGGGCAGGGGGCAAAGTGCAATGAGTAAAAATAACTGCATCTTCCTGTGAATACAGTGCTGATTCCTAAAAAAAATATAAATATGAGCAACCCCTTTCATATGTAAAATTATTTCCATTTATATTCACTTCCATTGCCTAGAGCCTATTAAGATTCTGCATTTGGATAGTTTGTGTAGTGATTATGATTTAAAAAAATGTAAACACAGTTGTTTGACAAAAAATGGCTTCAGCCAACCACTAACCATGAGTGAAAGAAAAGTTTTTGTGTTATCATTCATATTCTCTGAAAAACGGTTAAGAAATCATCAATTCTGCCAGAGTATGTAAACTTATGAGCTCAACTGTAACTGAAAGAGTCACAATGGGACATGGGTTTTTACTACTGAGTGCTATTGTCATATGTACCAAGGAGCTGTTATCTTGTGTCAGGGAACTGTTAACTGGTACCTTCCCATTGTTCTGTTGGGGGTGGGGGGTGATATCACTCCAACTTGCAGTACAGTAGTAAAGAGAGACTGAAGTTTATCAGAGCATAAGTCACATGACCAAAGTTTACACCTACAGTAGGCTGGGGGCAAAATGTCTAGCCCCATGTCAGATTTCAAAATTAAATATAAACAAAATTGTTTGCTCTTTTGATAAACTGGTTTCAGTGCAGAAGTCTGCTGGAGCAGCACTATTAACTTATAGTTTTAAAAAAACATGTTTTTCTGTGACAGAATCCCTTTAAGCTCATGTCTGCAATGTGTTTCTATTCAGAAATGAGTCATTTTTCAATAGCAGGGATTGAGAATGCATTACTTTGGCATATTCTGATATACTGTTAATACAACTAACAGAAGTTTACATTTTACACTCTGAGTTTCGTGAATGCAATTGTTTATCTGGGAACAGTTCCTGGATGATTTTGGTTTTTACTTTCCTATACATGACTTATCCATGACATTTGAATTCAATTGCTTCTTCACGTCTTCCTGAAAAGAACTGAAACAGGAATCATTCTGATACTCAACTAAAAAAAAAAAAAAAACCATGACAAATCCATAAACCGTGAAAGCGAAGCATTGCATGAAAAAACAAAGTAGTGTAACAACAAAACACTTGAGCCAAAGACTGAACGGAAAACTGATTCCTTTGGAGGACTGCTCTGATTTATTAGATCTGGCTGCATGGCGACAACTTACACAGGAGAATGTGTGGAAGTTTGTCATAAAAGTAACAGAATACTCAAAGGGGCAAATTCATTATTGCGCAAAGCGTCTAACGCTAACGCTAATTCGCCAGCATGACGTCAATTCGTAACTCCGGAAATTCACTAACACCGGCTTTGGCGAATTTACGCTAGCGAAGTAGATAGACTTGCGCAACTTCGCACCCTTACGCCAGGCGAAGTTGCGCACTGACGAAGGATCGTAAATTCGCAAATTCACTAAAATTAACATTTTCCTGAACGTTAGCACTTACCTGGCGAAGTTCAATACAATAGATAGGAGGTTGAAAAAAACGCTGGTGTATATTAGCATAGGAGGGTGATAGTCTGAAAAAGATCGATTTTTTTGGGGGGGTTACCCTCCTTCCCCCCTACATTTCCTAACATATGGCAACTCAACTATACAGGGGGCACATGTAGGGAAATAGGACAACTTTATTTAATTTATTAAAGGTTTCCTGGGCTTGTGTAGTGGAATGTAGTGGCTGTTACATATACTTCTATTTTAAGTTAAAGTTCCCGCCGTATGCAAATTAGTCTTCGCTAGCGTAACAGCGCTCTGCCTAGTGAAGTAACACTAGCGCAACTACACTACCGTTCACCGACCTGAGTCTAAATTCGTACTGTAGTGAATTTGCGTAGCGCTGGCGAAAATTTGCCTGGCGAAGTGCGGCGAACGCTAGTGAATTTTCGGATCTTACTGAATTTTCCCCAAAGCCTTTGTTATTTTTTTTCCTTTTATTATTAAGTTATGGGCAAGCTTGATATCTGTTAAGAAGGGTTATAACTTCCCTGAACAAGAATTGAGTCATGTTTGTCGCATATTTCACTGTTTATGATTATTCTGACACATTAATCATTTCAGACTGGAGATTAAAACCTTTTTTTCCAGTATATATTTCCAGAATCCAGATGGCTCATAACAGTGTTGAAAGCTTGGTTGATAGGGGACACAGAACTATTCCTGTAGTTCATGGAGGCATCCAACTCTCCAGTCCACTCACTAAACACTTTAGAAACCTGCAGCAACTTCAGATTGCAGGGCAATTAGTCAACTTCAACTAAAAAATATAATCAGTTCATTCACAAACACCTGACAGCTTTGCACCATAGGAAACAATCAGTCTTTGATTTACTATCAGTTTCTGATTTGCAGTAGACTGTTCAAATGATCTGCTAATTTTTGTATGGGTTACTGCACTGGGGTTAATTTACCCAGGATTCATAAATAAGCCCCTGTTCCTCTGTACAGATAAAGTGCCCCTGCAAAGGTGAAGGGCCTCATTATACTAACTAGTTAACATCTTACTCTTATAGTGGAACATAATATTCTGGATTTGCCCAATGATCAAATTTTTGTTATAGCAAGAAGAAGGGATATCATCATCTTCAAGATAGGACTTGTTGTTGGGGCATTTCTGGAATTATCTACACTGGTTAGAAATTACTCATGAAATCATCAAGTAGTGTAAATTGCAAACAAAAGCAGATCTCCATTCATGTTAAGATACTACCTTTTATTCCTTTAACCTGTTGGTTCCTCTATAAATTACTTGGGATCCAACCACTAGGAGATGAAGTCAAAGTTGCTTTATCAGAGAAGGAAGCTGTATTGGCACAATGCATCGGACACAGAATACATATACATGTTGCATTTCCAAGATAGTGGGTAAACTTGACACCACCAATGTGTTTGCCCCTTTTGCCCATCTGAAATAAGATCTTACTTTATTAAAAATCCATTGGTGAAAAATTGTGAGCACTTCCTTCATTGTGGCCACCATAGTGAGATGACAAATGCTATAGTACATGTGCATTTTGATGCGCAAGCAAAGTGTTTGGATTGGGTTCTTGTGCGCAGGCTCACAGTCTTCATCTTGCTGGAGAATACGGAATTGTGGGAAAATTACACAATGCAGCTTGCCATATTTTTTTGAGGATGGCTGTGCTTCTGGAGATTGATGCTTTATTTAAAAAAAAAAAACACTTGAACACTTTTAACTACAGTAAAAATAGGTTTCATGTTATCTTTAATGGGATCGCCATGTCCTTTAATCACGTTACAAGGGCAATGGAATACAACCTGTCCATTTCCTTACATCTCCTTCCTTCCACTTATGTGTTAATCCTATAGGTATAATTGACTTAAACTTTTTGCCCTTTTTGCATGCGGTACAGTATGCCTCATCTGAGCCTTTTATAATAACCATCTCCTGATTCAAACATTAGATTAAAATTCCCATTTTAGGTTTCTATTATAAAAATACAGGCAATATTGCAAGCTCCTTAGCTAAAAATATGTTTGTGACACAATGGCCTAAGGCCTGCCTAATGCAGGGTGAGTCTCTTGTTCTAACAGTCTATATCCTTTTGAAATAGAATGGTTAACACTGCTGCCTTGTGTCAATAGGGTCCTAGCTTTGATTCCAGCCAGGCTGCTATCTGCAAATAGTTTGTACATTCTCCCCATGCATGCGTGGGTGTCTTCTAGGTATTCCAGTTTCCAACAACTTTAATTGAATATACAAATCAGTGAAATTATCCAGTCTTTTCAATCATGTTATGATGGTTTTTCAATTACATTATGATGCCAGGAAAGGATTTTAAATTAGGGTCCATTGTTGCTTTTCTTTAAACATGAAATATTTTAACTTTACTGCTATAAACAAGTATGATAAATCTGCCCTTCTCTGTCCCAAAATACTTGCTTCTTACACTATAAAAACTGTTTCTGAAACAAGCTTTTGCTGAAACTTTATATAAAGCAAGCACCTTGTATCCACATTTCTCTAGCAGAGCTCATTTTAATTAACTGCAAATTTTGCTAATGAATGGCAATTTAATATCTCTCTTAAGATTTATAGTAAGAGCTCTTCCATATGCAACTATGCATGTTTATTTCCTTCTACAGAAACAAAAGGAATCCTGGGAATTAATTCCAAACAAGCTTGAAGGAAATCCCATTTACATGGGTTTATCCTATAGGCCAGGGATCCCCAACCTTTTGAACCCATGAGCAACATTCAGAAGTAAAACGAGTTGGGGAGCAACACTAGCATGATAAATGTTCTTGGGGTGCCAAATAAGTGCTGTGATTGGCCATTTGGTAGCCCCTATATGGATTGTCAGCCTACATTCAGGCTCTGTTTGGCAGTACACCTGGTTTTTATACAATTAAAACTTGCCTCCAAGCCTGGAATTTTAAAATAAGCACCTGCTTTGGGGCCACTGGAGAGCAACATGTTGCTCACGAGCTACTGGTTGGGGGTCACTGCTATAGGCTAAAGCTCACCCCCTGGGTTTTTAAGCAACAGCCGGTATAATAGATGATCAGTTTCCCAACTACAGACCAGCTTCATCTTTCTTGAGGCTCATCAGTGTAGTGCAGGGTTATCTGATCATCTTAGATAGAGCCACCATGTGGTTTGACATACAAGTCACAAAGGTTGAGGTGACGCATACAGAATTAAATAAACAAAAGGAATCCTGGGAATTAATTCCAAACAAGCTCCAAGAAAATCCCATTTACATTGGTGTATTCTATAGGCTAAAGCTTTTGCAGCAATTTTTTTTTTTCCTTCTACGGTAAATTGTGTTTTTTCCCATGTACTCTATGCCTGTAATGCCTTTGGAAAGCATTATGTATGCTGTGCTCCTTTACAAATAAACCTAACAAATATGGTTTATACACAGTTAGAGCTTAGTACTTAGAATAGTAGACGGATAATGGTTGGTTTTGTTTGAAATGAATGTTAATCGGGCTGACACTGTTTGCAAAATGCAAAGAGGTTAATCTAGAATACCTATTTCAATCAATGCACATAAAGTCATATTTTAGAAACTATAAAGAGAAAATCTTTTTTGGATGGCATTGGATACTTATCCTCTTTATTTAACTTTCAAATAGTGTTAAATATGGATTTAAAGGAAAGCAGATGGGCTGAGTTGCAACAGATGGTAGGGATACCATTTCAGTTTGCCAAACATAGCAAAGGTGCATCCAACTAAATCCTGTTAGCAAAACCTGCTAGTCAACTAAAATATATTAGCATTCTAGAAGTTC
>CM044448.1:86326290-86347817 GCA_024363595.1 Xenopus borealis | reverse complement strand
TTTTGGGTGCCACTGAAAGACTTGTGCTGACAGGAGGTCTTAAAGGTACAGCACCATGTGAACAGATGAAAAGCATGGCAAAGAGGCCACACATTGTAGAGGAAGACAGAAGTTATACAAAATAAATAAAGGTTTGTCTAATAATAAAGAGGCTAATGGTAAAAATGAGTGTTGGCTGCGAGTATATATGTGTAGACTTCAGCCCTGAAAACTGCTGCAAAGGTCCCACTGGTCTTGCACACCCCAGTCGAAATAGTGATTGTTCCAAAGATGTCAGGCAAGCCTATGCTTGTGGTAAACTCACTCAAATGCTAAAAGCAAAAATATGTATTTTCTTCATATGGAAAGCTGAACTTATGGCTTGAACTTATGGATATGACTTCATATTTCACACTGTAGATTCTACTGCTTATTAGTCCAAGCAAAATATGAAAGTGCCACCAGTATATAACATATAGGAGTCTGGCCTTTCATGACAGTGTCCCACAAACACGTGGCCATGCCCCTGATTTACGCAGGTCACACCCCATTATGGTAACCCCTTCCACCAAAAACCCTGCCCAGTCCCCATAAACCCTGCCATCTTCACAAATCCCAAGTGTTATATTAAGATTTGTTTTTTTTCTGGCATAGCTATAAAAGGCAGTGACAATGTATTTTTATCAAAGACTTACCCAGCTGCTTCTCTACTATCTGTCTGGTTTTGCACACTCCTATTAATGCTGGTTTTTATATTATTAGACATGATAATAAAGGAATAATTTATAGGTGGACACAGTCAACCTAAATGATACTTTGAGAATCCTTACTTGAGCATTATTATTCTTCCTAGAATATTAGAAGGGCTATGGCAAAACATGAATTTGGAGAAAAGATGATCATTAGATCATTTTGTACATCAAACCATCCCCAATATGTTTTATCATTTCCCCTTAAGAGCCCCTGTGATCCAGCTGTAAATTATTCCGGATTCATTCTCTCCAGAGCAAATTGCTTACCATGAATATATTTGTCAAGGGATTATGATTAATTAACTGACAGGCATTTATCACCAGTGATATAATTTTCAAGTCTAAGTGGCGCTTTGCAGAATCCCGTATCTCACAAAACAGTAATAGGATTTAAAAAAGAAAACAAAAGGAAGGGAAGAGCAGGCGGCACTCTTATTGTTAGCAAAACATAAATAAATGGTTTATGCAAGATTAACTGGGTTAAGCTAGGTCAGTAACATTTACAGAAACAAAACACGGGGAAAACATTTATTTAGCTCTTAAATATTTTCATTACACAGATAAAAAAATTAAATCATAGTGGCCTTTAAAATAAAACAAACCCGGGCATGGTGAGTTTGCTACTTTAAATGACATTTAACTTAGTGTAAAGGCACAACTGTATATCATTAAAAAGTCAGATATTGGAAGTATAAAGAGAAAATTAATGCTGCCATGCATTTATGAGTACCCATAAGCTTTGCAAGTATATTTTGTTTATTACGTTGCTGTTTCTTTAAAGCAGATCGTTTTCTAAGGAAAATACTCCCTGGATAGTTTTCTATGCAATGCACATGATCATACCAGTAACGTTTCACTAGTAGTTCCCCAAATACAGGTATGGGATCTGTTATCCAGAATGCTCGGGACCAGGGGCTTTCCGGATAATGGATCTTTCTGTAATTTGGATCTTCATACCAAAAGTCTACTAGAAAATCATGTAAACATTGAATAAACCCAAGACTGGTTTTGTTTCCAATACTTATTAATTATATCTTAGTTTTGATCTTGTACAAGGTACTGTTTTATTACTAAAGAGAAAAAAGAAATCATTTAGAAAAATTTGGATTATTTGAATAAACTGGAGTCTATGGGACACGGCCTTTTCTTTCTGGATAATGGTTTTCTAGATAATGGATCAGATTTTCAAGAGCCACTCTATTTCATTCTTGCTATTTACTAGAACAAGTAATAAAATATTGACTAAAATCGTGGCTATACTGGGTATGCATCAATGTGGCCTCACATAGTAGTCTTGTGGGCTGCACTTTGGAGTACATTAGACGGAACTAGGAATAATGTTAGGAGAAAGGAAACTTGCCTCTACAACAAGACAGAGAAAGACAGTAACCGAACCCTAAACTTCAAAAACTAGGAATAATCCGGTCAGTCCTACAAATACTTGCTAGGGGACAGAAGACCTGTTATGCATAAAACAGTTAAAAGATTACATTTAAAGGGATCCTGTCATGGGAAAAAATTTTTAAAAAAAAAATGTATCAGTTAATAGTGTTTTTTTATATTTCATTTTGAAACCTGACATGGGGTTAGACATATTGTCAATTTCCCAGCTGCCCCAAGTCATGTGACTTGTGCTCTAATAAACTTCAATCACTCTTTACTGCTGTACTGCATCATCCCCCCAGCAGCCTAACAACAGAACAATGGGAAGGTAAACAGATAACAGCTCCCTAACACAAGATAACAGCTGAATGGTATATCTAAGAAAAGCACTCAATAGTAAAACCCATGTCCCACTGCGTTCCATTCAGTTACATTGAGAAGGAAAAACTGCCAGAAAGCAGTTCCCTCCTAAAGTGCTGGCACAAGTCACATGACCAAGGGCAGCTGGGCAATTGACAAAATGTCGAGCCCCACGTCAGATTTCAAAATTGAATATAAAAAAAATCTGTTTGCTCTTTTGAGAAATGGATTTCAGTGCAGAAGTCTACTGGAGCAGCACTATTAACTGATGCGTTTAAAAAAAAAAAATTCTCCCATGACAGTTTCCCTTTAACATTGCAGTACATTTTACTTTAAATATTCCATCCAACAGAGTTCCTGTTAAAGGAATATTTCAATTCTGAAAAAAACATGGACAAGTTCTCATTACTGCTGCCTTTGAGCAAAAGTATAGAGGAGAAACGCTATGCTATATCCGTAGGTTGAACAGGTTGGAAAGGATGAATCATATTACATGATGACTGGTACATGGCTACATTTGGACTGTCTATAATCTTCAAAATGTAAAGCCCATTTGCTTTAGGCAAGTACACAGTCAAGTATTTGTATGGGATCCATTACCCGGAAATCCATTATCCATATGTTCTGAACTATGGAAGTCCCTTAGACTTCATTTTATCCAAATATTTATAAACAGTTTCCTTTTCTCTGTAATGATAAAACAGTACCTTGTACATGATCCAGCTATTGAATTTCTAGTAGATTAAAGATCCAAATTACGGAAAGATCCATTATCCAGAAAACCCCAGGGTCCAAGCATTTTGGATAACAGGTCCCATACCTGTACAGGTTTGGTATTGGTCATCCAGAATACTAGGGACCTAAGATTTTCCAGATTAAAGGGCACCTATCTTTTTAAAAAAATTACTGGTACCCCCAATTGGAATGCGGGCTCTATCAGCCCGCACCTTTGGTTGGGGGAACCTGTTTTAGCGATAGGTGCCCTTTAAGGGTCTTTCATTAATTTGGATTTCCACATCTTAAGTTTACTAAAACAATATTTAAAATTAAACCCAATAGGATTGTTTTGCCCCAATAAGGATTAATCATATTTTAGCTGGGATCAAGTACAATGTGTTGTTTTATTAGCAAAGAGGAAAGGATACATTTTCTAAAAATGTATGTGATTAAAATGGAATCTATGAGAGCTTTCCAGATGAAATGCTTGGAGATAACAATACCTGTACAAAATCTCTTATATGTACAATAATAATGTTTAGGAGTAACCAATAACTAATGAAAATGAAAGATATGCAGGATATATGCTGCCTCTTGGAGATAATATGGTGCAATTTCCCCAGTACCAGTATATAGAACAGAAATGTTTATTAATAACCGTGCAGCTATTTGCTTGACGTATGTATCACATGCACCTTCAACTTACAATTTTACCTTTGCCAGTTGTGTCTTAAAATACTTTTATAAGTGAAGTGCAGACATTGTGCAATATGAAATCTATTTTAACACTAGACAAAGCAGCGATGCACTGCACTTCCTCTGGCTTCGTTACTAAATATTGCACAGCTCATTAGGACTAAGCAGTTCTTCAAGTGACTTAAAAGTTTAGCAACTTCTTCCGTAGATGTTACGTTTACTGAGGGAACCATTAATAAGTAGTTAATTGTTTAATATCTGAAAATTTTCTTCTGTTCCGATCTGACCAAACAGAAAAAAAAACAATATCAAATAAGATGGATAGGAAGAAATGTAATGAAACAAACGTAATGAAATGTAATGAAAAAATTTAATGAGTCAGATTCTTTGTCTAACAAATATATATATATATATATATTTATATATATATATATATCTTTGGGTTACATACACCCGACTCACACTTACAACTCACACTTACAGAAGGGGGCTGTTACAGTAACATACTTTGATTTGCTTGACTTTTATCAGCATTTGGCTTTAATAAACCACCTGCCCCAATCCCCTCTCGTGTGTGTTATTTACTGCAGAGCACAGAAAGAATAAATATGCACAGAAAGTTAAACATAAATACTATGTTCAGACAAACATCTGTCTAAGTTGCATTTAATAAATAAATGTATGCAGTATGTTTAAATTATGTGTGGGTTGGGTGAATTCATAAGCCAAGTGGTTTGCCCTGGTGCTAACAGAATGTATATATATAAAAATAGAAAAAAAAAGCTGTTGCACAGCAGGGTCTTGCAAAACAATGGTAATTATTTAACGAATCAACGTTTGACCCTCACTAGGGCCTTTATCAAGATACTAAAAATCACAAACAATGAACTTTAAATAGACAGGCTCACCAAGCCACGTCCAGTCACCAACCCTCACCAAGTGAAAAAAGTCTACAAGATCAGGCATATCCTTCCCAGCATGCTCTTTTATCCCCAGTGAACACCTAAAAATGAAAAAAAAAAATCATAAAAAGACATCAGTTACATTGTAGCCAGCAAGATAAAAACAATAAATATGTATCAAACATTAAGAATACTCCATCAGTGGCTATTTAAGAATGATACAAAAGAACAATATTCATTAAGACCCCTTGGGGAATCAGTGTTCAGAGTCTGTATCCAGAAAGTTTCTCTTTGTAGCAACAACTTAGACCAATCACCACCTCTTCTGGGTTTAGTAACAATATCAATGCCCATGAAGCGAAAGGTGGGTGGACCATGTCCCTTTTCGAGGTAATGTTTATATATACTTCTGCCTATTTCAAAGGTGGCCCGTAGTGATGAACAGTGGTTTGCCATTCGTTCTCTCAAATTATTCTGTGTCTTCCACACATACCTGTAACCACATGGACATTTAATCATATAAATAACGTGGGTGCTTGTGCAAGTAATACAGTGTTGAATGGGGATAGTTTTGCCTGTATGTGGATGCTGAAAACTAGGACCGGTGATCATATTTCGACATGTAGTGCAGCCAGAGCACTTATAGCAACCATTTTTTTAAAGGGGCAAAAAGAAAGGGTTTCTTTTCGTAGCAGCATTTTGGGTCAGAGGGCATCCAGATGTCTTTCAAGTTTAGGCCTCTGCTATATATCTGGCTAAGTGTTTTGGGTTTTATCACTACCCAATATTTGCCAATTTTTGATTCACTATATCTCGTATAGATCTTTTTTCAGTGGGTTTATTTACGTTATTTTTGGTACGTGATAGGGCCTGATGCAATAATTCATGTTTACACCCACGTTCATGGAATCTCCCATATGTCTCACTCTATTGTGCCTCACAAATACTTATATCAGAATGATTGCGTTAAGTTCGTAAAAATTGTAAGTATGGTACAGTGTTTTTAGAGCTTGCGGGATGGAAACATTATAATGGAAGATCGTGCTTCGATCAGCAGGTTCACGAAATAGGTTATAACCTAGAGAGAAACCACACTTAAAAACTTCCACATCCAGAAATTTTATTTGGTTATATATATATATATATATATATATATTCACTCTTAGAGAATTGCAGTCACAGAAATTCATGCAAAATAATCCCTATAGAGCCACATTCAACAAGATTGTCAGCTACACTTTTTACAGACAAAAATGTATTAGCATTTGTTTCATTGTCCTTTAAGTCTTTAAAAAGGGGTGAGTTTGCTGAGTTTATTAATAAACAGGGTAAATATAATTGCCTCAATAAAGGGCCTCATTGGGGCTCCACTATTAGCTCTAGGACAATATGGGTGCACCATTAATCTAACCTCTGTTGCCAATCTGTCAGTAAATTCTCTGTAAAAGCCCCTGTAAAATGTTCACAAGGGCTTGGGACCACATTGATGTGGCACTGTATAAAGCACATTCAACTTAATGGTGAGGTTTAATATACAAAATTTTACAAAGAAATATATATGTCACAAAGTAATTCTACTTCCACCAAAGTCTTGACGGAGCAGATCATGACCTTTGTATTTAAGGTTTTCTTTATCCTTCTAAAGGATTACAGTATATATTTTATAAATATTTATACCTGATGAAGGACATAACCACAATAGAATTAGGGTCAGGTTTTCTTATGTGTGTATGGGGGTCTAGTTTTTTATGTGTTTTTACGTTTAGAGGTTTGGAAAAAAATTGATAAAACAAAATGACCACATTATATAAAGCAGATAAGGTCATATGGAAAAGTCTATAAAGCACTTGAGAAGAAATTAGGACATCAACATGTTTTGGAGGAACCTGCCCTAAACTTATTCAGAGCTAACTAGCTTTACCTTGGCAACTATTATTAGGAAAAGGTCTTAGGCTAATGCCTTTCATTATGTTGTTGTGTTTATTATTTTATTATTTACTCAGATTTTGGGTCATAAAGAACAGCCTCATTACATGAGACTTTCTTTGGGTGAGCTGAAGACCCCCACGCCCCAACATGCAGTATTTGATTTGATTGCCGTGCTTCCTTAAAGGGACACTCAATAATGAACAAGAATAGGGCTAAATATGTTTGCCTGTGTGTTTCGGGCTCTTGTACCAGCCCAAAGTCACCAAAGCTCTATAGAACTATATATCTTCTATATGAAGATCCATGCTTCTGAAGATGTCCATAGCAGCTCTCCCTATGCAAATGCAAATGTTCAGTCTACTCTTGGCTGATGTCAGTGACCTGAGCTTAGGGACAGACTCACAATATCCTTCTTTCCTCTGGTTGTTGGCTCTAATCACTGCCTATTCACTATTAAACATGCATACACACTAACCAATCACAGTCCTGTCAGCCTTCTCCATCTAGCATCACACAGTAAACCAGTTTACTATGACCCCTAAGCTTTGCCCAACAGCAGCCCGAATCACACTGAACATGTGCATGGTATTGGTCTTGTAAAGATGGTCTAACAAAGTTACAAGATGGCAACCCCCTTTGGCCAACTTTGAAAGCATACATTGCTTGTTTAATTAAGCTTCTTAACCTAAGTTCAAAATGTTTGTATTTATGTTCAGTTTACAAAATACAGCATTTCTAGTGATATTTTATGTTATGCTTTAGTGCCCCTTTAAATTCTAGTTATGGATACGGATATACTGTAGTTCAGCAAAGGTGGAAGTACCACATAACCTTTTAGTAGTTTCATTTTTGTAAGTGGGGCCTTTTGTGGCAATGTGTCATTTTGTGGACGTTTTACTGCTCAGATGCACCATTCAGAAAATGTCAGCACTTTCATAAATAGCGGATAATAGCACTCCAATTGCTTTTACAAGGCTGTTACATAGATTAGGCTTTACATGCAGAGAGTGTTCATTTTCTGAGTGGTTGCAGATAATTGAGGTAAAGACTGAGGTTCTGAGTGACAAGTAGTTTCCTTAAACACCAGACTTTGAGATCCTTATATCTATTAACATTTTTTTCATTGTTACCAGCCATACACTTTTTTTTTTACAAACTCTTACCCGGCATTGAATGAACAAGGTCACCGCACAGCACAAACAACTTTGGTTAGGGGCTTCACTTATTAATGGCCTGCACAGCTTCTTCAGTTAATTTGATCTCCTGCTCCAATTCATCTCCTCCATAATTACAGTCAACAATTTCCCAGGATTTCATAAGGCCAAGTTGTGGATCTGCTCCTTGTATAAAGTAAAAGGGGTCTTTCCACTGTGATTCTGCATCTTAAGGGGAAAAATACAATTTGAAATAATGAGACTTTAATATAAGCATTAACCATAGGCTTTGGTAAATAATGATATTACATGCTGTTAAAGTGCTTTTCCAAAATTCATATCAAGTGTTTTTTTTTCTGGTGAAAAACATGAAACAATTACCCTGCACTATAATTCTGTGATGGGGAAGTTACTAAATATACAGAGCATGTTAGGGAGAACCTCTCACCCTAACAAATAATTCCAAATCATATTTTAAGATGTTAATCAGGTAAATAAACTTCACTTACACTATGTATTATTTAAATTGTGTTTATTTTAGTTTTGGAATTCCCAATCACATCTAGCAGGTGCCATTTTGTGGACACTGTTGTTAGGCAAGCTTTGCATTATGCCCAAATCTGGTGCAAGCACCAGAATGGGGCACCTGATGTCCATACTCATGCACTTGCTGCACAATTACATGGTGAAGAGGGAGGGGAGATGTGGGTTATGCAGAGAAATTGAGGAATTGCAGAATGGAAAGTGAAAGTAATTGCCTACCACACCTCTATGCCCAAGGTATAGGAGAGGGTCAGGCAAGAGATGATTGACAGCTGAGGTATGGATGTATAAATACAAATCCAAAAAAAAAAAAAAAAGAATTTGGGTTTGATGTTTAATTTGAAATTGTACAGGTTTTTATTTCTGGGTGACAGGTCCCTTTTAAAGGACCAGTAACATCAAAAGAAATTTTTAAAATAATTGTTAGTATGCTATGGAAAAACCAACCAACACATATTAAACTTTAAAATCACAAAGACTTTATTAATAAATAACTTACCGAAACCCCGCTTGTGCAACAATCCATCGTGCGATGCGCGATTTCTCCTCCCTGGCTATCTCCTATAAGGAAGAGCCACGCACGATGGATCGCCTTTCTTTTGCACCCACCATCTCTTTCATATGGCTCTACATTGTCCTTACTATTTGAGCTGTCATACAAAAAAGCTAAGCAATCCAAAAACCATAAAAATGAAATAACAGTTGCAATTTGTCCCAGAATACTGCTGTTTAAGTACAAGTTAAGTTAAGGTGAACTGCCCCTTTAATGCTTTCTATCATTAGTATTTTCTTTTTAAATATTTTTATTTATATAGTCATTCACAATGGCATACCTATTAGTGTTTTTTCTTTACAGTAGTGGTGACACAATGCAAATATTCTGTTACAATCAGTAGATGTTGAACATAGTGGTAATATAGTATCTAGACTTAGTGAATATAATGTATGTTTTACGATGTTTCATATCTTAAGTTATTCTTAAGTTATTAATTATTAGGGATGCACCAAATCCACTATTTTTTATTTGGCCGAACCCCGAACCCATTGGGAAGGATTCCACTGAATACCGAACCGAATGTGAACCCTAATTTGCATATGCAAATTAGCAAGGGGGAGGGTAAAATCGTGCCGCGCACTAAGTCACATGATTTTTTGGATTCGGATTTGGTTCGGCCAGGAACAAGGATTCGGCGAATCCGAATCCTGCTGAAAATGCCTAATCCTGGCCGAATACCGAACCGAATCCTGGTGCATCCCTATTAATTATATTCAACTGTGTTCTTATGTGATTGTTAATACAATGGAATATTTTCTGTATTGACCTTGCCAGAGTGTTGTGTTACCTTGTTTATCATTAGTATTTTCTAAGTGGCTGGTCACAAGGCTTGAATAACTGCCCACCCTAGTTTCTTGGTGCAAATTTTTTGTCAGGTCTGGGGTGTCCGTCAAATAGGGAATGACTTAAAGCAACAATGATACATGTATTTTCAGGACATCCTGCTGGTAACAGCTGTTTCTGTTTATATAATTCAGAAATGTACCCTTTCTTACTCTGTCTTTAGAACATCCATGTATATAGGTTTTCTATAGCAGCTTAAAAAATGTACCTCTTCAGGAGCTATGTATTATAAAGGAAGAGTTCTAATAAGAAGAGTTATGATGTTGTATGTACATTACATAATGTTTACCATTTTATACAATTAATTGAGCAAGTTAAAATACATTGTAAGTGAAAAAAGATACAAGTAGTGGACATTATTTTCAACACAGGTGAATCTCAGAAAGAGTTGTCATAATAATCTAAGTTGGATGAGGAAGGTAATCTCACTTTATAAGATATTATTTGAGTACCAGCTAAGTTCTTTGGGGTCTTCTTCTTAAAGGGGAAGGAAAGGATTTGTGCACTTGGGGGTTCCAAATGTTAAGCACCCCCAAGTGATTGTATGGACTTACCTGAAACCCCGGGCCAGTTCTCCTATCAGCAGAAAACTGCACCAGCCCATCACGCTGCAAATGCACAGTAGGGCAAAAAGCAGATTTTTAACTAAAAAGTCAGCTATGTATTTCGTTCGACTGTGCATGTGTTTGCCATGAGAAATTTGAGAAAAAAAGCTGGAAGAGGGTTGCTCTGTGGAGCCTGCTGGTATAACCCCAGGCCTGTGCAGTTTCTTCTGATGGCACTCGCCAGGGGTTTTAGGTAAGTCAGTACAATCAATTGGGCGTGCCTAACATTTGGCACCCCCTAAATCCATGAAACCTTTCCTTTTCCTTTAATATATTGATAATAATCACCTGTGTGATAACTCTTAAAATTCATCTAATTACTTAGTGAAAGCCATATACAACATATTAAGACCCATAAACAGGAACTGAGCTGGTTGATAGCATAGGAAGATCAACTTTGTATTAACTTTTAGTAGTATCTGCCAGCGCACGTCAATTTTGGGCTAAACTCTTTGCACTCTATGGGTGGTATTGAGTCTGATAGCACTTAATCAAAATTACTATTGCACACTGTCAATTTGTAAGTTGTGCTATTTTATTGGCTCAAATGAAGAAGACCATGAAAGGTAATGTTTCTGACACACCATTACTTTGTAAAAGGGCTCAATCTAATCTGGTGTAGGCTTGTATTGCTTGTTATTCTTCATTATGTGGGAGTGTACAGTATTGCAATGCTCTATTTCCATGCATGACGTTTTATGTGATTTCCCTTGAATTGTTCAGAGACTTGATTTAAATTAGTTAATTTTAATTCAGATGTAATATTAAGTATTAAGTATTAAGTATTTTTTTTAATGAAATAGCCAGCCCACATCAATCATGACTGCGCACAATTTAATTAATAAGTGCATTTCTGCTATACACCAGATGAACAGCATACAAGCTTTGCAGTAGAAGGGATAATGTCACATATCAATGCTGTAATATAACCAAATGTATTCATTAGATTACAGGTATAGGACCTGCTATGCAGAATGCTCGGGACCTGTGGTTTTCTAGATAACAAATTGTTCCGGAATTTGGATCTTTGTACCTTAAAAGGAGGAGGAAAGGTTAAAACTAAGTAAGCTTTATGAGAAAGGTCTATGTGAATACACTAGTAAACCCTCAAAGTAATGCTGCTCAGAGTCAAAAGAAACACCACATTTCTTTCCTTCTATTGTGTACACATGGGCTTCTGCATCAGACTTCCTGTTTTCAGCTTAAACCTCCAGGGCTTGGGCCTCCCCTCCCTGCTGTAATCTGAGCTCAGAGCGAGCAGGGAGAGACTAAGACAGGAAGTGATGTCATAGCAAACGATTATGGCAGCTGCTATATTAAACAGAGACAGGTATGGAAAAGCATTCTAAAGAATAAAAATGCATTCTAAATTGCACTGTTGTGGCTAATCTATTGGCAATAAATTGCCTTGATATCTTTCCTACTTCTTTAAGACTATTATAAAATAACAAACTTTAAATAAACCCCACATTTTGGCTTCCAATAAGCATTAATTATATCTTAGATGGGATCCAGTACAAAGTACTTTTCTATTATTACAGAGAAAATGGAAATAAGACGACCATTGAATTGGTTTTGCGTAACAATCCTATGTATATGTAATTTATTTAGGTATAGATTTATTAAACACCTGCCACAGTTCTCCTGTGCCTTTTATCAGTAATCCGCTTTCTCTGGGAGCTGTGACTGGGGTGCAAAAATACTGCACATTAAAGAGCAAGACATGTACAGTATTGGACTGGCCCCGACCCTTAATGGGCCCTTCTACCGATCAGATTGTACAAAAAAAAGTTTTCCTTAGGTGCCACGCAGCGCCATTTATGCAGGCACGCCAAGCGAGCTAGCAGCATCACTGTAGGTGGGTGGGGGGTCGAAGGGGACCCTGGACAGCAGTCCTGGTGGGCCCCAGACTCCCCAGTCCGCCCCTGGACATATACAACTGAATGATATCTAACTGGACACCCATGCCCTGCACTCACTTAATATCCATAATGTATGTAATTTACAAGTGGGTGAAAATTGTGCTCCGACTAGGATATAAACCCGATTACCTCCAACCTGTCAGACCCTCGCAATGCCTACAACCTGCTATTTATGTTGCAAGTCTTTCACCTATAATTATAAAAATGCTGTTATTTGTACTGTATTTTCTAATAAGCACCAATCTGAAAGGCAGGGAAATATTTTAAGTAAAGATAATAAAAACACAGAGCATGAGAGAGAGAGAGAGAGAGAGAGAGAGAGAGAGAGAGAGAGAGAGAGAGAGAGAGAGTTGTACTAATAAAACATTACCTTCTACTTTATCCAAACTACAATATAATTAATCCTTATTGGAAGCAAAACCAGTCTATTGGGTGTATTAAACATTTACATAAATTTCATGTAGACTTAAAGGAAACCTGTCATGATTGAGTTAGCACTAGGAAGGAAATAAAACTTTTAAAACAAACCACATAGCCCTATTTATTATGCTCAAATCTCACCAATTCTCAATTTATAACTACTTTTCAAATGTCCATGAGACACTAACTGAAGCCCTGACTTTCCAGAAAGTCAGGAGAGCAAAGCATCATGGGTAGAATCAGTCCTGCAGACTCCTCTCACGATATCACCAGTTTGTGCAGTTGTTAGTGGCTGGAGTAGCCCACACAATCTGAATAGAACAATAGAAGGTGTTTCAAATAATTCCCATAGAATATCAAGTCCTGGTGTGACATGAGTTATACAGAGCTTGTCTATCATAGAGTATACTCTGACTAAGCATGAATGAGATTTGGCAGTTTGGCACAGCCCACACACGGAAAACAAAGGGGTGTTTAAACATGGCAGCGCCTATGAAGCCCTTTTTACATGAAGGATATTTTCTAATCCGTTTCAGATATAGACAAAAACAGCTGCCTAAAGGGTTTAACTAAGGATGGAAAAGAAATATTTTACTAATTTCTCAAGGTGACAGGTCCTCTTTAAGGTATAAAGATTAAAATTATGGAAAAATCCATTATCCAGAAAAACTCAGGTCCAGAGCATTCTGGATAACAGGTCTCATACCTCAGAAGAAATAGGGACAATGTATTAAAGGGGTAGTTCACCTTCAAAAAACTAGTTCACCAGACTTTTTCCATTGACTTACTATTTTCTATGTGTGACTATTTTTCTAATATTAAGTTTAAAGTGTAATTTTTCACATTCTAAATTATCTCTGGGAAGGGGGATCGCCGACCTTATAAACTGTGCTAAATTGATACATTTAGTCGATACATTTCTTATCTTTGTCCCTACTGAGCAGAATCCCTTTCATTACAGGCAGCTGTTAGAATTGATACAATAGTTGCTAATATTCCAGAAATGCTGCTGATAAATGTTTCAACTAAATATTGCAAAATTGTAACAGTTTAGAGTCTGCACCTGAATTACTGAGCTGCCAGACTCAAACACCAGAGACTCAAACATTAAACTTTAAACTTAGATTTGGGAAAACAGTAACAAATAAATAATGGAAAGTAATTGGGAAAAAAAAGTATTTATTTCTAGGGAAGAATCTGAAAACAACTGAACTGAAAAAAGTGTTTGGAAAGTGAACAACCCCTTTAAAGGATACGGAAAGGCTTTGTGCACCCCAAGTGATTGTATTTTCTTACCCGAAACCTGCACCAGCCCAGAGTTATTCCAGCGAGCAACATCTGACTTCTTTTTTCTTCAAATTTCCCGGGCCGACACATGCGCAGTTGAAAGAAATAGCCGATTTTTTGGTTAACGCTCAGCTTTTTGTTCTACTGTGCATGCGCAACTGCACAAAGAAAGAGGAAGAAGGAAGTCGATCACTCCGTGGTGCTTACTGGTATAACCCCGGGCTAATACAGTTTTCTACTGATAGGCGCTGTTTCAGTAAGTCAATAGAATCACTTGGGGGTGCCTAACATTTGGCACCCCCAAGTGCACATAGCTTTTCCTTCTCCTCTAAGTATGAAGATCCAAATTATGGAAAAATCCACTATCCAAATATCCCAGGTCCCTAGGCTTTCTGGATAACAGATAACATACCTGAATCTGACAGTTAACATTCCTGAATCTGACGCATTATTGCATTTCCTGGTGAGAAAGGCTCCCTTCATGCCATACAAATATGGGATTCTCCAGTCCCAATATTATTATTTTCCCTTTTCAGCCTGACCATATTCCTTACTATGCTCGCTACTTGGTCAATTAAACACCCTGCCTGTAAAAAGAAGGTGCACCACATACAAGATTCTAACTGGAAGATCACGCATGGCATCCACCAGATAGAAACATTTCTCTTAAAACAACATGAAGACATTTTCAGTAGTAACTTTACTACCACTAGCATCTACCTAATTACTTGTACTTTTACTGTAAACCTCAACTAATCACTGTTAGAAAAGTAAAGAACTGAAATACATTCTACCAAAAAGCCTCAAAACTATAACATTTCAGCATAATGGAAAAATTAAACCTGTACGTGAAAAAAACCCTCCCCCTTTCCCTATGTAGGCACCCTCCCCCGGGCAAATGCCCCTAACTTGTTACTTACCCCTCCTTCCAGGTCCTGTCCAGTGGAGTTCACATGCGCCATCTTGTCTCGATCGCTCTTCTTTCTTTTCTGCTGCATTGACCAGCATTTTCAGACGCATGTGCAGTACAAGGAATCTGCACAGCCCATGCGCTGAAAGTCGCAAAGATTACGATCAATTTTTTCGGAAAGCTCATGACTTTTGATTCCTCCTGCACGTGTCCAAAAGTCACAAACTTTTGAATTCTAAATTTGAAATCTAACATGGGGCTAGACATATTGTCAGTTTCCCAGCTGCCCCTAGTCATGTGATTGTGCTCTGATAAACTTCAGTCAGTATATACTGCTGTACTGCAAGTTGGAGTGATATCAACCCCTCCCTTTCCCCCCAACAGAACAATGGGAAGGTAACCAGATAGCAGCCCCCACTAACAGCAGGGCTTTATCGGGGTAATCAGAGCAGAGCCCGTGCCTGAGTGAAATTGGGGCTTATGTGCGTGCACAGAATTGACGTGCATGCATGCGCAAAAGTGTGATTATGCTGAAAAATAGTTACATACTGTAGTTACATTGGGTTGAAAAAAGACAAAGTCCATCAAGTTCAACCCCTCCAAATTAAAACTCATTATACACACACACACCTCCACTCTTTCACACAAACCATATATGCCCATAGCTATACTAACTGTAGAGTTTGGTATCAAAATATCCTTTGATATTATGTCTGTCCAAGAAATCATCCAAACCCCTCTTAAAAGCATCAACAGAATGAGCCATCACAACATCACCCGGCAGTTCATTCCATAACCTCACTGTCCTCACTGTAAAGAACCACCTACGCTGCTTCAAATGAAAGTCCTTTTCTTCTAGTCTGAAGGGGTGGCCTCTGGTGTGGTGATCCTCTTTATGGGTAAAAAGGTCCCCTGATATTTGTCTATAATGTCCTCTAATGTATTTGTAAAGTGTATTCATGTCCCCTCGCAAGCTCCTTTTTTCCAGAGAAAACAACCCCAACCCGGACAGTCTACAGTCATAATTTAAGTCTTCCATCCCTCTAACCAGTTTACTTGCATTTCTCAGCACTCTCTCCAGCTCATTTACATCCTTCCTAAGGACTGGAGTCCAAAACTGTATGTATGTATGTATACTAATTGTTAAATTGCCTGGAGGAAATTCAGGGTTGGCCAGTCAAGATGGTCCGTGAGTGGAGATCTATGGGAATTCTTGATGTGTGGGCTAACCCAACACTCACAAGGACCTGCTGGTTGAGTGGGTTGAAATTTGGCCAACCATTGCAGCTAGGGTCAGACTAGAGAAGTTCCATTTCAAAGATTCAGACTCTTAACCAGAAGCATGCATAAAAGTAGTGTACAGAGTACAATTGCTTAGTGTGATGTAGGAAACACTGTTTTTTAGCCGTAGTTTGCCATTCTACCATTTTGGCAATTGAGCAACAATAAAATATCTTTGAAGATCGGGAATATACAAGCCCCCTTCCCCTTTTATATGCTGTTTCAGCATTTAATCTAGGATGTTTATTGTCCCAAATCATTTTAAAGCACTGGGAATGGAACTTTGTCATAGTATCCACAGGTGGAGCAATGGTGAGCGTTTTGAATGAATATAGCAAATGATAGAATATTGACATTTTGAATGCATAAACTCTTCCTATTCAAGTTGATTGTGTGATTTTCCAAGAATGGAACACTGAAAATATTTTTTTACTACCCCACAGTTATTGGCCTGTGATGATCTGGTATAGTCTAGGGTTACCGGTACTCCAAGATATTTTAAGGTTTTTTTGGAGAGATGTCGTCGATTTGATGTTTAACATCATTAAATCATGCTAAAGCAGTTGATACAGTGCCACACAGAAGGTTATTGGTTAAATTAATTAATGTTGATCTGGAACATAGTATTTGTAACTGGATAGAGAACTGGCTAAAAGATAGACTACAAAGAGTGGTGGTAAATGGAACATTTTCTAATTGGACCAGTGTTGTTAGTGGGGTACCACAGGGCTCTGTACTGGGTCCCTTGCTTTTCAACTTGTTTATTAATGACCTGGATGTGGGCATTTCTATTTTTGCAGATGATACTAAATTGTGCAGAACTATAGGTTCCATGCAGGATGCTGCCACTTTGCAGAGTGAATTGTCTAAGTTGGGTAACTGGGCAGCAAACTGGAAAATGAGGTTCAATGTTGATAAATGCAAGGTTATGCTCTTTGGCAAAAATAATATAAATGCAAGTTATACACTAAATGGCAGTGTGTTGAGAGTTTCCTTAAGTGAGAAGGATCTTGGGGTTTTTATAGATAACAAGTTGTCTAATTCTGGGCAGTGTCGTTCTGTAGCTACTAAAGCAAATAAAGTTCTGTCTTGCATAAAAAGGGCATAAACTCAAGGGATGAAAACATAATTATACCTCTTTATAGATCTCTAGTAAGGCCTCATCTGGAATATGCAGTGCAGTTTTGGACTCCAGTCCTTAGGAGGGATATACCTGTAAATGAGCTGGAGAGAGTGCAGAGACGTGCAACTAAATTTATAGTACTGTATGTCTGATGTTAGCAGTGGATAAACCTTTATTGGCAGATTCTAGTTCAGTTATTTTGTCCCCTAGAGACAGTTTATTCCTCATATTGTACAAGGGGTACAATATTTATTATAATGCACAAGTTTCAGTGACTTGTGACAGAATATTACATCACTGAGCACCGATTATAACTGATGACATAACCAAGCATTGTTTATAAGGATATCATTTACAGGATGTTCATGGCTCTTGCTTATTATAAGAACAACTGATACATTGTAAAATATTAGTTGTGGGAAATACAAATGCACTTAGCCCTGTGTGTCCAAATAAGACAGATACTTTGTGATACGAAACTATTCTAATAAAGGAAATTAGCTTTCTCATACTAATACTATCTTATGTGTTGAAGCATTTGCCGTAATCTATCCCTTCACATGCAGAATATTAATTAGAAGCATTTCACATGAATTGATGTCCGCTGTTATTTTTTTATTTTATAAGATGAAGCTGATGACGTCAGCGAAACGCGTCGGGTAAGAGTGGAGAACGCTGCAGTGGGAACTGGGCCTGTAAGGAGAAAAAAAGGAGAATAATTTCTGCTGGCAGAGTGTTTTAACCTTCCCTACCCCAGATTAACCCTGGATAAAGACCTGCAACGTTGATAAGTGAAATTGTCACTTTTTAAATGTGAGTGCATTATTTTATTAATAAAAATTCGTTTTTATTTACAAACTACACTATGGGAGATCTGCTTTCCTTTTATTAAGGCAGAAAAATTACCGAAGGAGGAGAATTACTGGGATTTAATACATGCAACACAATCAAGACTTGGTCTTGTGAGTAGGCAATTCTGCCATACTGTGTATATCACGGCTGTGGGAAATTTGGTGGATACTGCATAAAGAAAACACCCCACTTAACTACTGAATGCTAATTGCCTCATCTGACTGCTCCAATACTAAACTCATATACTGCACTATATAGCGCTTCATTTCCCCCCCCCCCTTTTTTTCTTCCTGAATTTCCCTGTAGCCTTAGGCGCTGATCCATACCTGGGCTTTTTTGGGTTATTTTTTTATTTGTTGTATGCAACAAAGGGAAACTATTTCAATGTGACTATTTGCAATCATAACTGGATATAGATGTATTCCAGTGCAGTAATATTAGGTTTAAAGTGGAAATGAAGCACAAACAGTGGTAATGAGCATCTCTGCAGTGTTTTCTTTTGGAAGAACAATGGATTTGAGGTCTACACTTCATCCTTCACTCTCCATCCCAGCTGTTCCAAGCTGCCCGCTGCTCTCCAGCTAGGAGGATAATCATGCAGAACGAACGGAGACAAAAAAGGACTATTAATTCCTAGCAAATAGAAAATCTTTATAGACTGATAATTGGGGGCACACTTTAATAAATGCATGCATATGTGTATTGTTATAGCATTAGCAATATTTTCATTTTTTACAGTACAATGAAAGGCTTAATAAGTACAATAAGTATACCAACACGGTCAGGAGTAATAAAACTCCCATGAGGACTGTCACAAGCAACATCCATTCACTAAAGCGCATTTATGTGTAAAGGATTCCAAATTCTGAACGATCTTTAGCTACTGTGCAGTTGTTGTTTTTTTTATAAAACTGTTTTCACTTCTACTTCCCTCTCAAAGGGCTGTAGAGTCTTGTAAGGCAATTATAAAAATGGCTGTGCATGAATGAATTCATTTGTTTCACAAAAGGAAATACAGAGCATTTATATGGGATAGCTCACCTTGGAAATGAACCTTTAGCAATATGTACATAAAAGTGTTCAAAGATGATTGTCATATAGGGGCAGATTTACTAAATTCACATGAAGGGTTCGTATTTTCAAAAACATTCGCATTTTTAAATGTTTTTGAAAACCACTTCGAAAATTCGATCGAATCGAATGATTCTAATAAAATGTCATTCGAATATTCAACCATTTGACTGTCGAAGTACTTCTAGTTCGCCAGGTCAAAGCTATTGAATTGGGTTTCACTAATTTTGATCGAATATAAAAAATTCTATCAATTGAAAAAATCGTTCGAATCGATCATTTGACCAATCGAATTACGGTAACATCCTTCGATATTCAAATTCAAAGGATTTGACTTCCCTACCTATTCACATGGTCGAGTTTCGAATTTTTTTCAATTTGAAATTCGACCAATAGTAAATCTGCCCCTTAGTCTACATTTTTCATTTTGTTTAAATGTGTACATCTTGGGATCTGCCATATTCAGGCTTTAGAAAATAACTGTAAATGGGCTGCTATGACTTCATTACACAACCAGGCGACATTAAAAATAAGAATAACAATAACTGGACCAGTTTAGTAAAATAGATCCTAAGAATCCAGACACATGCAATAGTTTATCCTGTAGTACTTTTAACTGATCAAAGGATAGCAGAGACACACAATAAAGTGGCTAAGTTTGCAGGGTTTATAACACTGACCTGCCTATTAATGCACTGGTGTTCCAAAAGGTGGGATTTGTGGTTTAAATCAAACACCAAGGGGTAAAGATTTTGATGAATGGAGGAAAAGACGGAATGGCAATGTTTTCCATTCGGCAAAGAGCACGAGAGGGAACTATTCAGAGTCTTCTAACTATGTTACTATGTTACTATGTTCTAATGCTTATGATTCTTGGTATGTATGATTCAGTTCATCAGTTTCTGTAGATGGCATTAAGTACCCTACTATACTTTATGTATCTGTAAGAAACCTGACCATTAAGACTGTAGCTCTATTGGGCAAGGACCTTCTCCCTCCTTTTTTTCTTTTATCTTTTTTCATTTAACCTTGACTGTATATATATATATGTTATATATAGTTGTATGTTCTCTTATTGTTTTCTTGTTCTGTTTTTTGAATTAGTGATGTTTATACAAACAGTATACAGGTGTAGGAACCGCTATTCAGAAGCTCTGAAGTATAGAAAGGCCATAGACTTCATTATAGTCAAATAATTTTCATTTTTTAATGAATACATATTTATCTGTATGTAGAACAATCCCGTTGGGTTTAATGAATGTTTAGCTGATTTTTTAGAAGACTTAAGGTATGGAGATCTAAATCACAGAAAGATTCTTTATCCAGAAAACCCCAGGTCCCAAGCATTCTGGATAACAGTTCCCATACCTGTATTACTATATTAGTAAAATGTACATACATAAAGAATCTAAGTTAAAAAGCTAGAAGGTGAGAGAGCAAACATTTAACTAATATCTGCGGTAGGGATATTTTTTCAAAACAAAGTTATTTTGTGAAAAAAGATTATTAAATTGTTTTATATACTTGCAAAAGAAAAGTGAAAACAATCATAAACAAGATAAAAACAATGGAGAGACATAAATCAACATGTTTCCTGGCCAAGCAGGCTGCGGTTTTCATTAACAATACAAATTTAATGAGGATTATGGGCTACTTCAACTATCGAATAGGCCAAAATTAGAATTTTCGAAGTACTGGCCCTTTCAAATCCTTCGAATTCGACCATTCGCCACCTTAAACTTGCCGAATCGCTATGTTAGCCTATGAGGACCTCCTAGTACCTATAGCCAAGATTTGGCTAAGTGATTTCTACGATCTTTAAAACTATTTTACTTTGAAAATGGGCAAAAACTTTCAATAGTAAAAGTTTTTGAATTTGATGGTCGAATTTCGATGGATTTAGCACTATGAAATTTGACCCTTAGTAAATCTGCCCCTAGGTGTAAGCTGGGAATATTGTGCTTCATCTTTCATCACTTCATCACTTATGCAATGTTCTTCGCTCTTGCAAATGATGCAAGGAAAATATATTTTTCCTAGTGCTGAGTGGATCCTCTTAAGCACAGTCTTGGTAGGGAGACTTCATCATAAAGGCCTAAGGCATATGATTTAGAGACCCCTGGGGGAAAAAGTAGATTTGGCGAGATGACATTAATGCAGACTGATGAGATAAATGTCAAGGATGCTACTGCAATAAAACAATATATGATATACTGTATATATATATATATATATATATATA
>CM044448.1:86236733-86265380 GCA_024363595.1 Xenopus borealis | reverse complement strand
CCTCCCCACCCATGGCCCACACC
Source organism: Xenopus borealis (assembly GCA_024363595.1). Taxonomy (NCBI): domain Eukaryota; kingdom Metazoa; phylum Chordata; class Amphibia; order Anura; family Pipidae; genus Xenopus; species Xenopus borealis. Next base: position 86,265,357 of record CM044448.1, on the reverse strand, counting down.
ATCGGCCCTCCATCCATGGCCAACACCATTGGCCCTCCCCACCCATGGCCCCAACATCTGCCTTCCCCATCCACGGACTACACCATCGGCCTGTCCCACCATAGTTCCACCATACATCCTCCTAGGAGCCTCAATAACAGCCTTGCTAACCTTGGACCCCTACCATCGGCCTTGCCCACCATAGGCCCTCATCAACTTGGCCCTAACATCAGCCCTCCCCACCTTGGGCCCCGATTTCTATCTGTATTTCTCTATCTATATTTCTCTATCTGTATTGTGCTGGCGGAATAGCTGACTGAGGTGCCAGATAGGCAACAGGGCGTGTGATCAAGGTTGTGGTGTGTGATGAATCCATGAGATGATTTCATCTCTCCTGCTGATGCCACAAGCTTTATTGTTGGCACCTCAAAAGCTCAACTTTCAGTGCAATTCTCTAGACTTTCTGTGCCATTCTCTAGGCTTTCTGTGCCATTCCTGGCTAGTGATGGGTGAGTTTGACCCATTTTATCTTCTTCACAAATTTACTATTTTTTTCCCACAAAACAGCACAAAAGGCATGTGCAATTCATATTGGGGGAATTTGACTGTATTCTATAGAAGCAATTTTAAAATTGAAAGAACAGCCAATACATTTTTCAGGCAACCCTTTCTCTTGGTAAAACCACTGTCTGAAAAAAGAAAAAAAAAACAATGTTGCCTGAGGATACACAACAGCACAGATGAAGCTGGATAAAATTAAAAGATGCCCCACAAAACAAAAGGTAAGGTATTGGATCAGTTATTTGGAAACCCATTATCTAGAAAGCTCCGTAATACGGAAAAGCCATTTCCCATAGACTACATTTTATCCAAAATAATTAATTAATTTGCTTTTTGCTGTAATAATAAAACAGAGCCTTGCATTGGATCCCTAGTCCTGACCTTTGCCCTCTCTCACTGCCCAGCGTGCCTGCATCCCCCAGGATACAGACATATACACACGCTGTGGCATATGTGACTACATGCACGCAGTAGAGTAGAGTGACCGACCAGGTTGCCTAAGGCTCCTGTCTTACCTGGACCAGTCCTGTAAAAGGCAGCTGGTTCCCATACATATTGCTCATTATTCTATTCAGGAGAAGTTGTAGTTAGATATTCAGCAGGTTTTTGTAACTTGTATTTGGGATTTTGGTGATATATCAAACTTTTAATCTGTTTTTTCTTCCTTTCATGCCAAACCACAAATTTCTACGAGGGATATTGTCTCAAATTCTGCATGTAGACGATTGAGCCCCATGAACTGCACTGAATCAACTCCACATGGGGACCTGGACCAAATAGACAGCACTTGTACAACATATTGGACCTGACATTACAGTTGGAAGCAGTAGGAAATTGTCCAAGAGAGATTAAGAATTCAACTTACACAACTAACTCCAGGCACAACTGCAAGCCTGATTATCTTAATACTAAGAACAAAAATAAATATTAACAAAAATGCACTTGTTACGTCTTGCCTGTTTTTTATTTTTCTACTTTATATTTAAAGTATATTTATATTTATCTTTTTTAACCACCAATTCTTTGATTTTTTTTTTATAAAGGTTTGAAAAGGTATGTTTTTGGTTGACAGTTAAGGAGCAGGTAGTGGGTTGTTTCTAGAAATACCAAACTGGAGGGATATGAGGTGTCAGTTGTGCTGCAATAGCACTTTCTTGTAAAGTGAGACAAAGTTAGCTAGAAAGATCAACCTGAATTCTAACAAGGATTGATAGTAGAGATTAGCTCTCTTCTAGGCTCTGCACAAGTGAAGGCACCACAGTCTGGATAGGGAATCATGCTTAGATTATTCTCTGTGATCAAATTCTTCTGTATGGGATCTGGACCACATGGGGCATTGAAACCCTTGGGATGACTCTTACAATTCCCTAGCTGTTTTCACACGGCACCATATTGTGCTGACTCTGTTCCACACTGGCCTTAAATTGCATGTTTTGCTAAACTCCCTCTGTGGACATTATCTTGCACAATAAACTTGTTCTTTATGCTGAAGAACCTCCTGTAGTTCTTATTTTATTTTTAAGCACAGTAGTTAAAGGACCAGTAACATCAAACGTTTTTACAAAAAAATTTGTTAGAATACAATGGAAAAAAAAAAAACACCAAGACAAATTAAAATTTAAAATAGCAAAGCCTTTATTAAGAAATAACTTATTAATAACATTGTGCATACGTAATCTTCATGGTTCTGCTCCATTCAGAGACTGCTCGGTGTGAGTCCAATACGTTACCTAATTTGCTTTGTCCTGATGCCATGTAGAGAGATGCTGTGGAATCAGTCAGCTGCTTTCACCAGTTTAGCTGTGGGAGTATGTGGGAGAGCTGTCCTACTGCTGTACATGGGCACATAAGGGCATTTGTTGTATTCCAACAAATTCTGTAAAATTTTTTGATGCTACTAGTCCTTTAAGTGAGTTGCAGCTCTTCTACACCTCCCTTTCATGCCTTCAACATAGTAAATGTCCATTTCTACGTGTTAGAGTCCAGTGTAACCCATGCTCTACTGCATTCAGCTGCATATAGCCTATTGCAGACCAAAATATTGTTACATACCTATTAAAGTGTCTATTACTAAACCATTATATCAACTTGTGCAAAAATGTAAATCTTACAGTAAAGCTGAACGGCTCTTGGCAATACGAACCATCTTGCAATAAGGATTACTTGGTGCAAAATATTTAGCAACAACTCTCTTTACCTAGTGACTGATGTATGTCAACAGCCCTTTGCCAAGAAGCCCATGATATGCTGCAGAGTGTGCCTACGTCAGCGTGCTAATACTGCTGCTTAGGGAACTCCAGTCAGTAACTAAAACACAACCAATAGCACAGGGTGCACATTAAAGAATTAGAGTCTGGGCTCCTGTTACTTGCAAATATAATGGTGCAGTAAATTCATGTTTATATTAAGTATACAAAGTACAGTATTTCTAGTATTATTCTATTTTATACATAAGTTCCCCTTTAACAGTTTTGTGCTGGTTTGTAACCAGTTTTTTGATCACATGCAATACACAATACTTGTGTGTATGTTCCAAATTATCCAGTTAGTTTGAGTTATATTATAAAAGAAATACCGCCACAGCAAAAAGTAAACATTTTAATTTATTTATTATTTTAATTCAGTCATTTAACTTTATAGTCAGCTTAGAAACAATGAAAGTGAACTTGTAAAGTATACTGTAGTTACTGAGAACCACACAAACCAATCCGTAGTACTAGTAATTCACTTAGGATTCTTGACTTGAAATGGAAACTATACCATCATGCTCCACTGGGACAGGGACAGATAATCAATCATTTTGAAGTTTTATTTGCATAAAATAAAACATGATAATAAGAGGTGAAATAATAAAAAAATGAAAGGTGGTTACTTAGGGTTCACAATTGAAATATTGCCCTTTTGCTAAAGTTCAGCCACTTCTAATAGGAAGTTAGTGAGAATTAACAGAGCATTATGGCTGGCTAGCAAGTGAACTGGATTATTCTGGAGGTATAACCTGTGAAGTAGAGTCATGCATTGGGCTGGGTACCTGCTGGTAGAGTCCTGCACGGAACCAGTTTCTAAGATCCGGACCTTGACCCTAAACATGTAACCTGCAGCCCACGACCTGAACCGCAAACCCGCAAATGTACTCACTTTGATCCACCACCCAGCCCGCAAGCCTCGTAGAATCTAAGGCAGGTATCTCTAACCATGTTTAACCATGAACCACAGGTGTATGTCAAAAAATGTTGAGGAGTTACTCAAGCATGAGGGTTGTTAATTTGGCCTGTGATTGGCTATTTGGTAACCCTATCTGGACTTTCAGCCTGCAGGAATCTCTAGTTGGCAGTAAATATGTATTTATACCTCCAAAACTTGCCTCCAATATATTTTCTTGTATGTAGGAGAAACCCCCATCTGCCACAGAAGCTCTGTGTTTGCTATGGGATATGGAGGATGGCAACAACGCACAACGACATCTGCCCCATGTGATGATGGGCTTTTCATTCTGTACTGAGCTCCAGCCTGTGTTACTTGTTGTCATGACAACTGTTCAGTAATCTGCACTTTATCTCTTTGTTATGAAATGTAACGCTGCACCTATGTTAGTTTTTGGTATATTTTATTAAAAGTAAACATTTTTGTAATAAGTAGAGCTTTTGTTATAAAGAGACCTGGTAAAGCTTATAAACAATCACTGCAGTTTTTATACTCAGCAGTATGTACACATTGGGCATTGCTCGAGAGAAGACATTGGATATAAAAACTGACTAGAGCAGTGGTTCTCAACCTTTCTAATGCTGCTACCCTTTAATACAGTTCCTCATGTTGTAGTGACCCCCAACCATAAAATATAAAAATATTTTTTTTGCCAGCCCAGAGCGGATTGTTAGGAAAGTACAGGAGATAGTGTGGTTGCATTAAGGTTTGTTTTCCTTGCGTAGTGCGGCAAAAATTTTCACCACACCCATTTTGTGGCTACACCCCAATTACCATGTTAATTTTACAAATTTTAAATGGGCAGGGAGAGCTGTATGGCAGTCCCTACTAAGGGGATATAGAAATTGTAGTGCAACTGTCTTCCCTACACCGGTTACTGAACTACAACTCTCAACCAACACCCGGAGAGCTAAAACATTGGCCCAGGGCTAGTGGGGAGAGAGATGAAGCTGCTCCTGGAACCCCTTAAGTGACCCCTGTGAAAGGGTCGTTCGACCCCCAAAGGGGTCCTGACCCCCAGGTTGAGAACCACTGGACTAGAGTGATTTCCTTCAGCTTCCGGACTTTATATTGCAACATATACGCGTCAGGGTCAGTTAAACTCTGCGTTTATGCTTCCCCCCCTATTTTTAAAGCAGAATCCTTATTATTCAGTAAGTTGCAAAGAGATTTATGACTTGCTTAATATTTATTACACAATAATGTGAACCCATCAGCTGTTAGGTTTAACTTCTGAAACATAGGAACCCTACAGATATATCAACAGTTTAAAATACTTGCTCTGTTGTTGTTTAGAAATGTAAAATCTTTAAATTGGTGTGGTTCTCTGTTGAGAAAACAAAATGTAGAGAGCAACTTCTAGGTTGTTATCATATTTGTAGTCCATTTAGCTTTTTCTCTTGGTAGGTGACTAAGTAGGTATATGAAGAGGGAGAAAGTGGGGCTGGTGGAACAGCGAGCTTTGAAATACATTGCACCCTAATAGCACTGGGTACTGTTTATATCACTCACCCCAGCCCCAAGCCATTGATGTAAGGTTCCTCAATGTAGAATGATTTGTAATTGCTCTAGTTAAAACATGCCCCTCTTTGCCATGGGCAAGGTCATTCGCCTCAATTGTATTTTTCCACCATGTCTAGTGTAATCAACCTGTGAAATGAATGTTGAACAAAAGAATAAACTCTTTCGAGATATTCTCATTGTCTGTGTACTTTGTATCAATCCTTATTTTATCTGTATTTCACCCTGAATCTAATATACTAAAGCATTAAAGTACAATATCAAATGATGCACAACGGAAAACGATGTGAACTATGTAAACAATACCTCTATTCTGGCTTTTTTCCCATTATTCTCAAAAAATTGTAGGAACATACCCCTAAATCATAAAAAAATCTTAAATATAAATTCAAGAAGACAAACAAAATATATTTCCTTTTAATAGCTGTAATAATAAGTGCTGTAACATGTACAGTATCTCTATTATCTAAATAATAATTCGACCAGTACAGTCATTTTTTTATTGCCTTAGGCCTAATGGGATATTTTTTTAGAGCTTATTTGAAGGGGAAATTATGCCCTATTCATAAGTAACATGTATATATAATTGTCAGGCAGTGAAGTATGAAGGAACAGCAGATGTACCAGTGGTATTAGAATCCTGACATGCAGCCCATCATCAGCAATAAACAATGCAAGCAAACATTGTATAGATTATTTGGTTCCATTTGTATTCGTATACGTGTGTCCACCATCTTTGCCTTGAATTATTTTTTACAGCTTTGTATCCCGGTGTTAGTGGGCTCATTTGCTAACTTCAGTCGAATCTGCCCCCTACAGCAATCCATTAGCTATTTGCTTTCAATATTCTACCAACAATGATTAAAGATGACTGCTAACTGGTTGATATGGGTTGTTGCATGGGGCACATTTGCCTTGTACATGTTTATATAATACAGCTATAATACAGGATTTAGGGATACCTCTTTTTGTTGCCTTTCTAGAGGCTTCACCCCAATTAAACTACTTTATCTGCCAGACCAGAATTTACAAAGCTGCTTTGGCATAATTAAAGTATGCATCTCAGGGCTGCAAGGTGTATAAAGTGAATAAACGCAATATACTGTAGCTCGCTCTTAAAGGACAAGGAAAGTCAAAAAAATAAAATCCCATTTTACTGTCTTTAATGAAAAAGAAACCTATCTCTAATATACTTTAATTTAAAAAATGTCTACTGTTTTTATAAGAATCCTGACTGTATGCAGTGAAATTCTCCCTTCATTTACTTCTGTGGATAGGAATTGTTAGACAGTCCCTAAATGCTCTGCAGAGAAACAATCATTCTCATGAACAGCAGGGGGAGCTCTTTGCATACAAAGAAAATGTGACCCCTTTTTTTCCACTGCAATTATAGCAGACGGTGTGGAAGGCATGGAAACGTAATAACTTAAAATATAGATTTTTCCTGTCCAACAGTGATATAAAAAAACAAATTGCTGCTTCAGTTAAGTTCACAATACAATCTGATCAGTTGCATCACTTTGCTCAACCCCGGAAATAACTTTGGGGTTATTTACCAGAGTTAACTTTTAGTATGATGCCGAGAGTGATATTCTGAGATAATTGTTTTTCATTTTTTTTTATTATTTGTGTTTTTTGAGTTATTAAGAAGCTGTCAAATTTGCAATTTTAGCATTCTGGTACCTAGGGTCCAAGTTACTCTAGCAACCAGGCAGTGATTTGAATAGAGCCTGGAATATGAATAGGAGAGGGCCCAAATAGAAAGACAATTAATAAAAAGTAGCAATAACTATAAATGTTTAGCCTTAACAAGCATTTGTTTCTTTAGATGGGGTCAGTGACCCACAATTAAAAGCTGTAAAAACTATTAAAAAAAAAAGACAAAACGAAGGACAATTGAAGATTTGCTTAGAATTAGCCATTCTATAAAATACTAAAAGTTAATTTAATGGTGAAACATCCTGATTTCTTGCCATTACATTTATAGCATATTATATGGAAGGATTAGAAACATAAATACAGTATTGATTTTTTCTGTCCAATAGTAGCACAAAAAAAACAAAATATTGCGTCAGCCGAGTGCAGAGTACAATGATTGGTTGGTCACATCACTTTGCTCAACTCCAGAAATAGCTCCTTTAATCCTCATGTTTGATCATGTGATTTATGTATAGGTTCCCTTGTACATAAACCCATTATCCTGAAGCTCAGAAGTAAGCAAGTCCATCTTCCTTGGAGTACATTGTAAGCAAATAATTCTAATTTATAAAAGTTAGTTTCTTTTTTCTGTAATAATAAAGCAGTAGCTTGTACTTTGTATTGGATGGTAACTAAGCTGCACAAATCCATATTGGTGGCAAACCAATCCTATTTCATGTTTTTTTGATGTTTGAATGATTTCAGATGACTAAAGGTATGGTGATCCATATTAGGCAAAGATCACTTATCCAGAAAACCCCAGATCACTAGCATTCTGGATGCTGTATATGATCCTTCTTCAGTAATAACCCTAAGGGTAGAACTACATGACCGCTTTTGTAGGAAGGTGTCTGATCGACACAAAGTATCCTACAAGTCTGAGGGTTAAAATATAATGGGACTGATACAAATATCAGATGCATAAACTATATGTAAAATCTTCCATCCGACACAACGAGACTGTTGGGTGTGAATACTGCATTCCAAAGAGATAAAAATGGATGGTGTCGGAAAGACTTTTTTTTTTCTCATTGAAACCGTATTGACTGTTGGCTGTAAATGCATGAACAAAAGACTCCATCAGATTTATCTGATCCGATTTTACATTCTAGCCTAGGGGCATCAGATTTTATAGCATCCTACAAAGCTACAAATCCTACAAAGCTTGTGGTGTTGGGTGGCATAGTGTGGTGTTGCATGGAGGATCAGATAAAATCTGACTCACAAAATCTGATGAAAAACGCTCATGTTGTTATATTTCATTATATGAATGGGAGAAATGAGTTAAAACTAGGCTACATTTTACCTTAATATATGAAAAAGGTACATGAAATATGTAGGCACTTAGTGCAAACCCCTTGCTTTTATTCCTGTAAGGGCAGACGCTAGGGTTGCCACCTTTTCCTGTGGCTGAACCCGGACAGGGGGGCGAGTCCATGACGTCGGTGGGCGGGCCCATATGTCATGGGGCGGAGCTATGATGATCAATCAAGCTAATCCCGCCCGGTTTTCCTTATTTAGAAAACCGGGCAGGAAGTATTGACCCGGGCAGCCCTTCAAAAAACCAGACTATCCGGGTCAAAACCGGACAGGTGGCAATACTAGCAGATGCACAGCACCTACGGAACATCATCAGGAGTGCCTACACTCCTTTATGAGGTCTCGTAAAGGAGAAGTATGCAGACTTGTCCGTTATTATGCTCAGTTATCCAAAGAAACTGCAGTCACGCCTCTGTGCTGCCCACATTTGCTGTTGCTATCTCCCACATACAGGAGTGTAAGTTCTCATGATGATGTCCTAAATGCGTTTTGTACAGCGCCTGTGTCTGAGTGCTGTAAGCTGTTACCTAGCAACCAGCTATTCAGTGATTTCAGTGGAAGTGACACAGCGGGTAGTGAGTGGTTGGGAGGAACAGGAAGTCACAGATACTGGCAAAAGAAGAAAGCCGAGCATAGAGAACCACATGATGGACAGAGAAGGAAGCCAGAGAGCTGCTGGTGGGCCCAGAGAGCATTCATTTGGATCAGACTGGCACAGAGAAGCCACATACTGTACCTGGAGAGACAGAGATTGTGAAAGGAATCCAGACTGGAGGAGCAACCAGCAGGAGATTCCTATCTGAGCATCCAAAGAGGCTGGTAATCGCACTGTATGCCTGAATGTACTAGATTCGCTCTAAAGCATCCAAATATTATCATACACATGTTGGTACATTAGAATATACATATCTTTACAAATACAATTACATTCAAGTTTAAGTGCTTAGATTAAGAGGCTCAAGGGAGGAGGCCATTGCCCTTTAGATGTTACAAGTATACAATAAACTATTATACATTTAGAATGTAAGCTCGATAGACTGGACTTTATGCATCATTTTCCCTTTCAGATATGTTCAACAAAGACTCCTACATAAGTGAGGGTTTATTTGTATTCATTAGCTCTACCAGTCTTTGCTTTACAACAATTTATGAACTCTCCAAGGCTGCTCAATGTTTAACCATTTACTGCAGGAAGTAATTCAGGTACCTCATTTTTACTACATAGAAAAAAGAAGCAGAAAAATATTGTATATTCTTAATTTCTTTGGCAAGGACAAGACAATTTGCTAAACAGAATTCATGTATGTTATGTACTAGACTGAATAAGAGGTGACATTCAGCTTGGGAAAAACAGAATAAAGCAGAGTTCACCACTTTTACCTGCCTCTAAAAATCCCGAAGCAGTGAATAGAGAGTGGTGGAATTTTATTGTGGCAAGATTTAAATTTTCAGTTTGCTAAATCTGACCCATGGGCGGAATATTTATGTCAAAATATTAGCAAGTATCTTCAAAATGCCATCTTAGGGTCAGATATATTAACACTTTTGCCCTGGAGGGGAAAAATATATATTTTTTGCCAGTTTACTATTTGGGAAACTCCTTCCCATAGTTAAAATTATAAATAACATTTGTCCCTGCCAAGATTTTTTCCATGAGTTATTTTGAAAAGAAAATGTCTCTTGTTGTAAAAAGATTGTTGATTACTTTGTGAAACCTCTCTGGCCTTTCTGGTGCTGCCCCGTCACCCCCACGCTTACCTTTTGGAGCTTTTGTGGGGTCAAGAGGGGACCACATTAAAATTAAGCTCCCTGCTTTAAAAGAGCAGAAATGCCAAGATTTTAATTGATTTATGTTAACAAAATGCAGAAAACCATATAAGAGATTTTGCCTATTGATATTCCAGTCACTCATTCAACCCACTGGTTTATGTGGTACTAGTCTCTAGCAGGGGCAAGTTGAAGCACTCGCTTCAGGCGGCAGTGCCCCCTGTTTGCCAGGGGCGGCAAAAAAGCCGCTCCTGGTAACTAAGAGCCGAATTTCCGGTTTTCAACCCAGAAATTCGTCTCTTCTAGTGTAGAGCTCGCACTTGGGCACTCTGCACTAGAGCCTTGGTCCCCCCTTCCCCTGTCTGGCACTGAAAAAGTGAGCGCCATGGGTAGGGTTGCCACCTTTTCTTGAAAAAAATACCGGCCTTCCTATATATTTAGCTTTTTGTCCTATTAATAACATTGGGATCAACCATCAAAAATACCGGCCAGGCCGGTAAAATACCAGTCAGGTGGCAACCCTAGCCGTGGGGAAGGGGGGGGCGGCATATTGAAGGCCGCCTCAGGCGGCAGTATAATCTGGATCACCCCTGGTCTCTAGCAGCCAGTTAGGCACAGAAATACTAAACTGCCAAGCTGCTGAAGAAAAAGCCAAATAATTTAAAACTTAAAGACCAATTGCCTCCTGTGCTCCTTGCATGCAGTTGATCAATGCAGACTGAACTTGGCCCATATTAGGCCTCATTAGCAAAGCTGCAATGCAATACAGCTTGTAAAGTGCAAAACAAGGCTGCTATTGGCTATCTTTTACACTTTGCATGCTGTGTTCAGTTGTCTGAAAATTGATGCAGGCCTCTGTGCTCTGTTTTGGTGACGCTTTTTGTGGCATGGCATTTGGATCCAGCCTTGACTGTGTTAGTGCAGGTTCCAAGAAAGGTGAGCAGGAGAAGGCCCATAGGTCTTCCTGCACTCTTTGGGGGTCTTTAAAGGTCAAGTTTCTCGTAAAAGTCTTTTTAGAGGGGAAAAAAAATCTTGAATTTTTAGAGAGCCCCAAAGCAGCAAAAAAATATTTTTTTTGCAGAATAATTATAGGTAAATGAAGGGGAATCTGGTTTGTGAGTTCTGTGAATTTTTTTTTAATAAAGTGAGAAAAAGTTGAGTTTTAATAACTAACCCCCTGTGTTCTTGCACTTGCTCCCCCAGGGTTGCAAGGAATATGTAGGCACACATATCTATGTGAATAGTGTTTGAGTGAACATATTTGCTGTACTTGCATTGATCAGTAAGAGTTAATCTGTTTTGTTCATGTGATTTAGTATAAGCACCCCTCTCTTCACCTCTTCCAGTTTTTTCTCTCTCTTTCTTATATACACAGCATTGTTTGTCTGACACTCATATCTCTCACAAGCTTTCCTAAGCTCTCCTATTTTCCTCTCATGTATGCACAAATATACATTCACCTCCCTGTTGTTCTGCCTCCAACACATCTCTCTCTCACTTACAGTAGTTTTCATTTCTCCTTTGTGCATTTTCTACCTTTGCTGCTCTGATCTTTTGCATGTTGCCTTTCCCTTTGCAATTTTCAGCCTCCTCATTACCATTCCCATCACCTAAATTGTATCACCGCTAAAAGAGCAGTCACCTAGAAAATGAAAACCATTGCCCCTAACCAGGAATATATATAGATTAATACCCAATTATTTACTCTCATTTCATCAAATCTCCTTTGTTAATTAATAATAACATTAGGGAAAACACATTACATGCTTACACCTTGATGGAAAGTGAAAACTGAGCACTGCATGGGCAGAATCTCTATGAGACAGGAGAGTAACCTAATTACGAGAGAACAATGTGCAGGTGCAATCCACCAATGATATGATATCCAGGCTTGTTAATCTCTCACATCCAGGAATGCAGGCAGCAGTTGTTGTACAAACACACCGCATTATTTCTGCAAAAACTACACGGCTGTGATTTTTAGTAGGAATGAGACTAAATAAAGAAATTCAGCATCAGATCACACACACCTATTCTCATAATTTTTAACTCTTCCTGTTATATCCCCATTCATAAATAACGATATATTTTTATGTTACGACTCATTCATTCGGGGACCACTTTTCAGAGTGAAGAAGAATTAGGTTTAAAGGGATATTGTACTTATATCTGTTTCCCCAAGACATCAACAGATTTTTTTATATTCAGTTTTGAAATCTGACATAGGGATGGACATATTGTCATTTTCCCAGCTGCCCCCAGTCACGTGACGTGCTATGATAAACTTCAGTCACTCTTTACTGCTGTACTTCAAGTTGGAGTAATATCACACTCTCCCCCCAGCAGCCTAATAAAAGAACAATGGGAAGGTAACCAGCTAGCAGCTCCATAACAGCTACCTGGTAGATCTAAGAACAGCCCTCACTAGTAAAAATCCAGGTCCCATTGTGACATTTTTGGAAAAAACAACAGCCTGCCAGAAAGCAGTTCCAAGTACTGGCTCTTTCTGAAAGCACATGACCAGGCAAAATTACCTGAGATGGTGGCCTACCCGTCAGTGGGTGGGTGATGCTGGTAATGTCAGGGGTGGGACTGATGACGTGGTAATCAGCGACTGGCTGATTGCCATGTCATTCACTTCAATGTTTCCAGACAGGAACTTTTCACCCGGGCGGCCCTTTTAAAAACCGGGCTGTCTGGGTAAAATCCAGACAGTTGGAAACCCTACCATTAATGTTAGACAAGTTGAGAAGGGACAAGTTGGCAAACAATCAGGCTTAGGAACTTCAATTAACAATGACTTATTACATCAGTGCATTCGATCAGGCTTATTGATGTCCACTGCAGGAAAGTGCAGAACAAAATGCAGCCTGTTCTTCCTTATAGGCCCCTACTGACACTGGTTCCTGTAGGTGAATGCAGGTGAAACACAACATAATGGGGACGAAACTCCCATCTGTATGAGCCCTAAGGCCGTTACAAATGTTTTTTTGTCAATGCATTATGTTTGAGACAGGTGTGAGTGCATACTATTTCACTGAAAACATTCAGACCTTCAGATTTGTGGAAAGGCCACAAAGGTCCAGGCCTAGGGCAAGAGGACTGTAGGAGAGGCATGCTGCCTGTGCAGCATCTGCACTGGGTACTGACCAGACGGCTATTAGACTTTCCTGCCCTCCCAATCCCCTCTTATGCCAGATGGGGAGAAATTTAAAGCTGTATACTGTAAGGTGGAGGTGGCAGCAGGGGGTGAGCAAGCACTTTGACCAAGGCAGGGCCGGATTTACTTCCGTTTGTCGTCCCTGTCCCCTACCTTTTATTTGCTCAGATTTTCATCATCAGGACAGAGCAATGGCAATTGCCACACAGGAAATTTAAATTTCTGAACCAATGTGGGTGTGGTTGGGCAGCATGCCGCCCCCTAAAATGGCCTCTCCACAAATCCGAGTCTGGACCTAGGGGTGCCGATACTCGAGATGCAATCCTGCAGACCTACATTTATTTAAAATGCCTTATGTTTTTTTACATGGTCAACATACACTAAAGTAGAGATATCCCTGGCAAACTCTCAAAAATACCCTTATTTGCATATGCAATATATGCATTTTGATGCATTCAGCATGCATATTAACAGATGTACATTTAAAGCCCTATGTGTAAGTTCATTTGAATGTTTGTACATCCTGACATTACCATTTTTTTAATTATACTGCTGCATCACATTTTCTACCACCCTGTATCCATTATCATTTCTTTCCTTTACATACCAGTTCAGATTTTGTGTTCCCCCCATTCCTTTTTATTTACCAAACATTTTCATGTCTATCCTTTTTAGTCTTAAAGCCATCATTTTTTAATTTGGCCAAATACCGAACTGAATCCAAAAATTATATTATAAATTTACACTTGAGAAAAATACAAAACAGTCCAGTAAAAATAAAAGATTGTGCAAAATAAAAAAATGTTTCTTATACAGGTATGGGATCCGTTATCCGGAAACCCGTTATCCAGAAAGATCCAAATTATGGAAAGACTCTATTTTATTCTAATAACCCAAATTCTTAATTATTTTTTATTTTATTTTTCTCTGTACTAATAAAACAGTACTTGATCCAATCTAAGATATAACAAATCCTTATTGGAATCAAAACCAGCCTATTGAGTTTATTTAATGTTTACATGATTTTCGAGTAGACCTAAGGTATAAGCATTCAAATTACAGAACAATCCATTATCCAGAAAGCCCCTGGTCCCGAGTATTCTGGATCCCATACCTGTATAGTTATTTTGCCAAAATGTAATGTATAAAGACTGGAGTGACTGGATGTCTAACAAAACAGAACTTTCTGTTTTTCAGCTCTCTAACTCTGAGTTAGTCATTTGAAGGGGGGCCACATGGGACATAACTGTTCAGTGAGTTTGCAATTGATCCTCAGCATTCAGATCAGATTCAAATGCAACATTTATGACCCATGGGACCCTCATCAAGTCTCTGATTGGCAGGAAGTAGTGTTCTGGCTATTAGACAGATAAGGGGTAATTCTTATTTTTTTAGCAAAACCCCCTCAACTCAACTCAACTCTCATCCATATTTATCAGTAAATTAACTTTAAAATAAAATCTGACTTGATAAAATTTTGAAAAGAATCTGAATTGTAGATGCTATATTCTGCAGAGCTAATAGCAAGAATGCCTTGCACACTTCAGAAGAACATAACTAAAGTCTTTAATAATCTCTTTCTTTTTTTATCCCCTTTTCATTTTGGCTACCATCTGTAGCCTATGTTCCTATGTCTTCATCTTAAAAAAGCTGAACATAATCACTTTTAACTTAAAGGGCAAGGAAAGTGTAAAATAGAATAAGGCTAGAAATGCTGTATTTTGTATACTAAACATAAACATGAACTTACTGCATCACAAGTCTAATCAAACAAATGATTTATGCTTTCAAAGTTGGCCACAGGGGGCTGTCATCTTGTAACTTTGTTATACATCTTTGCAAGACTAGACTACATACACATGCTCAGTGTGATCTGGACTGCTTAGGGATCGTCATAAATTATCAAAAAACAAAGCTGCTTGAGTTCTGCAGGGCCCCCCACTGCTGTTCATAAGTATGATTGTTTCCCTGCACAGCAGTTAGGGACTGTCTGACAATTCCTATCCACAGCACTAAGTGAAGGGGGAATTCCACTGCATACAGTCAGGTTTCTTATAAAAACGGTACACATTTTTTAATTAAAGTATATTTGAGATAGATTTCGTTTTCATTAAAGAAAGTAAAAATTGGATTTTATTTCTTTGCCTTTCCTTGCCCTTTAAAGGGTTTTTTTCTCCTTTAATGGAAAACTTTAGGTCTCTACAAAAATAAATTTTTTGGATAGGAGTGGGCAGAGTCAGGTGGGATGTGGGCGAGGGTGGAGGCGGGACTGGAAGTGGGCAGGAGGATGTGGATTGGAGTGCACCAGGCCCCTCTGAAGATTTTTTTGAAGGGAGGCCCATTGCACTCTAGTTACGCCACTGTCAGCAGTAATCTGGTTGCTAGGGTCTTATTTACCCTAGCAACTAGGCAGTGGTTTGAATGAGAGATGGAAATATGAACAGGAGAGAGCCTACATATATACAAAAGTAATACAAATTAACAATAGAAATAAAATTGCAGCCTCAAAGAGTAATAGCATTTGCCTGCTAGAAACAGGCCATTCTATAATATACTTAAAGTTAACCTAAAGGTGAACCACCTCATTAATATAATACTGGGTACACCCTACATTTTTAGCTCCCATCTGAAAAAAAAAATAATATATATAATGATTGAATACTTCCCAACATTTTGGAAATAAAAAGAGGGACAAAAAAGTTGGCTCACTTAGCAAGGCGAAAATGTTTTCATCACGCCCATTTTGTGGCCACACCCCCTAATTACTATGTTCATTTTACAAAATTTGTCAGGTTATGAAAGTTTTTTTTTTTTTTCAGTTATTACAGTTTTGCTAATGAAGGTGAATTGCCCTTTAAACGTTGAGTCTAACTTTTCCCGAGGGGCCTGCCATCGTATATTGTTACAATTACTTATTTGCTTATCTAGAAATTGTTATAAACCTTTCTTATCTTCTGCTGTTGCTGTTCTGGGCTCTCTGCCAAAAGCCAATTAAGTTAGAAACTTTGTTTCTGGCTGTTCAGTGCAGAGAAAAATGGGACTTTCCAGTACAAATGAGGGACTGCGGTTTCAGCTGTCAAAAGAGGGACTGTCCCTCTAAAAAAGGGACAGTTGGGAGGTATGTGGATTGTTCTATTGCTGTCTAATTTATTCTAAACACATTTTTTTTATAAAATGATATTTCACAGAGTTCTGGTGCCAGACTGTGGAATGCATTAAAGCTTCTAATTATACGGCTGTCTTTTGCTATTACTGTAATATGACAATTTTGCTTGCAGTTTACCAGCCTTAAACCTTGCTCTTCATCTTTTGTTTACTAAGCCCTCCTCCTCTCCTAAAATAAACCGGGCTGCCCTTATTTCTTTCCCAAACTAGAGGCAAAGAAAACCAGTCATCCTTAGAGCAGATTTTTCTCTCTTTTTCCCCCCCATTCTTCAGGTTATATTTAGTAGAGATGAAACACTCGCTGATGAATCACGTTATCTGTGCAGATATTTCTGTACTCCGAGGAATAGAAGTTTATGTTTCACATTTGTTTAGCACCCTGCCAGTCCTTTGGTTAACATCAACATTAGCCGGGCACTGAACCTGACACCTGCCATCTGAAGCCGCATTCACTTCAACTATCGGTACTTTTCCCCTTATAATTTCCTTCAATCAAACCACTTGCCTCTGAGACACCGATCTGTCACCTTTTAGCTCTGTTTAATACAAAAGTATCAACAAATGGCAACATTAAAAGGGAAATGTCATTTGCATCATCTCAGTTGGCATTTGGCTGTGCTGAATATCCTCTTTTACTCTCACCGGTTACTGCCAATTATTAGAATATGCTCCATCACAAGCAGCCTGCTTCTTTTTTCTCCTCTCCGTTAGACTCAGAGAGTGCAATTTGCTGTGGCAACGATGTATTGTGACATCTGGGTCTGTGCATTTCTCAAACACTCTGATTTATTTCTCTAGTGGCAAAGGAAAATAGTGTTTCTGGGTGTTCTCTTTTTTAAAAGAAAAAGCCATTCTGTTCTGTTATTGTGTGTGTGTGTGATTGTTTTGCATAGTGAGCAAGTGTAAGGGGCTTTTGTGCTGCTCACCTTATACAAATCTAAAAGACATCCTTCCTCAGCTCTTGGCTGCACTCCCTCCTTACTCACGACCCATGTCATCCCTCCCTCAGCCACTACTCCTCCTCTATCTCTTCTTCCCATTCCCTCCTCCTCCACCCTCCCTCTCTTTCGCTTTACACCACTCCAAACAATTCAGAATCCCCTCTGCTTTCCTCGATTCCACAAGTGCAGAACAGCAAGTGCTGCACAGACATAGGGAAGATCACAGTGCGAGGAAAGAGAGAGGATTGTCCCAACTCCCAGGTGGGGGGACTGCACTGATCAGCTGTGTTATTGATGGTGAGCCAGTACTGATGGGCTGAGGTCCTCTGTCTTTAGCTCCCCATGGTTGACCATTACTACTTTGGATCTTCCATATCAACCTAAAGGAAAGCAATTGCTTATCATGAAAGGGATTAGGGCGATATTCTATTACTTCTTAGTGGATCTTTTGACTTTACTATGCTGGGCACAGGGCAAAGGTGGCCAACACTTTGGAAGCACTGTGGTGGTGTCGGATGTCAATCTTTCCAACCATGGAGACCAAGGGTCATCAGAGCCCCCTCAAACTGCTGAGGGTTGCAGGGGTTACTTTGATGTCATGGGCCAATGGGACCCTCCATTCAACTGTAGCTCGGGGGAATTTCTCTACTGCTGTGGCACTTGTGGCTTCAGATACTGCTGTAAGTTCAAACAAGCCAAGCTGGACCAAAACACCTGCACTAACTATGACAGACCAGTCTGGCTACAGCCTGGGAAGACACCCCCTAAAATTGTTGACCCTGCGCATGACCCCACTAGGGATAAAACAAATTTGATTGTCTACATCATATGTGGAGTAGTGGCTGTCATGGTGCTTGTTGGGATTTTTACTAAATTGGGACTGGAAAAGGCTCATAGACCACAGAGGGAAAATATGTCAAGGTAGGTGGCAATTATGTTTTTAACCTCCTTTGATCAGCAGAAGGCTTCTGTGCATCCTTGTGCTCTACCTTACAAGCCATCAGCACACCTCAATCCCCTTTACTTACAGCTACCACTAACTTTGTTTAAGTACCTAATCTTTGTGTTTTCGAGGGAAGCAAGCAAATTGCAGTCATAAATATGCAAGCCTGCATTTACTCTGCAATAAAGGAGCTTGCTTAAGCTTGCTTTACAGAAATGCTTACTTTGCAGTAAAGATTTTATTGTGCCGTTAAAATAGACTGAATCTGCAATATAGATGCCCCCTAATAAGAGGTTTATTGAAATAAGTGATGATCATTTCTGTGTACATCATCTGCCCAGTGAACAAGAAACAATAAGGTCAGATGGCCATCTACATTACCCTTCCCAGCCTATTTCATAATGTTTTACGCTGCTATCTTGCTGTGATATTAACAAAGATATCTGCCACCCACACACTGAGTGCAGAAATACCTCTTGTAGTGTATTTGTGCAGCAACTGGTTTATTCACTCTCTCCTTATCAAGCTTGAAATGTTATACACCTGCACATACACTATTCTTATTTAATTAGGTTACGCTCCTATCTCTTTAGAGACACCCTCCATGCGCAGTTTCAATTTCGGGTGGGGGGGGGGGGGGGGGGTGAAAGCATGCAACGTCTTTTCCCTAATGTGATTAGAAATTAACTGCAAATCTACTGAAATGAAAGAACAAGTTGACATGTCTACGTATGGGGGTAATGCCTTTCATCTTCTGGCTAGCTGTGCTTTTATTTATGGATTTTTAGGCACACATTAGAAGTGCTGAGGAGCTTCACTAGGAAATAAGCTTAGAAAAGGAAAACCTGCAATAATAGGTGGGGAAATACACCTAGGAACAGGGGAAAGTGTTTGTGAAAGAAATAGGACAAGACGGAGAAAGTGGTGGGAGAGTGTGGGTGTGTGTGCCTCTAGGGAGCATTACGAAGAAGAAGATGCAAGTGAAAGCTCACAAACACAATGTTTTGCTTTACTTGTATGGAGATTCTATTATACGTCATTACAATTTACATCATTTTCTGGGGCATGGAAACAAGCAAATATAAGAATATTCTTAAAAAAAACAAAGAAAAAGCCTGTTTGTGTAAAAAGAAAGAGAGAGAAAGAGAAAAAATGCACAAACGTGAGTGGCTTTGGAGTGAATGGTTGCTAATGCATGAACACAAAGAAGGTAGAGTGAGAGGAAGAGAGAGCACGTTGGGAGAGTACAAGAAGAGAGAGAGGACAGAGAAAGCAATGTGTGGGCAGTGGGCAGGTTGACAGTTTGGGACAAAAGCCCATTTCTATCAGCATCTCAGCATTCAGATCGTGTCAGCTTCACTGCAAAGACATAACATATTTTTAACTTTTCTGTGCAATCTGATTCATTATGCAAATCTCAGCCACATGATAGCAGATGGAAGCATGTTTAGAGATTACAAGTTTGGTTTTCTTATGAATTTAAAATTAACAGCGATATTCCGCCCTCTCCCTTTCTCTCCATTTAAATATATATATATAGTGAGAGAAAGAGAGACCTAAGTGCAGATCTTTGTGTTACTGTGAAAGTGATCATGACACCCATTCATTGCATTAATAAGACAGACACTCTACTGCTGGGTTTGTTTATGACCTCTTATTGATTCCCCCATATTGGAAATCTCTCTTTGGGAAAAGGGCAGGTACAAACACAGATCTGTCTATTCACACAGGTGATGATATGTGTATTGCTATATAATAGAAAGGATTTTGTGCATTATGCTTTAGGGTAGAACTAGACAAGCGCTTTCCACGCGATTGTGCCAGATCCGACAAGCTGCACCAAAATGCGAGCGTCAAGTCGGTGCGAAACAAGGTAAGTAAAGGTGGCCATACACGGGCCGATAAAAGCTGCTGAAAGACCAAGTCGACAGCTTATCGGCCCATGTATGGGGCCCCCCGACGGGCTTCACCGATCGATATCTGGCCGAAAGTCGGCCAGATGTCGATCGGATGGGACTTAAAATCCCCTCAGATCACGGCCGCATCTGTTTGTTGATGCGGTCCCGCGATCTGATATGGCCTCTACATGGCCTCCATTATTATTCGATCATTGGACCCTAGGGCCCACGATCGGATCAGCCCGATATCGCCCACCTCAAGGTGGGCATATCGGGCAGAGATCCCCTCATTTGGAACGAGCGGATCTCTCAGTGTATGCCCACCTTTATGGTAATATTGGATGGTGTTGCAGCCTTCATCCAACACGACTGTCGGATGCAGACGCAGCATACAGCGACACCTGGGTTTTGGTGCAGTGTGTCAGATCCAGCGCAATCATGTAGTAATCACCCTTATATATATAATACAGGGGAATTTGCTTTTAATACAAATCTATACAGTGTAGGCACAGAGGAAACTGCAGATACTGCTCTCTAAATTTATAGTAACAACTATCAATGCATACAACAATATATACAGATGTTTATATGCACCCAAGTTTTATCTGAGTGTATTTACGTGTGTGTTTTTGTTGGCTTGTGGGCCAGGTATAGCCTCATGGTTACATCAGGCCCATAGACAGGTGATTGATCAGCGGATCAAATTCATGTAATTGAGAACAGTTACCGTGGAAGGTCCAACTTTGAAATACCAACCCTGCTTGGACCAATCAAATAACAGCTACAGTAGATTGCCGTAAAGACAGAGTAGTGCGGCTGCCACCCAGTTCCTCCAGCAAGGCATGCTTTTCAGTGCGTGGTTTTATGGTTCCACCTTCTGTAAAGTAAAAGTCCCACCACAGTTACAGTGACATGGGATTGATTGCAGACAATGTGCCAGGCAAGAGACTTCTATTCAGCATCTATTTAAATTTATATAAGGTTATATCAAACCTGCAATCCTCCTCTCTGTAGATTACAACTCTTTTGGGGGAGTCTTGGAGATGGGCACAGGGTTGTAAGTTTGGCAACCTTTTTTAATAAAAAAAAACTTTCACCCTTTTGTGGGATAGTGGCATTTAGCAATTGCTGTTCTTTACACGGCTGTGAGTTGGGGCATTTGGCGGTAACTGCCTTTTAGTTTTTGATGGGGGGGTTAAAGAGTTATACGGTTAATGGGAATTACGAACTGTCTATTACCCAGCTTCCATGAGGAAAGTGGAAAAGTTGCCCCATGGCAGCTGCTATTACCAGAATGTGTATTAGGACCATTCCTTATAATGCAGCCACTGTCTCTTACCCCTAATGTGTATCATTTAGTATTATAGCAGTGACTGCTCATTACCCTGCTGTATCTTATTGGCATTCAATATAATGCAGCCCCAGCCTATTACCCTGCTGTGTATTAGGCTAATTCAATAAATTCAGCCACTGCTCATTAACCTTCTGTATCTTATGGGCATTAAATATAATGCAGCTACTGCCTATTACTATGCTGTACATTAGGGGCAATTAATATAAAGCAGCCTCTGCCTATTTCTCAGCTGTGTATTAGACCCATTTAATATAATGCAGCCTCTGCTTATTACTCTGTTGTGTATTATGCCCATTCAATATAATGCAACCTCTGCCCACTACCCTGCTGTATTTTTGGTCCATTCAATATTATGCTGTTCAGTATAATGCAGAAATGTTAATATATATAATAAATGAGATTTGTGTGTATTTATTTATAGGCAGATCTATAAATCTCCATAAGTGTTTCTGTGTGTGACGCTTTCTACACAGACCTAAAAATGGCGAGTATAACTGATGTTATGGCAAGGCTGGAACTAGGGGTAGACAAGGTGGGCACAAATGAGAGGGGAGCACTTTACACTAGTGACCAGTGAGGGGACATAAGCCCAGGCTAAGGGTAGTAGTTGGCTACTATTTTATTAAAAAAAATGTTCATAGTGAGTTCTATGCCACTTTCACATCACACGCATGTGCATAATGAGCTAGCCAGGAGACTTACTCATTATATGCATGCATGTCACCAAACATGGCTGCTTATCCCTTCTAATGCGGATGGCCTAAAATCATTTTTGCTCCAAAATAGTTTTGTTTCCAAAACCAGAATACAGACTCTGTTTGTCTTCATGTGTGATGCAGGGAGCAATTTTCCCACCCATATACTTGCCACTTAAAGTCTTACTCATTGTTTGCTTCACTGTTCCCTGAACAACACATTGGATTGGAAAATCTGGCACAAAGCACAGAGAGAAGCACTGGCAAGGGCGGAAATCCCTATAATTAATTCCTGCTGTAAGCACAGGGCTCCCTAGTGCCCATTTTGCTTTTTGCAAGTCGCCTCTACTTAATAAATAAACCCCTTTTTGTCTGTTGCTCAAATACAGATCTTTATATATGTATGAATAGGTTCTGTGGGTGTTACATTAACTACAGGTCTATAAATGTACCCAAGAGATTTGCTATCTAGTAGACATATCCAGTATATGCATACAAATATATATATTTTTTAACTCTTTACTGGTGAACTACTACTGCTACTAATATTTATATTAATATTTATTTTGCACAGGCAGAAAATTAATAACACTTCATTTAATAGTAAACTGTATTTGAATTATTTATTGCATATCTAGTAAAGATTATATTCTATTTTTGCGCATCCATTAAAATAGATACATTGATTTCACTTTCAGATAATTTATTTTCTCCTCTGGGAAACTGTATGTAGTAGATAGTTTGATTAATGTCCTTTTATCAGCCTTACTGGTACCACTCAAGGGGTTGAAAAGGGAAAACTGTATTGCATGAATAGATCCCTTAGGAATGGCCAGTCCTGTGCAACAAGGCCTGCTTTTGCCAAAGCCAAGACTTTCATGCTAAATTTGTGCTTTTATGACATGATTGCTTGTGATTTTTGTGATGGTTGATTTAACCTTTCACTGTCAGCTTGTACTGCAGCTTTTCACTGATCTGCAAATGACTTTGGCGGTAGGATCACTGTGCTATTTGCAGGGCCGGGGCCAAGGGGTAGGCAACCACCTTGGGCGCAATCCCTGGGGGGCGCACTTCTCTGGAATTTTTTTTTTATTTTTACTTTTAAGTTCACTTGGCTTTCTGGCCTTTATTTAAAGCATTTTAATTTTTAAAATTCAAATGCCCCAGCCCCCTCCTGGTTTTGTTTTAGCGTGGTGTATCTGAAAGGGCTCTCCCACCCTGGAGCGTGATTTGGTGCCTTCCAGTTCCATGTTGAAACTGTGGGGTGGTGCGAAAGGTCCATTAAAGTCAGTCATTACAAAAGCCGGATCGGTTGGGCATAGAGGACCTTCTGTGCGTGCTAGAGGGGAACAGTAACGCATCTCACTGAAGAGACCTGTCTGCTCTTTCCTGCTGCAGACTGCATTGTTAATGGATATGGCTGGGCCTGGGCCCATTGTTGGCTGCTGGCCTGGCAGTGGCACAGGTACAGATCATGGGGGCTTGGGTTGGGCACAGCACAGGTACAGTAGGGGGTGTGGGCTTGGGGCCTGCAGTGTTAATGGTGGCTATGGCTGGGCCTGGACAGCAAGGGGGAACACTGATTGGAACCATTGCCTAGGTTGCCAAACTACCTTGGCCCGGCCCTGGCTGTTTGAAAAAGAGTTCTAGTAAAACACAGAATACTGTCAGGGTTGGGGTGGGAAGTAGAGCAGACATTGTCATTTTAGAAGCCATATGAAACAAGTGTAACAGGTTTTTTTGGTCTATTTTAGACCAAAAGGGTTCATGTCCAGCTATAAGCACAGAGCATGTGTTACATTGGACTTTAATACATCAGGATGGGCCTTCGCCAAATGGAAGAAATAAAGGTATGGTGTAGTGCAACTACAAATCCCACATGCTGAAAGACAAAATACCAGGGAGATTCTTGCAACAAGTATAGAACAGCTTATTTGTCCAAGACAAATGATCCACAGGTGTATTACTTACAATCCACTAAGGCCCCAGCAGATAATCACAACGTGACTACAACATGCCCCTCAGACAACTCCCTGAGTTGATAGCATAATGTAATAAAACGCACCGGCGCGCCGCCAACGGCAGGGACGCCTGCCGCGATCCTCCTCTGCCAGCTCCTATGCGCGCGCACTTCCGGGTTTCATTTAAAGGCGCAGGCGCGCTGACGTATGACGTCAGCGCGCATTGGCGCGAAATTTGAATTCCTTAAAAGGCCGGTTCAGCTTTATACTCATTGCCCGTGATAGGTTTTGTTCCTGGTGCCTTGTACTTGTGCTGTAAAGCTTCTGATCTGTTTGTTACCTGTGTTTGACCCTGCCTGGCTGTTTTTGACTACTCTGATCTCTGGAACCTGACCCTTGCCTGAAACCAACCTTGAATTTGCTTAACCCTCCTGATTGACATTCTGGTTTTGACCCCTGCCTGTTATTGACTCCGATTCTGCCTTCTCCCATCTGATTGATCACCCGGTTTTGACCCCTTGCCTGCCTGACGACTCCTAGTTATCCGCCTGCCACGACCCTGCCAGTTTGACCACGAATCTGCCTACTCCTATCTGTACCGTGACCATCGGCCTTAAAAAACACTATCTACAGTCGTGCCCCATTGCTAGCCAGAACTCCTGCTCTGCACCTCTCGTATAAGTCCAGGTGGCATCTGAGTAAGCTGAGGGCTCCTCCCGAAGCCAAAGGCGGTCACATTACTGGTGAAGCACGAGCCGAGACCAGGGTGCTTGGTACTTGTTCTGGTATTGGGTGCCGACCGTGACACATAACACCTGAATAGATACACCCTCAGGATCTCAGCCCTAGCCCTAATTGCCTATTAGGCCATGTCCCTATTTACAGGCCAGTCTTGCATGAGGGGAGAGATACCTCCTTGCTATCCCTAATTGGAGCTAGGCTACTCTTGCTACTTAACCTAGCTATCTTACTCTCCTAGAGAGTACTATAAAAGGTAGTATCCTACCTCTAGCTGGAGTTCGTCACAGGATCCCTGCTCCCTGACTTAACTCTCTAGAGGTACTGGTCTCTCTAGGGGAAAAAGACTTTTCTGGGCCTTTGTATACCCAGGCTCCCTGGAAACATCCAGCTGGTCCAGCAACCAGAGTAAGAGGAAAATCCACCCCTTCTCACTCACAATACTAAAGTGTGACAGGTAGTGGCAATAACACCTCTTGGCCAATAGCACAACTATGCAAATTACAACTAGCTACATGAAAATCTGCCTAGCAAAAAGGGAAATCAGAAAGTGTAGGGATTTAAAGCCATCGGGGCACATTAACCCTATGGGTGCCTGTACAAGTGCAGGGCCTGAATTAGAGGTAGTCATCTATATACAAAAGCAAGATAGGTTTAGGGCACTCTGGGAAGACACGTATAGATCAGACCAAAATTCAGATAGTTAAAACGTAGAAAAAATCTTTATCTAAATAATCATCTCGGGCCTTACGCGTTTCGTGTCACTATGACACTTTAATTATAGGCTTTGACACTTACAACAAAGATTGAGTATTTAAAGACCCAGACACCAATGAAAGAAGAGGGGAGGGAAAACTGACAAGGTCAATACAAATTTAAAGTCATCATGTACCCAAATTGAATAGCAACACAAATCACATAAAAAGACAAATACAAAAGTACAAAAGCTTCTTGGTTAATCATAAGAACAACAGGACAATAGAGAGATTGTAAAAAATATTTTTCATAAATGTAGTTTGATAATTAACTTTCATATGTATATGAGAACAAAATAAGGTGGAGAGAAATATGGGAAGTAGAAAATCGTAAAGTGGAGCTAAAATATTAGAAGTAGAAAAAATGATACATACAGTACATATTAATGTGTATGTATAAATATCTAGAATTATTGTAAGCAAAGTGGAATTCCATAAAATGTCCAACATTTGAGAAGGCTATCAAAAAAAACCCACAATATAAGAATGTTTTTCTTTCAGGAAATCAATTACAATAGACAGACTGGGGTCAAGAGGAATATGAAAAGGTAAATGAAAAGTAGGACAGTTTAGCCTCTCCACTCCTTCTTGCCTATTGATCTAAGTTCAGGAATTGACAAGCAGGAGTTGTCTGCAGCAGGAAGATGTGGTTGGGTAGAGTCCTTCATCGGGTCTGGTATCCATGGAAAATCTGCAACGCGGTCGGTTTTGTCAGAAATTCCCCATTTCACTGACCATGAGGAGGTCCACGGGATACACTGTCTGGGTATCCAGACCAATTGCAGGCTTGCATTCCCCCTTCCCCCCAAGATAAAACAAAAATTTTCCCCCAGACTGGTTGATCTGCCTATATAGTGACATCACTTCCATCCTCCAGTGACATCACTTCCAGGCAGGGCTAAAATGGCTGAGCTAAAATTTAAGGCAATGCAGGTAGGTTGTGGCAGTAGGGACAGGGCACTCACTAATTGGTCAGTGGACCTGGATCAGGTTTTAGAGTTACTGGGTCCAGGTTGGGCAAGGGCCTGTCTAACAGGACCTGGGCAGGTTAGGGTTTGGGATGCTAGGTGTGGCAGTATGAAGGGCAGGTAGGTGGGAGGCTGAACAAGAGGAAATTACCTTGGACACAAGTACCTCTAGGCCAGTGCTGAGCATTTACTACCTACATTTTGAGTATGTGGGGAAGCAGAGTGCGTCTGTTAAAATACTCTTATTTAAAGGACAAGGAAATATTTCTGTTATAGAGTTTTACAGCTCTTCTAGTAGCTCAATATATGGGGTCTGCCATTTCTGGGAGATGATTCAGTCACTTCAGTGGATATTTATTCACACCTTTCATATCAGTTTAAAGTAGAACTAAAATAGGCTAGAAATGTTGTATATTAGGTTTTGTGTTTCTGTACCAGCCCAAGGCAACCACAGCCCTTTAGCAGTAAAGATCTGTGTCTCCCCAGTAGATGCCCCAGTAGCTCCCCATCTTCTTTTCTACTGATTCACTGATTCACATGCTCTGTGCTGTTGTCACTTACTGAGCTTAGGGACCCACTCACAATACACAGTACACATAGAATAGACATGTCCCAATATACGTCTGATTAGTCATTAATACAGATAATTACTACATAGCAGCACAGAAACCAGTGCAACTAGCATCAGAATTTAATAATCAGCCTTGTAGCAGCAGCTTGTATTAAAGTTACAGACCAACCTAATTTTCTGCTTGATAATTTGTGATGACCCCTAAGCTTAGCTTCTCAACAGCTGCTCAGAGTCCACTGAGCATGTGAGCGTTTTCCAAGTGCTTTCCAATATGGTGACCCCCTGTGACAAGTTTGAAACCCTGGATCATTGCTGCTATTTACAAGCTGAAACTTAGGGATGGTCAATAATTTAACTATACAAAATATGGCATTTTTAGCCCTATTCATTTTTAGGGTTTAGTTCTCCTTTAAGCATTAGCAAAAAATAGTGACAGCAGACCCAGCAACTGTTAGTCCCAAGGGACTATAAAGGGTTGGGCTTGTAAAACTGGTTTTCATAAACCACCTGGACAAAGACCAGTAAATCATAACATCCAAATACATAAATCACTTTCACCTTTACAAATAAGGAAAATATTTAAATACATGGACAATACTGTAGTGTTTTTAAAAAAATCTTTAAGCATTCTGAAAGTGGCTGTGCCAGCTGCCAGGCTTCTTCTGAACTTTTGTTTATATACCTGCAACTGAAGCCAGTGCTTATATGTACTTGTGCCATAAAAATTAGGATTTCTCAAAATAGATATTTAAAATATATATATACTGTGTGGCAGTATGGATGTAATTGGTGGCTGTTGATGTAATGTTACTCAGCCTTTACTATGTGCAATAGAAGATGGGAAGGAGACATTGGTGTGGGTTTGCTTGTCTCCTGGTGACCTCGGAGAAGTCTTCTCTTATACTGCCTGGAGCTTGGTGTGTTGATTACTATACAGCTCATTAAAGAGGTAAAAAAAAGAAGACAAAAATGATAACCTGCAACCTTCCTACTAGCCTTACAGGTGCTGGAGGCAGTTATTATTTTCGGTTTATTTATATAGCTCCAACCTGTTACCCTGCTCTTCAGCTATAGTTAATAATTTATATGGGTCCATGATCCGACAGAGCTTATGTTCTTATGCCTTTATTAAATTGATACACACTATGGTCAGATTCTTCCAGTTAATCTACCTGTCTGTTTTTGTGGTAGGAAACTGGAGCACCAGAAGCCCTTCAGACACATGATGAATAGTTTTAAAGATAGTTTCTTTATTGGAATTAAATGTAGGATCCTAATACCAGGACACAGCAATGCTTAACACTGAGCAATAGCCAAAAGGCTGATTTCCTCTCAATACTTTCAACTTTTAAATGGGCTCTAAATAGTTCTAAAAATTCATTTAAGCATTGACTAACTGCACATTATGTTCCATATATATATATA
>CM044448.1:86220767-86236723 GCA_024363595.1 Xenopus borealis | reverse complement strand
TATATATATATATATATATATATATATATTAGCATGTAGCCCTCTTTGAGGCCTATGTGACCTTTCAACTCTATGTTTTTCATCTATAAAGCATTTTTTGTGCAACAGTAAGCATTTTATAAGAAACGGCTACAAGCAACATCGTCTTTATGTATTGTCACATATCTATTAAAAGTAAAGTAAGAGTCCAACAGAGATTATTCATTTTTAGATTCAGTTCAGAAGGATTCAGTTACAATGTAATTACAATGAATGGAATGTTGCTTTGTTTGTACCACACAGGTCAATTGTCCTGCAAATTGATCAAAGAAATCTCTAATCAATAAGCAGCACATTTGCATTTCTGTTATATGATATGAGAGAAGGCAGCTGAAAGTTGGCTGTTGTAGAAGGATTGCTGCTCACTGTAGATATTGCTGCTTTGCTTCATACAATACAATAAATGGGATTCAATGTCTTCAATATAATTATAGACAACAATGCTTGAACACTGGCATTTGGGACTAGCTTGGATTAGACCCCAATCGAACCTAATTCTTAGTAAAATACTATCTAGGAAATTTTACAGCACAGGTCCTGGTAAAATATTTCAGAAAACATTAAGGGGCAAATTTACAAAAATTCTCCGAAAATCCCTCGAATTCCCTCGATATTCGATGACTATCGAATGCTTATCAAATAGTTTTAGGCTATCATTTTGCTTGATATTCGATTTCTCGATGAAATACTTTTTCCTTTGAGCCTCTGAAAAATTTGTACGATTCAAATGGCGTTCGATCGTATGAATGGTATTCGAGCAGAATTTAGCAGAAGAAGCCTATGGGGGGTTACCATAGGCTTCTATTGGTATTCGGTAGGTTCAATCTGGTGAAGGGGGCATTTGAAGGATTTTAAAATTTTAAATCCTTCGATCATCGAATGATGGAATTATCGAATATCCAATCGTTCGATCTATTTGATAATTCGGTATTTGATGATCGAAGAGGCCAAATTTGCATATTCGAATATCCGAAAAAATCGTACAAACGGTATTTACAAAAATATTTTGCTTAACCCCAATACTTTCTCCAACTGATAATTGCAAATCTATGCTGAATGTTTATGTCTTATACACTAAGGGGCAAATTCACTAAGTTCCGAAAATTCGCTAGCATAGGCTTCGCTAGCGTTCGACGCACTTCGCCAGCGCTACGCAAACTAACTAAAGTGCGAAGTTACGCTCAGGTCGGCAGGCGAATGGTAGCATAGTTGCGCTAGTGTTACAAATTTTTTTTTCAAACTCCTATCTATTGTATTGAACCTCGCCAGGTCTGACCTGGCGAAGTAACGTCTAGCGTAAGTGGTAACGTGCAGTAAAATGTTCATCTTAGTGAATTTGCGTAATTACGATCCTTCGTCAGTGCGCAACTTCGCCTGGCGTAAGGGCGCAAAGTTGCGCTAGTCTATCTACTTCGCTAGCCAGAGTCGGTGTTAGTGAATTTGCAAAGTTACGATTTGACGTCACTGTAGCGAATTAGCTCTAGCATTAGATGCTTCGCGCTTTAGTGAATTTCCCCCTAAATGCTTATTTACGGACAGCAGGCAGGGTGGATCAAGCACATGCCTCCATACTGTCTTTTACACACTGTATTCATGGTGGGTGAGGAGAGGCACATAGTTTTTCTGCCATTTAGATACCAGTATACAGCCGCTTCTTTTTAAGCCCTTTCCCTTTAAAATTAGTTGTGACTGTTTTATTAGCAGATTCATTATGCAGGGGGGTTGTCTGTGCACTGTATCTACCTTGAACTTCAACTTCACTGCTTGTACAGTTTAACTCAAATGTGAACACAAACCTCACATTTTTTATGATTACAATAATAAGCAAAAATTATATTAGCCCTATTAAATGAAATGCACGGTTGTATAGTGTCCCTTAATTAAGTCTTATCTTATGGAACTCCATCTGCACAGCTTCTTAAGGAACAATGGACCATATAAATACCTAATGGCGATGAGTGGGTTGACCCTAAACCCACAGGACCTGCAGGTCGGTGTGTTTGGTTTGAAAATTGTCCATCCATTGCAGATTTGGATTGGGTCTGGGTTAGACAAGGGAAGTATACTCCAATACATCTCGTGAAGACTCCTGAAGACACAACACATCTCCTCTCTTGGAACCAAATGCATGGGCAGATATAGCCTTAACTCACAAAATGTTGCCATTGAAGGAAGATTCAAGTTAGGGTCGGTGGCATGTTGAGTTTTTCCCATTGTGTACATCACTAGTGCCTAGCTGTAATCAGTGTTTATATGTGTATCTTAATGTACTGTATATGTTTATGGCTCTTTTCTGCAAAAACATCATGTGAAACATGCATTAACATTAAACTGTGAAAAATATAACTAAATATTAACCATAAAATAGTCAAATGGACCCATGGGGACTGTGAGAGGATAGTGGATATTTGATGTACAACAAGTGGAGCTGCGTCACTTCCACTAACAGGGGTCTCAATAGCAACCAGTCACAAGAAAATGAAAGCAAAGATTTGATTGGTTGCTATTGGCAGATGCACGTGTAGTAGTTAAGTACAGATAGAGCATCTATTATCCAGAATACTTTAAATACTTTAAATAAACACAGTAGGATTGTTTTGCCACCAATAAGGATTAATTATATCATAGTTAGTATCAAGTACAAGGTACCATTTTGTTATCACGGAGAAAAGGGAAATTATTTTAACACATTGAATTATTTGAGTAAAATTTATTCTATGGGATATGCCCCTCCTGTAATTCTGAATTTATTTTATTGGTTTCCAGTTAACTGATCCTATAACTGTACCTAGTTAATAAATCAGCCCTATAGTGTCATTTCTCAATTTGCAAACAGTGATTTCATGTGCATTCATAAAGTGTTAAGAAATGAAAGTCTGTAAAAACCAGTGAGGAGTTAGCTTTAGCAGTAAGAATGCCAAAACAAAAACATCTGATTGTTTATGATACAGTAGGTTACTAAGTCCCTGTTATTGTATGCCCTGTGACATTTTTGTATCCGTTTTACAAGCTAGTAAAGATATTACTTCAGAGGTTTCGGTAATTCTTCTGTGCTCCCTGCCAGGTACTTGGTATTTAGGAAGCAGACACATGCTGTTAGGAATTTGCATGCTATTTGAAGACACATTGCCTTTGAAACAAAATCAGTATGAAAAATTTCCACTACAGTTCAGCATTCTCTATATATATCAGTGAGATATCAGTGATACCTTCCAGGTCCTTTAGTTTCCTTCCACACTTCAAAAACCTTATCCCTGATGAAACTGACCCTAAAGTGTTTGTTATAAAACCTTTGATTGCAAGAACCAAATTTGGGAACTCTCTTATTAGTGATGGGATCAGGCTGGTTGCTGCTGCTGTACATTGGCTACTTGCACTAGAAGGTGCAAATTTGACAGGGTAAGGTTTAAAGGAAAACTATAATCCTCAAACAATGTAGGTCTCTATAAAAAGATATTGCTTAAACAGCTCATGTGTAAAACCCTGATTCATGTAAATAAACCATTTTCATAATAATACCCTTTTTTACTAGTATGTACCATTGGGTAATCATAAATAGAAACCGCCATTTTAGAAAAATAAGGGCCGCCCCCTGGGATTGTAGGATTCACAGTGCACACAAACATACCTCCACACCAGCAGATTCCTCATACTGCGCATGCACCCGAAAACGCCGGTCAGTACAGGATGAAGAGTGAAAGAGACAAGATGGTGCCTGTAAACTCCGCTGGAAAGGACCTGGAAGGATGGGTAAGTAAGAAGTTAGGGGCATTTGCCTGGGGGGACAGGTAGGCCAGGGGGGGAGGAGGGAGGGGTGAAGGGTTTTTCCCCCTTACAGGTTGAATTTACCTTCATTTGGGGGGTATAGTTTTCCTTTAAGAACTAAAACAAAACATTTGGGAGTTGGCAAACCACATCTATAAATAAGATACAGTTTATATTTTAAAACAAACATCTTTTATATTTAAAAACAAACATCTACATCTTTTGTAAATGTTCCGTTTCAGCATTAACCTTTATAAACAAACTGGGAGAGTACAGATTTTCATTTGTAATTTCTGTTGAGATTCACTGAATGACAAAAAGAGGTATGGGATCCTTATCCAGAAACCTATAATTCAGAAAGCTCTGAATTA
The DNA here is from genome assembly GCA_024363595.1 of Xenopus borealis. Classification (NCBI taxonomy): domain Eukaryota; kingdom Metazoa; phylum Chordata; class Amphibia; order Anura; family Pipidae; genus Xenopus; species Xenopus borealis. The sequence goes on along the minus strand of CM044448.1, from coordinate 86,232,548 downwards.
CAGAAAGTCGGTGACTCATAGACTAATTCCTTTTTCTCTGTAATAATAAAACAGTACAGGTGTGGGATCCATTATCCAAATGCTCCAAATTATGGAAAGGCTGTCTCCCATAGACTCAATTTTATCCAAATAATACACATTTTGAAAAACGATTGCCTTTTTCTCTGTAATAATAAAACAGTACCTTGTACTTGATCCAAACTAAGATATAATTAATCCTTATTGGAAGCAAAACCAGCGTAATGGGGTTACTTCATATTTAAATTATTTTAAGTTATGGAGACACAAATGACAGAAATATCCCTTACCCGGAAAACCCCAGGTCCGGAGCATTCTGGGTAACAGGTCCCATACCTGTAATACAGGAGGAGATTCATTCATTCTATTTCTTGCACTGGATTAGTGAGCCCATGATATTCTTCACATACACTGTGTCTCATAGAGCATTCTGGGAGAGACTTGCTTTCTCTCAAAGGGTCTTATACTTTTAAAATTGTTGCATCACTATTGTATGCCAGCAAAAGTCCTAAATTTGCAGTTTAGCCCTTTTCTGAATTCTTGAAATACTCGACAGAAAATAGCAATACATCAATCAAAATTCAGCCTCTCCAATCATTTAGAAACTTAATGATGCCCAACAAAACATGTAAGATAACTGTCTGAATCATTCTATATGTCACTCATTTGGACCTATATATTTCATTGTTTCACCACACTGTAAGCATTGAGTCATAAAACAAAGGTCTGGGTCTCCATACCTGGCAAGGGAAATTCTTTCATTTCATTAAACCACCTTAGCTGTTATCAGTGTGTCCTTGACTGCTCATCGTACCCTGCTTATTATCTTTTCTACAGTACAAAGCAACTGGCTGAGACTCAACACGTACATTATGATAATTTAATAAACACTGTTCAGGGTTGTCTCTACATTTTTATATTTACTGACAATGGGGTTAGGATAACTGGAAAATACAATTTAGTTTAATTTCTGGTGTAAACATTACAAGGCAGAGCATAGATACAGGCACATAGCTATAATTATAGTATAGAGGTCCTGTTCATGGGATCTCTTTTTTTTTTTTTAATCTTTAGTTACTCTGGATATCTAGACAATGTCTGATTGAATGCCACTTTTAATTGGCATCTCTAATCCTGCCAGCTTCCATTCACCAACTCAATGATAGATCTGTAAGCTTTAGCTGGCAGGTATGAATCACCTTGTCTTTTCAAAGATGGCAGCAGTATCCATTGGGAAAGAACTTTGATTCTTTGTCTATTTCTTTTTTCTGGAAGAGTTTCTTTGATGACGTAATTTTCAACATTATTCTATTTTTTGAGGTAAGCACTACATTTAAAAGGGGTGTTTAAAAGGGTATTTAAAAATCTGTATTATGTCCATTGTTTCTTTGTTTTGAGCTGTACAGCTGCACTAAGGGACTGAAGTTATGGCAAAAATTGTCCGTGGTAGTTGACCATCTATTTTGGTCAAACAGGTCCAAAGAACCATACACACCATAATTGCTGTTGTATTTGGTAATGTGCAGCAATCCAATGAGTAAGACATTTTAGAAGCATTGAGAAAGGCTGCAGTCTTTAATTGTCCTTTACAGTATTTGGGAAGACTGTCTTTCTTGAACAATATATTTTAATAGCTGAATTCTTTAGTTTTATAAGAAAGATATATTAAATTAGCATTTGGATCAAAACTGATGATACCTAAAGTTGTAGATAAAAATTACTTTTCAGAATAAAAAATGGACAAATACCTTACTATATGTTATCGGTATACAAAAGAAATGAACTCCTTTCCAATCAATACCAATGCTAAAGAAATATAGAAGCTAAAGAAATATAGAAGGTAAAAATGAGTGCTAAGTTATGAGGCAAGTGCCATGATTCAGTCCACTCAAAATACTTCTTCAGGTGAGGCATATCCCCTTGTATTGTACTGATGTATTATCCAGCTACATTTATGTGACTTTGGCGTATACAGTAGATTTACAGGTACAGATATGGGACCAGTCATCCAGATATGGAACCCGGGGTTTTCCAGATTTTCTATGATTTGAATCCCCATGCCTAAAGTCTGTTAAAAAAACATCAATCAAACATTACATAAACCCAATAGAATTGTTTTAATACTTCAATAAGATTTATTGTTTATCTTAGTTTGGATTGTGAACAAGGAACTGTTTTATAATTACAGAGACAAGGGAAATCGTTATTTAGAAAATTAATTACATAGTTACATAGTTACATAGTTAAATTGGGTTGAAAAAGACCATCAAGTTCAAATTAAAACCCAGCATCCATACACACACACCCCTCCACACTTTCACACAAACCATATATGCCCATAGCTATACTAACTGTAGCGTTTAGTATCAAAATAGCCTTTGATATTATGTCTGTCCAAAAAATCATCCAAGCCCCTTTTGAAAGCATCAACAGAATCAGCCATCACAACATCACCCGGCAGTGTATTCCACAACCTCATTGTCCTCACTGTGATGAACCACTTACGCTGCTTCAAATGAAAGTCCTTTTCTTCTAGTCTGAAGGGGTGGCCTCTGGTGCGGTGATCCTCTTTATGGGTAAAAAGGTCCCCTGATATTTAAACAAACTTTTACTTCTGTGTGGGGGATCTCCGATTGGCTCCAGACATCACGTGTCCCAAAATCCGGGTTCCTGGCTTAGGAACTTTCATCCACATCCCACAAACGGATTGTTCAGTTAAAAATTATGTTACTTTAAAAAAGCTATTTTGTTAACATGGAAAGCCACCACGGCTCCAACACTTAACTATTGGAAAAAAATAATCAATGATGTGTTACCCAAGCAAAAGCTGGTTTACTTGTCAAAGGGATGCCCTGCCAAGTTCAATGCAATATGGGGCACTTGGTTGAATGTTCAATCTGTGTAAATTGAATTGACTCGCAATGGCCTAGTTAGCTATACACTCTTCTTTCTTATCTTTCTTTCTCACTTTTAAGTTGTTTTTGTTAAAGCATTGAATAAAAACTTAAAAAGAAAAAATTATGTTACTTTATTTATTCCATTAAAATTTGTTAGCTACGGTACAGTGCATGACTATCACCACTGACACGTTTCGTGCCCCATGGCAATTCCTCATGACACTCTGAGGAAGTGCCATGGGGCACGAAACGCGTCCTCTAATGTATATGTAAAGTGTAATCATGTCCCCTCGCAAGCGCCTTTTTTCCAGAGAAAACAACCCCAACCTGGACAGTCTCCCCTCATAATTTAAGTCTTCCATCCCTCTAACCAGTTTAGTTGCACGTCTCTGCACTCTCTCCAGCTCATTTAAGCACTGCGTATCTTGTCGGTGCTATACAAATAAATGATGATGATGATTTACATCCCTCCTAAGGACTGGAGTCCAAAACTGCACTGCATACTCCAGATGAGGTCTTACTAGGGATCTATAAAGAGGTATAATTATGTTTTCATCCCTTGAGTTTATGCCCTTTTTTATGCAAGACAGAACTTTATTTGCTTTAGTAGCTACAGAATGACACTGCCCAGAATTAGACAACTTGTTATCGATAAAAGCCCCAAGATCCTTCTCACTTAAGGAAACTCCCAACACACTGCCAGTGCATATTTTTGCATTTATTAACATTGAACCTCATTTTCCAGTTTGCTGGAATTAGTTAACTAAAATGTAGTCTGTAGGAGATGGACTTAATTCTGAGCTTTTTGGATAACAGGTCCTATACCTGCACCAGAAAACAACTCTGAAGATGTCAGCAAAAGCCCAAAAAAATAGTGGCCTGTTGCATTGAGAATTATCAATTGTATGTTACCTTGCTCTAGAACAGGGGTGGCCCATGAGACATATTCAACTGTAAAAAGAATTGGGAAGCAACACAAGCTTGAAAAAGTTCCTGAGTGGTGCCAAATAATGGCTGTGGTTGAGTATTTAGTAGTCCATATGTGCACTGGCAGCCTACTGAAAGATCTTGCCTTAAAAACAAGCTTGCCTTCAAAAACAAGCACCTGCTTTGACGCCGCTGGTGAGCAACATTTTGCTCACAAGCCACTACTTAGGGATTACAGGTCTAGAATATCTAGAGAAATACAGTATATGCCAGGCACAAAACAGGATGAGTACATTTCTTGTTTTGTCCACCAAGGTAATTAATAGAATGCAATGCAGTTTCCAGTTTTTTAAATGAACTAATAATGCTAAACACTAATCAAAAAAGTTATCTTGCTATTTATAGTGCTGACTATGGACTATGGTGGGGTACATAAGACATTTTTTCAGCTTCTGCTTTTTGGGATAAATGTCCTTTGTGTCTGGATCTAGTTCTTAGTAGGGGGGCACACAGTGAAATGTTGAAGAAAACAAAAGGAGGGAAGCAAAATGCCTAGCTCTTGGCTTCTATGATATAGGTCATGAACAGAAGCAGTAACAGCAGTGTCAAGTAAGAGAGGCTGTTAGTTAATGGGGCGCTGTATTGATAAAGCTATCAGCATTTAAAATTTTTTTGCACAGTGTCCAGACACCAGTTTTTAGTGCTGCCTCTAGATGGTGGTAGAGTGCAGTACATTGCTAGTGATGTAAGGCCATTGCACTCTAGCACCATCTAAAGGCAGTATTTAACACTGAACAATTACACGTGGGACAAATTGTGAAATCCTGATGGCTTCATATGTATCTTTAAATACTGGGTTCACTCAAAATGCTAGGATCATAATGCCTTGAAATGCTGGGGCCACTATGTCTCTCTTTGCCTTTTGTTGATACTGTAGCTCACCTATCAATAAGTCAGCACTAGAGAGAGAGAGAGACATACGCTAAAGAGCCTGAATGGAGATAAGCTTTGCTGGAAATAGTTCAGATTTCCATATTAATAATGAGATTATCACTCATTTCAACCACTGTACACGAGTAAGGAGAAAACTCTGAATACTGCCAGTAGTATTGCTGACTGCATTAAAAACTGCTCAAATGAAATCCTAATGCTGCATGACACATTAATATATCAAATATTCCTAATTGCTAAGTAGCCTTGCAGCTTGATGCTTTGTTGTCTTGTTTAAAAAGTGTATATATAAATATAATATTTTATTTTATCAAAATATTTTATGTTTTTATGTTGGGCTAAAAAATAATATTATCTTTAAAATGCCCCCTTTATAAGTTCCCTGTAGATCTGCTACTGTCCCTTTCCACATTTCAGATTAGGGGTGGATGTGTCCTAGTGTCCCTGCCAGAAGCACAGTAGGCGGTGGAGAGCCAGTCACAACCCTGCAGTCACACAAGTAAAGACAGGCTTCAGTTCCCTATCAGGTCAGCCTAGCTGCTGGTTCCTACCCTAGAGTACAGCGTGCTGACTACTGCTGGCTCCCTGTGCAGCCTGGGAAAGGAGGCAGCAGGAAAAAAGGTGGACCTAGTAGGGTTTTTGCAACAAAAAAAATCAATAAAGCAACCTAAAACACTACTTTATGATCACATTTGTTCTGTATGTAAAAGAGTATAATATATTGCTTTCTTATGCTTCCTTTAACATGCCACTCTTTTGCTATTTACTGGCAGGCTAACCTGAACACTAATAAATAATGTGACAATATTTTGGCTGTGTATTGTCTTTTTTCACAGGAAGAAACAGTGTAACTTCAAGCAGGTATTCATATTTTATTCACAGCAGGGCATACATCATATGCAAACAAAGTAATGTTCTTTTTCTAAAAACCAAAACAGACTGGTACACTGGCAGTATGACTATTTAGGAAACCTACTTGGTTTCAGCCACTATTAGTGAAATTCAAACCAATAAATGTAATATTTAGTGCTGCCTTTCTGGTGTTTTCTTCATAGCTCCCCAACATGCTCCCCCACTACCTAGACAGAGTGAATACTCACTCCCAGTCCCAACTCTTTTCACATTTGATGAATAAGTCATTCCATTTTTTAATTCCTACCCGTACTGACTTTTTAGTCTATGTATACACAGCCCCTGTTATTCTCCACATTTTCTCTATTTAATAGAGCATTCTGGGAGAGATTTGCCTCCCCCTTGGGTTTTATGCTTACTGTCTTACTGCCTACATGCCAGTGGTGTAACTTGGGCTCGTTGGGCCCCCCCGTTACTTATAGGGTGTAGTGTGAAAAGTCCCTCCTCCCCATGCCACCTACCCAGTCTGCTCACACTTCACCTCCCAGCTTTCACATCAGCTGAATTTTAAAGGTACGAGAGGGGCTCAGGTGGGAGGACTATGATGCAGCAGAAACTGCAGCCTGGGCCCCGTATAGTTTACGCCACTGCTACATGCACTGTTTTATGGTTCAGTGCAAAGCTAAAGTATCATGAACTGGATACTAACTATTTCCATAGAATTAACTTGACATTCAAAAATATATGACTCCTTATTTAATCAACGGAAATGCAAGGGAAGCAACATTACATATTATTTGGAAATGCTGCTGAATGGACATGCTGTGCAAAATATATAAATATACAAAGTCATTTACAAAATCTTTTTTTTCCACAGTAGATATATTATATCTAGTGGTGCAAGACAAACATCTCAGCTAAATGTATCAGCTCCTTTCCTTCCATAAATGCCTTAGCCAGTAATGTAGGTCAGTGTGCTATGCAACGGTACGCCCACACTCTGATTCTTAATTGCAGTCTATAGTTTTGCTTTATTAATACTTCTGGTGCAGCTTAGTATGATATACCGTATATGATATAATGTCTTTACTATATATACATATTTATTTATATACATTTAAATATATGAAACAGATGATTCAGTTCACATCAATTGGATGTTTCAGTTAAAAAAATGCAATATTTAGTAACAGAAAACTACCGAACACTGGGTAATGTTGGCACACGTACCTGGGACCCTTAAGCCGCACTCACAGTATGCCACTCTGTTTCTCTTCCCCTTTAAAGCCATAGTAGTAACAATACTAATTTTGCATTCCATGCCCACAGAACACAGCGCCAACTATATGTTTATTGTCCCAGGAATACACAGTAGTGTTAATATAGTGCCATCAAAATACACAGCAGTTAACTGGCAGGTCCTGGAAGAGGAGTCAGTCTACAGATATCCTTGTGAGTGATGCTGCAGTTATCCATCATTGAGGAGGTATGTGACTTTTCTGCTTCACACTGCATAGTAAGGGCCTCCCGTTCATGTTTACAAAGTAAATGAGGATCAAGTGGAAAGTCATGGAGCTTTGCAGGAGCTGGAAAAGTGAAGACTAATTCAAACGGTTGTCAGACCAAGTCCAATTCAAGCTACAGTACTTGCCATAACTTGTATTCCATAATCCATATAACCGATAGACAGTTAAAAACATATATTTTTAATTATTCGGTGATCATAGGAGGTACCATAATGCATTAGATAACAAATTAATTAGTTACTGTACGTGTTCCATGTCTTATTTAGGCCAGGACCATTTCCGTGCAGAAATATGACTTCTGTGAAAGTATCATTATACTTTGATTATAGATGGAATGACATTTGCTTCACTTGGCATAAAGATATTTTCCGTATAACAAATGTATAAGTTGTTTATGCCTGTTATGTACCACCTGCTGGAAAGTTTCTTAGTTCTTTCTACCTAAAACACATAAAAGCCCAACAGGCTGTGTTGTCCTGCTGCATTATCACAATATGCTTGTCTATTTATTTCCTTACACAGCAGGGACCAGTCAGGATCCAATCGAGCGAGTACAGCAGTTACGGCAGGTGAGACAGAGGCAGCCCAATGTACAAGCAGTTTCCCATTTTAAAGCTTAGTATGAAGAGACTTCCTGATTTTTAGGGCAAACATAAAAGGTGCAAAGGTTGCTCCAAATCTAATAAGCTATTGCAACCCATCAAATGATACTTGCTTATTAGTTGCTTCGGAGTACTAGAGTTAGGGAACAAAAATACTTATTCCAGCTACAGTTACGTGTACAAAAATCTGTAAAAACTTCTTAAAGGAGCAATGACATCGAAAAAAAAAAATGTTATTATACAACGGAAAAAAAAACCACCAAGACAAATGAAACTTTAAAATAGCAAAGCCTTTATTAATAAATAACTTACAGAAACTCTGCTTCCCCTCCTCATCAGAAAAGCTGACAGGACGACCATCCATCCTGCAGTGTTTGATTTCTCCTCCTTGGCTATTCCACTGACAGTGTGTCCTCTGTCCCATCTCCTTCTCCAGCTCTTCTTCATCCTCCTTCCAGGTGTTCAGCAGCAGCAGTAGGAAGGTGATGTAAGCAGGCTCCCCATTGGCTCCACAAGAGGTGCAGGAAGATAGAGGAGTGCAGACACGAACGTGCAGCCTGCGGGGGGAACCGAGGCCGAACTGGTGCTGATACCTCCTCTTGTGCTGCCTGCGCTACTGGTCATTTTTTAGCACAAGCACTTTTATAAAATGTTATTCTAGGCCTTAGTTCTACATTCTGGTACTGCCCTTTGTCTGCAAGATCTGTTGCAAAGGATTCAGGCAAGCAAGCACTCTGTGATTATCCACACCCAGGTACTGATACAGGGACAGTTGCAGACGATCGTTAGCTCCACAGAACAGGGGACTCCTCACTCTAATGTTCTCAATTGAGGCAGCACTTTATCTTTTCTATGTGTATAATTATTTATTGCAATGCTTGATCCCCCTCTCACTCTCTCTCTCTCCAGCAGGAGGAGATATCGGCACCGGTTCGGCCTCCGTTCCCATCGAAAGGCTGCACGTTTGTGTCTGCACTCCTCTATCTTCCTGCAACTCTTCTGGAGCCAATGGGGAGATCACCTTCCTACTGCTGCTGTTGGACATCTGGGGGAAGGATGAAGAAGAGCTGGAGAAGGAGATGGAGCAGAGGACACACTGTCAGTTGAATAGCCAGGGAGGAGAAATCAAGCACCGTAGGATGGATGGTCACCCTGTTGCCTTTTTTTGAAGAAGAGTGGATGCAAAGTTTCTATACGTTATTTCTAAATAAAGGCTTTTCTATTTTAAAGTTTAATTTGTTTTGGTGTTTTTTTTTGTTTTATACTAACAATTGAAAAATTTTTTTTTTTACTGTTCTAGTTATAAATGTGTAATATTTTAAAATCAGCAGTATATAAATAAGCAAGTGAGCCAGTAAGACGTCATCCCAAACAAGGACAATAGTAGAGGTTTCTTACTCAGACTGAAAAACACCAGTACTAATGTATGTTCTCAGTGGTTAAACCGTACAGTTGGAATGTGTGCAAATGAGGGGAATGCCAGGGCTGAAATGTAAAATTGCTATTGATAAATTACTCCAGGATTTCTGTACCTGCAGTTTTCAGCATTCATTAACCAGCATGGCTTTCCAGTTCTAGACAAGCGAATAATCCCTTCCTGACGGCAGTACCTTGGTTTCCACGATTGAAAAGTTTTGAGCGTTAAGTTAACCGATTATCACATTAACCAAAGGCTTATTTGAAATTCGTGTTGTTTGCAGCATAGCAATGATGGATTTGCAACTTCAAACATACACATCATAAACAGGACAAAGAGAAAAAGAATAAAAAGAATAAAATAAGAATAAAAATGTACACGTCGTAATGTAATATTTGTCGTTAGGTTTTTATTGCATTGTAAATCTTAAATGCAAATTGCAAACCTTTAAAGGGGTGGTTCACCTTCAGGTTAACTTTTAGTATGTTATAGAATGTCCAATTCTAAGCAACCTTTCAATTGGTCTTCATTATTTATTTTTTACAGTTTATGAATTATTTGTCTTCTTCTCCTGACTCTTTCTAAATTTCAAAAGGGGGTCACTGACACCCTCAAAAAACAAATCCTCTCTAAAGCTGCACATTTATTGTTATTGCTACTTTTTATTATGAATCTTTTTTCCTGACACTATTCTATTAATATTCCATATTCTCATTCAAATCAATGCATGGTTGCTAGGGTAAATTTGACCATAGCAACCAGATTGCTGACACTGCAAACTGGAAAGCTGCTAAATAAAAAGCTAAATAACTCAAAAACCAAAAATAATAAAAAATTAAAAACAGTTACAAATTGTCTCAGAATACCACTCTCTACATCATACTAAAAGTCAACTCAAAGGTGAACAACCCCTTTAACACCTGCTTGAAGGTGGGGTAAAATTTTGCAGCAAACGTAACTTTCTCATTAAGAAGTTTTTTTACATACTCTGCACACAAACTATAAAATTGACTATCGCTATACTACTGTTGCGTGAGGGGCAAAGTGTAGATAAAGGTAGAATTGTTCACTTTGAGAACATTTATTCACATCACAAATAAATTGCTAATAATTTTGGGGTAGCATCCAATATTACATTCCCCAAAAGGGTTTAGAGCAGAGATCTTGTATAACCCATCAGTAGCAGCAATTTGGGAGATATCAACAAAATATAACTTACAATTTAAGGGAACAGTAACATCAAAAGCAAATACTTTTTTTTTTATTTTTTGCAATTAAAGTCTGTATCTATTGATTGAGCACCAACAATTAACCCATTTCTTGGTGACAAATGTCCTATTTATAGGACAATAGTCCTTCAGTTTGTAGTCCTATAGATCCTAAAGGGATTATTCTTAAAGCAAGCTTCTTAAGAGGGTCTCATTTATATAGAAATGCATGGTGGCCCATTGTTTGCCGTGGCACACTATCTGCTGGAGATAAAATATCTGGCTACCAGATATTGCTTTTAGCTAGAAAGGACCTCTGGTTCTTAATAAGGCTCAAGATACAACTCTCCAACTTGCCAAAGACAATTTGTTGTTTAGATTTTTGTTTAAATTTGGAACTGCAAAATGTAACCATAAGATAATTATATGTCTATATCATCCCACTGGAGGGGTTATCAAAGTATCCTACTACTCTGTTCAGTTCAATAAATCAGTTCAAGTTTGCTGCAAAGAACTGTATCTGACTGAATCACCTGCTGCACTGAACAACACCAGGTACCGGGAGTTGCAGGGAGTTGCACGGGATACACTGGGGGTGCTGGGTAAAAGTTAAGCAGTTAGCCGGGTCACACCCATTCCACAAATCCACAGCTAAAGGGTACGCTACACGTGTTATCCAGAATGTTTGGGATCTGGGCTTTTCCATACTATGGTTGTTTCCATAATGTGGATTTTCATACCTAATGTCTACTAGAAAATCATTTAAACATTAAATCAATCCAATGGGCTAGTTTTGCCTCTAGTCAGGGTTAAAAAGTTGCATATCAATTTTAAAGGTTACAGATGTCAATGCAATAGTAGTCTAAGCAGATATAATAATCAGCAACCTGTCAGTATGTAAAGGATTTTTCAGTCCTCTCAAGGAGGACATTCAATCAAAATGATCTTCTCCATCTGCTGCCATGTATATTTCTGCTATATTGGAAATGATACACTAATAGCTGGTGTTCGCGCTGTGTGGAGGCTACATAGGAACACATTGACTTCTTTGTTTTTAACTTTATCTGCATGCTGGGAGAAGTCTTTGATATGTTTGCCTTCACATTACTATATATATATATATATATATATATATATATATATATATATATTGAACTGGGAAACTGAGGGTTGTTAAATAGACCCCTAAGTATTGTGTAATACATTGCTTTATACTGTACCTACAGTATGTCTTTCTGATGGTTAGAAAAGTAGTTCTAGTTGATGTTAGCTACAGTAAGGGGCAGATTTACTACATTTGTGTGAAGGATTCGAATATTTGCTTGAATAGTCTGTATTCGATTGCGCGACTATTCGAATATGCAAATTAAGGATTTTTGAATA
>CM044448.1:86167401-86208659 GCA_024363595.1 Xenopus borealis | reverse complement strand
ACCTGCTAATAAAGCATTGTTATACTCTCCTCATCCTCGGCTACCAAACACAACATGGTGTTATATAAATAAATACTTTTGCCCAAATGGCAGTATATTTTTTTGTATCTGCTCAATGTATATGTTTTTACAGCTGGACTGTTGGATAGTAGCACATACACATTTTGACTGGCATCCAGAAAATATATGATATGTAACCACTTCATTAATATGTCATTGTTTGTAAGCTCAATTTGCAAATGTCTGGTGTCTGTTTCCCTATGTTAAAAACTAGTAGACACTTTCACTATATTAGTACAGGTAACCTGAATCTTCATACTTTAAGTCTACTAGAAAATCATGTAAACATTAAATAAACCCAATAGGTTGGTTTCTTCCAAGAAGGATTCATTATATTTTGTTGAAATCAATAAAAAGGTACTGTTTTATTACTAAAGAGACAAATTGAATAATGTTTAAAATTTGGATTATTTAGATAAAATGAAGTCTATGGGAGACAGCATTTCCACAATTTGGAGCTTTCTGGATAACTGGTTTCTGCATAATGGATCCCTGTAATTATGGTATCCTAAATTATGCAAGGAGGTCTAACTGCTGTAAAGCTGTTAATGCAGTGAATCTCCTTCATATAGGTACCTGAGATGTATCTACCCGAGAATAATGTAAATCCATAGTAATTATTAGGTCTGGCACAAAAAAGTAATTGCTGAATGGAAAACCAAGTAAATCACTGTGCGCTTTTTAGTAAAGTCTAGTTTTTCATTAGTGCTCCTTGTAAACCCGATGGTCCCATTTAGTTTGTCACTCAAAAACGTAGGAAGTAGTAGAAGAATTAGGAGTAGAATCCTGTAAACTTTCTTTAGACAAATAGGTCAAAATATTGCTTTATGCTTATTAAAAACAATGGATGTTTTCTAGAGTATTGTGCACTATTTGAACATACGTATTTGAACCATTTTAATGTACAGTATTTGAACATTTTGAAGTTGTGGCAGGTTTCAGATGAACAATTAAGAGATTTATTAACCCTAATGCTTGGGACTTGAAGTTTTTAGGATAAGAGGTCTTTCTGTAAGTTGTTTCATCTTTTTTTTTAAGTGTAATTGATAAAAAAAAAACTTAAAACATAAAAAAAAAAAATGTTTTATCACTTACATGGATTAATGTAGCTTCCTGTATTTAGGTTTTTTTTGGGGACATAGCATAAGCAATGTCCCCAGGTTTAGTACTCACGCAGGAGTATCCAGAGGAAATAGCAGAGGTGCACACAGCTGTAGTTGAGATATTAGCAGAACTTCAATAAGGCAATAATTCCTCAGAGTCTGATTAGCCAAAGGGTACATCCATTCCATACAACCCTCCTGCTGCTGAAATCTGCCTGCCCGGAACACCAGTGTAAGGCCGATAGCCACCGCTAGTCCTAATCCCGACCACCTTGATGTCTCTGCACTAAAAGCATCACAGGGGAAGCTTTGTAGGAAGATCTCTTCCTGCTACCACTCCTTGTTGGAACACACACTGTTCATACTAAATACAGCTGACTATCTTTCTCTCCCTAGAGAAGCTATAACAGCACTACCCTGCACTTGCTATCCCTCGTTCACGGGGTGGCCTGGTCCCCGACTTCCCCACTAAAGGTGCTGGTCCCATTAGGGTCACGTGGCTTTACTGGACCACTCCTTTCCAGCACTATAAAACTGTGTGGCAGGAAATGGTCATTACACTCTGGGCTGTAACTATTGGTTAGAAGCATGCATTTGAAACATAACCTTCTGCCTAGTAACAGAGATCAAGAACTTAACTCCATAGGTGCCAAACAGAAACCTATGTGTCCCTACACATCTTTTTAAATTCACATGAAAACTTTTGCTAAAAACCTGGTGGGTCCAACCCTTAATGGGTCCCCGCCTGGCCAGACCCCATCGCCCGATCTAAAAAAGAAGCTCTTTTAGGTGCCGCACAACGCTTTCTGCTCATGTATGTAGCACCATCCACACAGGCACGCTCAGCACATCGCAGTAGGGGGCGGGGTCAGTCTGACCCTGGGTATGATCTACTGCATGCTGAATTAAAAATATCATAAATGATGGGAGCAGGATGAGAGGTTGAGAAGATTATAGAAAAAGGAACAGTGGGAGTACAAATCTGGCTGGACTACATAATTTAAGGCTCAATCATTCTACTGTTGATCTTCATATGAGCCAATTAACAAGTGCCTTAACATCCTCTAGGTTGAACTATTCAGGTTTTAGGTAAAAATAAAGATATTGTATTACTTTTCACTAAAGACCAACCTTCTTATCTAGAGGCAATTGGAACTATACAAAGTTAAGGCACATGGCCTAAGGCTTGGCAAAAATAACTGTAGGCAACATATTTTTTCTGATATGACTTTAAAAAATATAGACCTGTATTTCTATAATTGATATAAAAGCTTGACTATATTGGAATGTCGCAAGAAAACGGCAACTTTCTCGGATTGTCGAGCACCAAATTTGTATTTTTCCAGTCACAATTTTTTATGAAATCGTCAGAAAAGCCCAAAATGTTTGTATTATCATATAAAACCCAGCATAAGACAGAAATTCGCCCATCACTACATTTAAGTGAACATGTTGGAATGTAGGGTGCCCCACTCCCCTACTGTATCTGCTTGTCTCCTCTAGAGTCCCACATTGTCTACTGATTCTACTGCCTGTGGAATGTAGATCCAGGGTGTAGTGCACCCTCCTCAGTGACTCATATAAGTTTCAGTATAGGAACGTGTGCTCTGTAGCTGTCTGCTCATACCTCTAGGCTCCTGGATATACTCCACCAAAGCCTTGCAGTATCACTTCATAATCCAGGGTCTGATCAGTATACAAAGGTGACGTTTATTGGTCGACTGTCAGGCAATAAGAGTAAATAACAAGATGGCCAAACTATCCATAATTATCAGATTCATTACTGAGAGAACATTCATATAAATCTGAATAGCAATGATAAAAATGTAAAAATAATACAGGAATGGAGCCTAATATCCATGCTTGGGACCTATAGGTTTCCATATAAGGGATCTTTCCATAATTTGGACTGCTATACCTTAAGGGGCAGACTTACTAATGGTCGAATTTCTAAGTTAAAAAACTTCAAAATTCGACCATCGAATTTTTTTAAAGGCCATTTTCAATCGAATATGGACCAAACAGGTCTGTTTTCAATCTAATTGAAATGGTTCAACTCTTTCGAATGTATCATTCGAACGATTTTCCGCAAAATCCTCCCATTTCTTACGACTTAGAAACATTTTTAGGACAGGCTCTAGGAGGTTCCCCATAGACTAAAATTGCAATTTCGCAGCTTTAAGTTGGTGAAGTGTCGAATTCGAAGGATTTTAAAGAGACAGTACATTTTTTTTCAATTCAAATCGAATTTTGGGGTATTCCTTAGTCGAAGTAGCCCGAAATTACTTTGAAATGTTAATTTTAAAAATTTTAATTTTATTCTAAAATTCACTTCAACCCTTAGTAAATGTGCCCCTAAGTCTGCTAAAAATCATTTGAATATTAAAAAAAGCCAATAGGATTGTTTGACCTCCAATAAGGACTGATTATATCAAGTTCAAGCTACTGTTTTATTTTTACACAGGAAAAGGAAATAATTTCTAAAAATTAGAATCATTTGATTAAAAATTCTAAAAAGTCTACTGCCTTCCAATTCAGAGCTGTCTGGATACCAGGTTTTCTGGACAAAAGATCCCATACTTGCACAATACATATATACATTCAGTGTCCACATGCTTTGAAAATCTGCCATGTTTTTTTTACATGGTTGCCTGAATAAAGACTTTGGATCTGCTAGATTTTTGACATTTCTAGTTTCTACCCTATATTGAACCATATCAGTATCTGCTTTCCTTTTTAAGGGTAACAGTGTAATTAACTAGTCGCTTTTATTGTATCATGATTCCCTTCAGTTCTCAGAGAATAGGATCATCCATGCCAAGGCTTGATTTCAGCAGCCCATCCTCAAAAGACCATTACTCCTTACAAAACTGATTCATCTTGACTTGTGTCAAGTTACGTTTAGTTTTATTAGATCACAAAATGTGATTTATTGAACTAACATAATACAGCGTGACATATGCATTGCTGTGTGTCAAAAGTTGCCAAAAAAAAAGTTTGTTTCCTAAAATTCAGGTCAAAGCAAAATTAAAGGCGATGGTGCACTTAAAGTGGAGCAGGCTGTGAAAGCAAGAAACAGATATTATTGTTATAGCAAATGTAAATTAGGATGTTCTAGCATATCTATCACTTTTCAAAGTGATCACTTTTCAAGTCAAAAGCTTCAGGGTAAAGGTGGCCATACACGGGCAGATAAAAGCTGCCGACAGACTGTGTCGGCAGCTTATCGGCCCGTGTGGGGGGCCCTCCGATGGGCTTTCCCGATCGATATCTGGCCGAAAGTCGGCCAGATGTAGATCGGGCAGGATTAAAAATCCCGTCGGATCGCGGCCACATCTGTTTGTTGATGTGGTCCCGCGATCCGACCTCCTGTACTGATCCGATCGTTGGGCCCTAGGGCCCACGATCGGATCAGCCCAATATCGCCCACCTCAAGGTGGGCATATC
Organism: Xenopus borealis; assembly: GCA_024363595.1. NCBI lineage: Eukaryota > Metazoa > Chordata > Amphibia > Anura > Pipidae > Xenopus > Xenopus borealis. The sequence goes on along the minus strand of CM044448.1, from coordinate 86,204,049 downwards.
GGGGAGAGATCCGCTCATTTGGCGACATCGCCAAAGGCATAGAGGAGGGCATAGAGGAGGGGCAGACAATATTTGATTGACAGCTGAGATTTTTGAATGATCTTAAAACAGCTATGAATGCTTTAATAAATATTTGAAATTGGCTTTCATGTTTCATTTGAAAAGGATTTTTATTATACAGATTTTTGTGTCTGAGTGACGGGTCCACTTTAAAGCAAAGCATGTGTTTTTGTTCATCCCTATTGTAACAAAAAAATGCTTTTTTTAGTTATAGGTACAGGACATGGGACCTTTTATTAAGCATGCACAGGACCTGTGGTTTTCCAGATAAGAGGTCTTTGCCTAAATAAAACCAACAGGATTGTTTTGCCTTCCATAATGACTAATTAGATCAAGTACAGGCCACTGTTTTATTGTTACAGAGAAAATAGGAAATCATTAAAAAAAAAACCTTGAATTATTTGATTAAAATGGAGTCTAAGGCCTTTCCGTAATTTGGAGCATTCCGGATTCTGGATTATATCTTTGTTGGGATCAAGTGCAAGGCACTGTTTTATTATTACAGAGAAAAAGGAAATAATAATAAAAAAAACTAATTATTTTGTAAAATGGAGTCTATGGGAGATGGCCATCCCATAATTATGAGCTTTCCAGATAACAGGTTTCCAGATAATGGATCCTATATTTGTATTATATTCAACAAGTCAGAAAAGAGGTCTTCAGACACTGGTGTAGCTAGTCTCTGAAAGAAAACATTACAATACATACTGTTTCAGCCAATAAGAGATAATTGGGGTTTATGTTCCCGATTCTGTACATGGAAAACTTCAAGCATCGAGCCAGCTTGTTGTTATCAGTGCAGATAAAGATGCTTGCATCTGACACTTTGTTGATTTGAATGCATTGTTGAAAATATTTTTGGATACATGCAAAAAAAAAAAATATTTTTACAAAAAGGTTTAAAATGCACCCAACTTTACTCTTGTTTTAGGGCTCTTGCTGATGTGATGCGACAACAGGGTAATTGTGGAACAGAACACATGGAAAGAGATACAAATCTAGTCGTTCACGTGCAACATTATGAAACCATGCCGGCTCGATCCTCTGCTAATAACTTGCGTAAGTCCAATCACACACCATGTATTGCTTGGCAGTTTAACAGCTAGGATACTTTTGACATTTCATGGCTGAGGAGAAGTAGCAGAGCTACTGTAACGACCAGTGGTGTAACTGGGGGGGGGCTCAGACTGGGGGTCTGCTTACTCTATAGTTAAAAAGAACCCCCTCCCTTCCCCAGCTGCTCTCTTACCTGTGGCGGGGATGCAGAACACTTTGGCAAGGGGCAGGGAGAGGGCAGAGTCCAGGCGGGAGTTGGCAGAGTCCGGGCAGGAAGTGGGCAGAGGCAGGAAGTGGGCTGGAGGATGGGGATCTGAGTGCGCTGGGCCCCTCTGAAGATTTTTTTGCAGGGTGACCTGATAACATTCCGTCAGTCATCAACTATTATTTGCTATGAGAATGGTTGAGTTTGTAGCAAAGAAAAGGCAAAGGCATTATTTCCTTCAAATGCAGGATTATGTGTTTTAGGAAGATAATCTTATGTGGTCACATAAGCCCAGTGACTCACATAGAGAATAATGGAAAAAACTCTTCAGCAATTTCTGTGAATGACTTGGTCAAGGTATGGGACTTCTTATCCAGAATGCACAGGGCCAGATAAAGGGGTTTTCTGTAATTTGGATGGCCATATTATTACTAAAAATAATATAAACATTAAATAAACCCAATAAGATTGCTTGGCCTCTAATAAGAATTAATTATATTTTATCTTGGATCAAGACATCATTTAATTATCGCCGAGAAAAGGGAAACGTTTCAATTTTGAATTATTAAAATCAAATTAAGTACATAGGAAATTCAGTACTTTCTGGTTTACCTATCCCACACCTGTACTTAAAACTATGAGAAATTTTATGAATGTCCATGTGGTTTTATCATCATAAAGAATTATATGTGTGTGCACCCTTGTAGTAATGTTGAGAAGATTAGGTTATAATCTTTATCTGTAAAGAGTTTGTCCCATCTTTTTTTCCTGTTGTCTTTCTTGTATATCTTTCTGTTGTCTTTTCTTCGTGTATTCAAACACTTGCTGGCTTTCCTATTTAACAGCTGCTTATTGCCCCTGCATTAAAGGAATAATGCAGTGTACTTTAAAATGGCTAAAACTCTTGTGTCCATAAAAAGGATTTACACTGACTTTTATTTGCATAAATAGGGCGTAGGACGTTAAGAACAGACCATTTTGACTTCATTTTCAGAACCTATTCCCATGTATCTTTAGGGCAGAGACACACAAGCAGATTTGGGGAGACAAATGTCCTCTTCTTCGGGGCGACTTATCTCCCCAAACTGCCTTGCCGCTGGCTGAAATGTAAGGCGCCAATGGGATGGCACTCGGGTGCTTCGTTTTCCGAAGTCGCTGAAGTTGCCTCACGAGGAAACTTCGGGCAACTTTGCAAAACAAAGCGCTCAGGGTACCATTCTGCCAGCGAGAAAAATAACACGTCCATCTCTCACAGAACTTATAGCTATCCTCCATAACTTCCACTCCATCATAAGGAAGGTTTGTGACAGTCAGGTGGGGAAGTAGGGAACAGAAGGGTAGGGGGGCTGGTCCACAGCTTGTCCAAAGCAGCAAATTCACCATTTTGGCTAAAGATGCTGTGGAGGAAAGCTCTGGAAATTCCTACATGACCCCAGTGGTGATCTGAAACATTCCCTGGATCAAGCATTTGACATTCATTTAACATGAAGAATACCATACAGATTTTCACTGACATCACATGCCTCTTTTTTGCCAGACCCAGCCATCTCCTGCCTTAACTCATTCCTTCTCACCTAAATGCAGCTGCATCTGATTCTGCCCACCTATAACCTAAAGCAGAATAATCTGCTGGTCATTTGGATCCCTTGTCACGAAGCCCCTGCATTTATAGCTCCAGGGCTTTCCTTTCTTTCTCTTTTGTCAGTGAATGGCCCACTGGGGTTTTTGATCACTATGACCCACTCAAGAAGATCTAATGGGCTTAGATATTGCCTTTGGAATGAAGAACAAAGAGTTTGCAAGTAATGCTCTTGTTTAATTTTTATTACAGGAAAGGACTTGGCTGTTATGTAGGTACAGATACAAACCCTGAAGCAAATATAACATTTTGGAGAGTGGGATATGATAAATGAATTCCCAGTTGTAGATAAAGGGCAGATTGTGAATCATTTGTTTGCTTCCTGATAAAAAAAACTGGAAACTTCTTTCCTAAGCAGAAGAACATCAGAGCAACCTCTTTCTTTCACCTGAGAATTTCCATCACTACTTGGTGGTCAGACTGGTGGGAAACTGACCAGTAGGTGGCAATATTGTAACAAAAATCATTAATATTGACAGTACATGTATCCCTTAATATCTTTGAATTATAAGAAAATAAATAATGAATATACATTACAAAATTGCTTATAATAGCACTCTCATCAATTTTACATTCACTTATTTTAAAGGTTTACTTATCCTTTAAGGAAATAAAAACCAGTCCAACTTAGGCAATGCTTAATGTATTTTTGTTTTTTAATTTATACTCTTCGCAATGCTGTACAGAAATGCTGCAGTTTGAGAAATACAGCTAATTCTGGTTTCCAGGTTTTTGGAACTACAACTGCAGATAAGTCTGTAATGATACTGGAAGTTCCAATGAGCCAGAGGGATGTGAGGTTTCCATTTGTACAGTAGCTGAAGGAAATGTTTTCAAAGGCTTTCCCAAGCTCATTAGTAGAACACACAGGGGATATGTATCATGATGACTGGCTTTACTAGAATAACATCAGCCAGAGCATGGAGCTAACAGCATTATTTTGTTTGGCTTGCTCCTGTCTCATATGTATGGATGATTTGCCGCAATATAGATAAAGGTCAGTTGGACCAGGACGGATTTCCTATATGCCAAGAGGCATTCAGCTACTGACAATGATTCTTTCCTATTTATCTATGTTAGAAAAAGGGAATATAAATAAATGTAGATGAGTAGAAATTAGAGATGACTGCAGCAAAAATGGACACACTAGGAATATTTACACTGCTATGTGTTTTGTCATGTTCACTGCATCTAAAACAAGCATAGCTAATGCGCAGCTCTAGTTGTTGCCGTAAATATTGGCTCTTTAGGGAAGTGGTAGTTTTGTTTGTCATAATGGGTACTCACTGAAGTCTGCTTTCCTCTGAATATGTCTGAATATATTTAAACTATATCTATAATTAATAATGAGGTTGCTGTAATTGTTGACAACAAGAAGGAGAAAGATTGCCTTTAAAAATAATTAGAAAAAATGGTGTGGTACACTTTGTGCAAAATATGTAAGCTCACATGCCACGTCAAGGCCCCTCATTGTATGTGAGTCCTACACTATCCATTAGCGTTCTAAGTATGTAGTGCATTTATCCTTATCCTTATACTATGCTATTAGCATTCTAATTGCTGTCATTGCTGATCTAATATAAACACTGGGCAAATTTACACATTTACAACTCATCTTTGTCATAATGCATACTCACTGCAGTCTACATTCCTAAATAATAAAATAAATATATTTTTCAAACAATAATATCTATGTTTAATAATGAGTTTATGTTCATTGTTGCTCATTTATAAAGAATGGTAAAGTTGGAACATGAGCAGTAACTCATAGCAACCAATCAGAAATTCTTTTTTTTCCTGCCAGCTGAAGAACAAAGTGCAATATATTATTTGTATTATTTGATTGGTTACTGCACAGCTGTAAATTTGCCAAATCGATATAAATGTGCATGCCCTTGAAGATTGTTCCAATGAAAGATAACTGATCTGGTCTGCAATTAAAAAAACATTCATCAGAAATGAGCAATATGTAAGAATCCAGGGGCCTCACATGATAATGAACTTTTTTACATTAAATTCATGCTCACAAACTCTGTGCAACTCTCTATACAATCTGTGTGACTTACTGGGTCCTCTAGTATGGAGAAAGCAACTAAACACAGAACAACTTTCTGTTGGGCACCACTGCACTATAATGCCCTCTTAATAACAAATATTCTTTAAAATAACTTAAATGTAAATATTTATGTATACATTTTGTCTGATAAAACATTCTGTGAAGAAGTCAGCCATCAGGAATAACATAGCCAACGCTTCAGTAAATAATCAAGCAGGCATGTGAAAAGAAACCACAATTGTCAGTAAACATCGACAGAAAACATGCACATTTACATTATTTCAATGTAGGCAATGTGTGTGTGATGGCAAATAAATATGCTCTGTCTATGTTTAGTTGTTAATTCATATCATAATGTTTACACAATCCCATGGCATGAAAAATGTGCGGCCATGTGTATCCATATGAAGTCAATGTATTTCATAAGTAAATTTTAATTAAATCAGAATATGGAAAATGTTGCTATGTTGGCCCATTTCTCCATGCATATCTCTGCCTACGAGTTGTCAGTAATAGAGGATTCTTTCTTTGGCAATCTACAGACAATGCTTCTAGTAGGGCAAGCACAATCTAATAAAAAAATAAAATTATAAGTAATGATTTCAGAAAAAGTCAACTATATCTGCAGAATGTACAACAAATGCATAAGAAGATCTTTAAAGGTGAACTATTGCAAAAATGAAAATGTAATATAAGCTTCAGCAAACTAAAATAAGAAGTTTTTTTAAATATAATAAATTAAAAATTCTGTACCATTTCTGAAATAATCAAGTTTATCTTCACTATCCTTCTCTCACCATCTGTTTCTCTTCAATCTCTCTTCATGCAGGAGTTGGGTATCAGATTATTGACAGTTAGATCCAATAATAATCTTATAGGGGGCTCCTTTTGCCTAGAAGATGTATTAGAGCTCACTCTATTAAAATCACCAGACATCCTGTCTCTCTACACGCAGGATTTGCGCAAAAGGCAGTTATTTTATTAAATTTTGTTTGTGCTGGAATAAGTTATTTGATTGAGCTTTAATTCACCTGCTAGGAAAGGAAGCCCCCCTATAAGATAGATATTGGATCTAACTGTCATTGAATATCCAACACCCAACTCCTGCATGAAGACAGAATGAAGACAATTCTGAGAGAGGGATAGTGAAGATCAACTCGATTATTTAAGAAATATTAAATATATGCAGAATATTTAGAAAGCTTCTAATTTCCATATGATCCATCTTACAGTATATTAAATTTTTATTTTTGCGATAGATAAGGAAATCCTGAGTGAGTTTACTAATCGTGAGGAGTTCTGTGCTGAAAAAACTTTGGAAGTCTTTGTCATTTTGCCCAAAGGAGCTTTTGAAACTTAAAAAAACATTGATGGAAGAAATATGTCCAAAGAAGCCTTTCTCTCTTTCTCAGTGGCTACAGTGGTTCAAAAGCCTTTCTGTTGTGAGAGAAAGTTCACCTCTGATTCATTAACTATATATATATATATATAAACAGAATCTTTATATATGTCATATCATCTAGAATGATTTTACTAAAATGAAGAAAGGCACCACTTCAAGCATTGCTTTAGTACCATTACTTTTTTTTGTATTTTTATAATTTGCACAGCTGTAAGACTCCGTTCTTAGATAGCTATTCTTATCCCTTGAATGAATGCCACAAGGGCAGTACTTTATAATCATTTCATTCAAGTGTGTTCATGTAGCTTTAGTTATTTTGTTTGGCTTTACTAAAGAAGTGGCAGAAATACATCCCAAGCTGGTAATTATGGCAGTACAAGATAGTCAATTATAGGATCACTGTACCTTTATTTTTATTTTCAGTTTCTGTATTTTGTTAATAGAAATATTAAGAGAGAGATGTATAATTATTTTCTTTTTTAATTTATAAGCAAGACCAAACCTAGATACAAGATACAAGACCAAACCTAGACATTTTAGAGTGAACTGATCCCAATAATGGCCAAGTTTCTATTAGATCATCTGATTATCACAGTCAGTGCATAAATAGTCATTCAATTACGAACCAGTTTGGTATTAAGCCACTTTTTTCTCATCACTTGTCTTAGATCTGGTGCTTTAAAATGAATGCAAATTTGTTTGTACTTGACGTTCTGTGCAATGCTTGTTTTTACTGTATTTTGTTTTTTTTAATCAGTACTGCTCTTTGCCCAAACCCTAAATCTGATAAGACATTTACATAGTGCCTCATAATCTAACACTTAGGAACAATGGTACAGTAAACCTTTCAATTTTATATTTGTAATTCCCCAGATCTAGTAAAAGCCACTCCCTGTGAACCAAAAGTACTCATTTCAAGAGTGTCCATTTAAGTCTGCTGTAATAGGAAAAAACTTGCTTCCTTGCTTGCTGTCAAGTGCTAGCATGTGTATCCTTGGGTGTCACACAACAGCTGCTACATCCATTACTGCAAAATACCGAAATTAGCACTCACACAATCAAATGAGGCCAAGCCTAAAAGGAAAGGTAATGTGTGGGAGTAGCATTGTGTTGAAGACTACTAGGGAGCTTGTCACAAAAAATGAAGACAAAAAAAGTGCAGCCTTCCTCTATTTCTAATATTTCCCTGTATAATATAGTCTCAGAAACAAATGTGACATTTGTTGCTATGGTAGCATTCATAAGGGAGAAGGGTGGTTTCACAAATAATTCAATTTGTCAGTTTTATTAACATACTCATGTCAGTCCTGCTTTCAACCAAGTCCATGATGGGTTTTTTAAACTTAGCCACTACTTACTCTTATATGCCGAGTAAAGGCATAACGACATAATAAAAAGTGTGCAGCATAGAAAAACATTAGTGTCTGTAAATGGTATTCTTTGTTTAACAGAAACAATAGTAGGGGTCCCATATCAGGAAGCCAATTAAACAGAAAGCTCCTAATTATGGGGAGACTATCTCCCATAAAGTCCAGTTTAAGCAAATAATTTGAATTTATTTTATAAAATAAATTTTCTGTAACAACAACTACTTGTACTTCATGGTGTAGCTAAGCTGCATGAATCCATATTGGTGACAAAGCAATGCTGTTGGGTTTTGTTTAACGTTTAAATTATTTTTAGCAGACTCAAGATTGGCAGATCTGAATTACAGAAATGTCCCTTATCTAGAAAACCCCAGGTGCCAAGCATTACTAGATCTGTTGTGGAATGCCCTGCCGGGTGATGTTGTGATGGCTCATTCTGTTGTTGCTTTTAAGAGGGGCTTGGATGATTTTTTGGACAGACATAATATCAAAGGCTATTGTGATACTAAACTCTACAGTTAGTATAGCTATGGGCATATATGGTTTGTGTTTGAAAAAGTGGAGGTGTGTGTGTGTGTATGCTGGATTTTTAATTTGGAGGGGTTGAACTTGATGGACTCTTGTCTTTTTTCAACCCAATTTAACTATGTAACTATGTAACTATGTAACTATGTACCTATGTGAAAAATTAAAAATATTTTAAAAAAATGTATTGTTCTTGCTTGAGGTAGCTTTCACGTAGCTACACATAACCCTGTTTAGTGCTATTCATGGAAGCTAGGCTCCTTTAGCTCTTACTGAGAAGAAGATGGTCAGCTGCAAGGTATTGAGTCTAGAGGGATCACATGCTGAACTGGCTGGTTTCACTGCTGCCTGAAGCTTTTGCAGAAATTCCTGAAAAATTTTAAAGAGATATAATGACATACAGTAACTATATTTAAATACAAAGTTAAGAATGCCCCTATTAGGAGATGGGAACATTTGTGTTATATTGACAGTAAATATAAATAATACAATAAATCCCATGTTCTTCCCTGAGAAAATAGTTGGTGATCAGTGTCTGACTGGGGGGCCACCGTGGGCCCACCGTGGCTGCTACCTCGGGCCCCCCTCCTCAGCAGCAAAGCCCACTCTGTACCCCCAGCTTGAGCTGCAACCACCCTCTGGCACGTCCCTGCACATACAATTTTCTTCTTACGGCCACAGCGGGGTTCGGGTAGGGAGGTCAGAAGCAGGGTCCAAATCTTCATGCAGTGAGCCGGCAGGGCCCACAAGGGATGGGGCCAACCAGGTTTTTTCCCGATGTCCCGCCGGTCCAGTCTGACCCAGGTTTTGTTGTAAATACATTAGATAAATGGTATAAGTAAACTGTAGGTTTTTTTGCTTATGCAGTATGTACAACAAGCAGAATTGTTAGTTTGCTGGACTGACTCTGAAGTAGCAGATTCCAGTTCTTGGCTGAATTCTGGCTTTGGGGCAAAAAAAAAGTCCATAAAACGATATAAGAAAACGAAAGCACAATCTGAAATTATGTTGAGCGAGCATTTTCTACCCATGCAGAAATAAATCTAAATGAATGACATTCAATAAATTCCTAAGGATAATTAGGTCACTATTCAGGGTTCAGAAAATGGTGACACAAGAATTCATTGAAGCTCTCAAAGGAACTGAAATTTCTCTTGTCATACTTGATTAATTTATTGTGCTCAGCAGTAAATTAGTGCAGGACTGGTACTAAGGCTATCGCTTCTCCGAATTCTTTACAATTTAATAATTAGGATTGAGCAGGATGTAAGAGAATCTAAAAATATATTCTTTCAAATGTTTTAGAACAAAGTGTTTTATATTGAACAATAGAACCTAGACAATAGTTAATTTTAACTATCTGATCATAAATTTTTATGAACCATTCATTGTTTTTCTGCAAATTGGATGTTTGGTTACAGAGTCCACTTTCTATTGGCTGTTGATGAATATGTCATCCATCAGGTTTCATCCTTTATCGGTGATCATACCTCTATTTTAAAGACTTCATTAGAATAGCAGTTCCCACACTAGTGTAGGTGGAGTAAGTTTTTAATTGAGATTAACGTTAAAAAGCTTTGGGGTGCTTTCTTAGAAGATTTATCAAATTCACATGAAGGTTTAGAAATTCGATCGAATTTTCAAAAAGATTCGAATTTCAAATGTTTTTGAAGACCAATTCGACCAGTGAATTTTGAAAATTCGGTCGACTCGAATGATTCGAAAAATTTTAGTAAAAATCTATTTGAATATTCGACTATTCGACAGTCGAATACTTCCCCTTTAAATTTTTATTTGACTGCCTAGTTCGCCAGATTCAACCTACTGAAGTGGTTTTAGTGAATTTGGATCGAATAAAAAAAAAAATGGTTAAAATCATTCGAATCGTTCGAATGATTTTATTGTTCGATCGAATTTTCACTATCCGATCGTTCGACCAATCGAAAAGTGGTAAAATCCTTCGAATTCTAAGGATTTTAATTCCCATGCTATTCCCGTGGTCGAATAGTTTTTTAACTCTCAAATCCGACCCTTAGTGAATCTGCCCCTTGGTGTGCTGCTCAGTATGTCAAAAAACCCTGCTCTTTAAAATGGCCCAGACTTTTGCCTTTCAACAAAAGAATTCAGAGCTGCAGTCGGCCAGTATGTCAGTGTTTCACTGCTTTAATAGAAAAAGAAGATCTACAGTGAGAAACAGCAAGAGGTCGACTGTGCAAGTGAATAGAACTGCTAAAAAAAGTACATGTGATATAGATCTTAATTAAAGCCTGCTGAACAGACCGTTAGCAGGTCAAAGGGGAATTGCAGCCTTCTTAAAAATAGCACACGCAACAACATTTTATTAATTATTAAAGGTATGCAAATGTATCTGTGAGCATAGCATTATTTTTTTTCTCCATTTGAGAACATTTTTTTTTTGCCACAGGAGCTGTTATGGTGGGTGTTTGTGCTGCTTTATAGAATAAAAGTTAAGGAAAAAGAAAGAGTTGGGGGTACCAGCTTGTAAGGCACAACTGGTTAATTATAGTTGCTTACATTAGACCCCCCCGGGCCAACTCTACTCTTACTTAAAAAAACACTGGCCTGCAAAAGAACCCTAGTTAGCGCCTCTCCTCTTTCAATACCTGGATTCTTTTCACGGCCCTTCTCTGTGCTTGTGTGCCGTAGACGTAGAGACAATTTTGGATTTCCATGTCCAGTTGTATTCTACTGTGCATGGGCAGAGCTCAGACCATTCACATGGGATCCCTGGGATAGACAATAGGATGCCGGCATAGAGCTCACTAGAATAGCACCCTAGGACAGGGTGATTACTGTGAGTAAACTATTAGATCCCTAGTAGGCCTCTTCTGGAATATCTGGGATATGCAACCTGGAATATGCAATGCAGTTTTGGACTCCAGTCCTTAGGAGGGATGTAAATGAGCTGGACAGAGTGCAGAGACGTGCAACTAAACGGGTTAGAGGAATGGAAGACTTAAATTATGGGGGTAGACTGCCGAGGTTGGGGTTGTTTTCTCTGGAGAAAAGGTGCTTGCGAGGGGACATGATTAGACTTTACAAATACATTAGAGGACATTATAGACAAATATCAGGGGACCTTTTTACCCATAAAGAGGATCACCGCACCAGAGGCCACCCCTTCAGACTAGAAGAAAAGGACTTTCATTTGAAGCAGCGTAGGTGGTTCTTCACAGTGGGGACAGTGAGATTGGGGAATGCTTTCTGGCAGGCCGGACTGGCCATTTGTGGGTTAGGGCAAATGCCAGAGGGGCTGCTATAAGGTCCCATAGAAAGTCAATGTTAATGGGCTGGTGGGGGCAGTTTGGGCCTCTATGTGGGCTGATGGGCCTCTTGTGTACCTGAAATGCCAGGGCCTATTTTAATTCCCAGTCCAGTCCTGCTTTCTGGGTGATGTTGTGATGTTGTGATGGCTGATTCAGTTGATGCTTTTAAATGGGGCTTGGATAATTTTTTGGACAGACATAATATCAAAGGCTATTATGATACTAAACTCTACAGTTAGAATAGCTATGGGCATATACAGTATGGTTTGTGTGAAAGAGTGAAGGGGTGTGTGTGGGTGTATGCTGGGTTTTAATTTGGAGTGGTTGAACTTCATGGACTTCTTTAATAAAACCTGTTAGTACTAATGATGTAATGTACTTAGAGTTTAAGGTAAGCGTAGGCACCATACAGTATACAAACTTTTGCAGAACTATATCCAGGATTCCCAAACAGCTCCGCTAATGCACCTGGAGGTAAAAAAGGCTATCTCTGTCTGAGATAGAATGCTGTGCTCTTGTAGATGCAAGGTGCATCTAGTAAACCCATTATTCCCTATAGCTCTGTACCCACTGGCATGGACACATATGTTACGTATGTTGAATATGAGTCAATGCTATTTTGCATATATATCATTTAAATTCAGTATAACTGTGAAGCAGTATAGTTTTAGTACCTTAAAGTAGTTGTTGTTTATGATGCATCATGTTTAATGCTGTGTTAGGTACATCCATTATTACTGTACAACTTTCTCACTGTAGTATGGATAAAGTCAAAGAGTAAAGAACAATTGTATGTATGTAATGTATATTTTTATTTATATAGTACTACTTGAGTTCACATCAATGCACATCAGAACTACAAGTAAATAGAACAGGGGTTCATTACAATAATGGATACACAGAAATACAAAGTACTATAATAAACTCAGTGTACAGTTGTATTAAATATTCCCCAGAGCTAAGTGTCATAGAGTCAATAGGATGAAGGTCCCTGCACCACAGAGCTTAAATCTTACAGACACAAATAAGAGGATATTAAATTCTGTAGGTTACAGTGGATGACACTGCAATAAGGAGACAGTTCCCAGTTGAGGTGCTACACAAGTGTCCAAAAATATAGCTTTTCAAATTTATTACTGAAGAGACTGAGGTTGGATTCTCTCCACAGAAATTCAGGGATGGCATTCCAATGAATGGAGCAGCAAGACAGAAAGGTTTAAGGTTGGAAACCACAGTAATAGTGAGGGAGTACAACAAGCAGTTGCTTTGAAAGAAGTAGAAAAGTTGACCAGGACCATATGGAGACACCTATGCCTGAGGCATAGAAGCAGGACGAACAATATACTGTATGATTAACAGCTGAGTTTTTGAAATGCCTTTATGACAGGTATGTGTGTTTTAATAAAAAAAAATTTGAGGCTTCCAATTTAATCAGCTTTTTATGTCTGGGTTTTAATGGTCTATTTAGAAAAAAATGGATTGTGTTTACTTGCTGACCATTTATTACGTGGTAGACAATACTTTTTGGCTTCTGTATACTCAAAGTGAACATGCTCCTTTAACATGGGAATACATGCAAATATCTGTTCTCCATCTTTATCCCTTCACATTGTCATTTAATAGGGCATATAAAAAGGCATCTGGCACTGCACATTAACCAGAATAACAAGAAATTGTCAAGAGACACAATCTTACCCATTGAGCATTTCTTCTTAAATAAAGAATAATACACTCTCTTGGGAAATTTTCTCTATATTAAATTCGATTTGCAATCATTGGAAAATATTTCTTACATAATATTCTACAGGAGAGAATACCTTGAAATGATTCACTGCCTTGTGGATGGCAAATGTTTCAAAGTCCATTGTTTTCTAACTTGACAATCTCATTTTTAAGAGATGCAATATACACTGTAGCTATATATCTCCCACAGATTTAATGGACATTATAGTGACCAGTTCTATATCTGAAGACAATAAATATTTATCTTTCCGGATAAAAAAAAATTGGGGCTTATTTATTCAAAGTTTAATAGTTTCTAAAACGCCTACTACTAATACATTATGTGGTTAATATTTACAATACATGCAGGTTGTCACGGAATACATAACATAATGGAATAAGTAGGAAACGTATGATCGCTCTGATATTATCTCTTCATTATTGCTCCTAACAAATTACCTCCTGCATTATTAAACTATTAACTTTCATTTTTAAACACAACAAATACAAAAAAAATATTTGTAATTGAAACGGTGAAAAGTGAGAACAAAAGAAAGTAATGTAATTAATATTGTTTATACTTATTAATTTTCCATCTGATTTACCTTATTAATTGGCTCAAAAAACTTCTGACTTTCAGTTGTCTTCCTTTTTTCATGTTGTTAATCGTTTTCATTAATGAATTATATGGAAAACTAAATAACCTTTTCCTAAATGTCCATGACAAGCCATCAAACTGTAGGAGTTTTGCTGCTATGAATGGTTAAACAGGAAGGGGAACTTGAATTGTGTTGAGGATAGTGATGGGCGAATGTATCCCGTTTCGCCGAAAAATTCGCGAAATGGCACGCGTCTTGTTTTTTATGCGCTTCGCATGATTTTTGACATGTCGTGTCATTTTCGGTGCGCATCTTGTTTTTTTTCCCATACCAGCGAATTTTCGCACATTTATTCGCTGGCGGCGAATAGTGGGGAATCGCCGCGAATTCGCTCCTGGCGAATAAATTCGCCCATCACTAGTTGTGGAGCTTTGTGCCTTAAAGTAAAACTAAAGCTTGACTACCTGCACTCAGTCAGGGACATTTCTATAAAAGGGTGTAACTGTTTTACATTAAAAAATACATTGTGTAAGAACGCTTAACAATTACCTTAACAACCTGCTGGTGGTTTGAATGAAAAATTAGAAGAACAACAGGAGAGGACCTAAAGTAACAATAATATTGTTGCATCAGAGAGAGTCATTTTAATCATAGTTAAAAAAAACTTGAAAAAAGTGAAACACTGGGGCCCCAATGGATTTTTTCTGTTGCTATTAGTTTAAAAGTGCAATATTCTTATTTAACAATGTTGCCAATTGGGAAACAACAACAATAACTATAATGGATAGCAAATAAAAAATATTTCTGATGTATACGGGATAAAGGTGCCATGCTCTATGCCTTCAAGCCTTGTTAAAATCAAAGTAATTATGGTGTAAAAGAAACTTATTTCATGTATTACTTCTGAAAAACATGAAGAGCTGTAATTTGTATTAACATTCAGTAGAATCCACAGATAATGTGCAAAGTGGCTCATACTGAGATAACATAGAGCATTATAAAAAGAAATATTAATCGTGCCAGCTGAATATTCCCTAATGATATCCACAGGAAATACTCCTTTATATGAACTACTCCATCATCAACTTGAGCAGTTCTCTCTGGATGATAGAGGCAAGCTTGGATGCATTTGATATCAGAAACATTCATTGCCATGGGGCTTTTTACTATTCTTATTTTTTCCCAGCTGTTTTTTTTAGGAAAGATATTGGGAGTTTTGCATTATGAAAGTATGGATAAGGAAATGGGAAGAACATATAGATTTTGATTTTAATGACTTACAAAAGGATTAGTTGTGATTTAATATGTACACAGGCAATAAATAACTTACTTTTTTTCTAGGACTGGTGCCTGTACTAAAGAACAGAATTGAGACATAAACAGATAATATATACAGTAAACACTGTCTATTTTGAGATGAAAATTATTGCTAGAAAAATAGCCTGTAGCAATGTAGTTACAACAAATATTCTGCTCATGGCTCTCACTGTAAATATGCATTCAGATATGTGTGAAGGATTTATCTGGATAAGAAAACATCTGCCTATTGTCCACATGTGCAAAGAACACATCTAAAAGGTGAAGTAGCTGGTCAGATGTTTTAATGGTATCTGATTTGATTTATGCAATTGGTTGTAGTGAGTCTTAACAGTTTATTTTAAGTTTATGTTAATTTTGTTTGGCTATTATGCATATTTTGCACCCTTTGTTTTCATCTATTAGGCTAGTCAGTCATGTAGACATCCTGGCCTGGGAGAAAAATGTTTGTACATAAAAGGACATAAATGAGAACAGACAGAGTGAGGCATAAATAAGAGTTGTACTGTTATGCAAGGTCATGTATTAATGGTTAAAGCTGGTGTTTTTTTGCCTCAAACCAATAGTACAAATTCTGATAGTCCTGACATAACCAACCATCCAATTACAGTTATTAAATTTGTGGGAATTTTACCCAGCAAATGGTATAAAATACTTGGCGTTCTTGCTGCAGCATAGCAAATACACTACATTTGAAATATTAAATACAATATAAATGAACTAGCACGAAAATGTAAAGTAATTTAAAGACTGTTTCAATTGACCTGATGCCTCACAGCATAAATATTCTAACTGAGAAGCTAAGAATGAAATCTATAATGTTCTGTTGTGTTGTGGTGGTTCAAGTACACAAGGGATTTATATAATTGCCATTCTGTAACCTCTACACACAGCCACTATTCATTGACTTTCAATTGACAAAGTCCATCTTCCAGAGGCAGGTTTAAGGGGATATGTGCAATTTATTGTGTGTAATTTACTCAACAGCATTTTACACCTGTAATGAAAAGGGCCCTTAATATTGTCATGTGGTGGATTCTTATTTTATGGCCTTCAGCAAATGTAGATCAATGATCCCAGACAGCAATTAGTTTTAACTATATGTTAGGCTACTTCTTTATCTTCCCTTGGGTCTGCATGATTTATTCACGTTGTGATGCTACTGGAATGATGAGCTAACTATCATTTCACTGATGAAAAAAAAAGCTTAGATCGCTTATATACATGTTCAATGAGGCTTATACTGTATATTTGGCATAATAGATTTCACCATAGTCTATCCTTTATTTGTTTTAACATACTGTATCTGTTCTTATTAATATATAACATATAACTGTGATCCATTTTACATAACTTTTATATAACATATCAGATTTGCTCAAGGTGTAGAAGCCCTTACCAACCAATCAGATGTTTTCTTTCCAACAGAGGACCAATGTTACCTTCTGATTAGCTCCAATTTGTTTCAAGAGCTGACCCAACCTTTACACCTGTTATTTCATTGCACTGAAAGTAGAAGGGTACCACTTATGAACAATGGACATTTATTATTTGTTATTTCATCAGAGTTAGGGCTTAATTCATTTGTGCCTCAGGCTAAGGCATATTTTCTCAACAAATAAAGCAAAATGTTATTTTCTCTTGATCTGTTGGTAGTTATATTGAATGTCATAGCTGAGAATTGTTCAGGGTGGCTGTGAAAATAGACTTCCATAGCAAGAAGGTTAATAAAGCTGTTTTGCAGGGAAATCATTAATATATTATGAAAAACAGGCAAAGATTAAATTGAGGGGGAAAAATTGACTGTTAATTCAGTTCCAGTTTCTCTTTAAACAGATTATGGTCCATTATGAGAAGCCCAGATTACATTTTAGAGAGCAAACATCTCCTTGGTGTGTCTAATAGCCAGATGCCTGCAATGCATCAACGTGACACTCACATTAACCATTACTGTATTAAGTATTGCTTGATTTGATCCTCATAAATCCTATAAATCTATGAATAAATAAAGAACTGAATACAGAGTGGTCATTCCACTAAGTAGCCTCAATTTTGTCCATGATGTTATTGCCACCCTCCTGCTATTGTGACTGAAGCTGTATTCCTATGCATTTAGTTTAAGCACTGCATTCTCTTTCATGTGCTTCTCTTGCTGTCACATTTCTATAAGCAATGATATGCGTGATCTTGTTGTCAAAAGACAAATAGCAGTCTAAAATTCCCATTGAAATTCACGGAGCACAAACGACAATGAACATTGAAAGTAAACAATGTAATCTGTGTATATATTCAAATGAAGAACGATTTGTTTATTCCCTAAAAATGAAGCAGAAATGTTAATTGGTTTGGGAAATGGCGTATTACCCTGAATGTATGGTGCGTATTTACCAGCAGCTAGTTGACATTAGGAATGCTGGGGCTCCATGTGCACTGGAGCACCAATTTCCCCCAATCACACACCTCATCCACCAGAACTCTGCCTTCAATTCATGGATCCACTTTGGGACACTATCAAGCTCCTGCATTCTACCACCTGATGGTAGCTCTACTTCTAACGAGGTTCTTTAGTTAAATACAGATAAAAAAAGCAATGTTAAGTTAAGCATGACTTCTCAGAATTATGTCTCTCTCTTAAGGTGATAGATTTTTTTTTAAACAGAAGGTACTCAAATGCCTCATGCTATGCACCTTACCAATAATTAGAGATGTTTAACTGGTACTAAGTTCTACATAATATACAGCACAGAATAACATGTTGTATTTTACAATATGGCTATAGTATATGGGACACTTCTTGTACAGTATTGACAACACATTAGCTGTAATTTGTACCCGGTCTAGAAGATTCAGTATCTATGCAATTGAATCACTTGGTAATTAAACATGTTACTTCATCCTACAAATGTCCCTGCTATTTTTGCTGCATGATAATGAGATGTTCCATTGATTATTCATCTGCTCTTTCGCTGTGTTTTTGTTTAATGGGGAAGTTATGTTGTCCTACTAACATATTTTATTATCTAAGTTAAACTGAGGTAAACAATGAAGAACAGGGACTTTTACTATGTATGGAGAAAGGCAGCTTTGTTGGCAAGAAACACTTTTAGAATCATGTCATGGAAACAATCTACATTGCCACATGGTTACGATTAAACAGCTATTAATAATTTAGAACAGTCTTAAGATGGCCACATACAACATACAATCTATTCTGCTGACATTAGACAGCAAGTATCTTATTGGTCTATTTATGGAATTAAATTGGCAGCATGATTTGTAGGGAGCCACAGGATAGAGAAACCTTAATTATGCATAACAAAAAAAGGAGGCAGGATTACAGCTCTATATATCTATAATTCATTCCTTTTGTAAAAAATGTTGTTGCATATTGCTTTAATAAAGCTTTTGCAACTGGATTCCATTGCACACATTGTTCAATCTGATCAATTAATCTTCTTTTAGTAGGATGCCTCAAACACACAAAACATAAGAGCTCTGAATTTGTGTAATGCGCTATATAATCTCATCAGAGGATTTGTTATGTCCCTGCAATTACTGGGTGACACCAATAACATCATCATCTTAAGGCGCAAGGTAGTTCCCTTGCAGGTCAAAGTAATGTGGCTATCAAAGTAAACAGAGAGAGCATTGCTCAGGAACACAGCACTAATTAGAAGCTCATTTCCTACAGAAACAACAGTAGAATCACTGAAGATTTAAAAGATAATGTAAGAATTTAAAATGTTTTCAATAAATAAAAAGATAAAGAGGTTAATAGATAATGGCTTTATACACATACACTCTGTATCTTTAGGCAACTGTGTGGTCAGAAAAAGTTTCCTAAGACAGCTGTAGTTGCACTTTGTCAGTCTAGACCCCCATTGGAGGTCCAGTTAGACCATGCCACCATTGTACATTCCAGTGGGAATATTTCTGGAGGTCAGACTGTGTGATCAAATGATTAGGGAAGCAATGTATTTCATGACATATTGGCAGCCACAATGTTTCATGAAATTATGCCTGGGTCCACAATGTGCCTGTCATGAATTGCTGATCTCACACTGTGCCATCAAATTGTAAATTCACAAAAGGGTGAAGTGGCCGTCACTAGCGAAAATTTGCTAGAAATCCAATCCACAGGAACATTGCCAATTCACTAACAGGTGCATTTGCCAATTTACTAGCGAAAGAGACCAATGCTAGCATTCATTTGCACTCTTCACTAGTGATGGGCGAATCTCCCGAGATTCGCTTCGCCGGAAAATTTGCGAATTTCCAGAGAAACGAAAATTCGCATATTGGCGAAAAATTTGCTAAACGAGTCGCGGGACGCTTTTGACGCTCGCCGCTCATTTTTCCAGCGAATTTTCGCTAAGCAAAATTTCGCTGGCGATTCGCGAATTTATTTGCCAGCGGCGAATCGCGGGAAATCGCTGCGAATTCGCCCCTGGCGAATAAATTCGCCCATCACTACTCTTCGGCAGTCGACTATTCAAATGGTCGTTGATCGCAAATTCACTAATGTGCAGATTTTACTGAACGTTACCTCCACCTCAGACCATGCAAACTGCTAAAATTAAGTGAGATCTTCCTCAATCTTATGTCATTTACATAATTTCCTGTCTGCAGAAAATGCATTGCTGGCAACTTTTCCTTTTCTTTAAGTCAGATTGCCTGCAATAGTCCTAACAAACCTTTTTAGGTTAACATTTTTCCCCAGACATTTCAGGGCCATGGAACATTCATTTTACAATGGGCTGACGTGGGACATTATATTAACTTTTCTGCCTTTATTAAGGTTCCTTGGACCTTTGTAATAAATAGTGCTCATCCTTGGTTGGGTTCTGGGGACGATCAAAATTTTTTGCCACAGAAATTATGCCCATAGACTACAATGGGGGAAACAAATGACGTGCATCAAAACAAAATGGTTACCCATAGACTTTTGGCGAAACAGGTCAAATTCGCACATCCCTAATGGGGAACAGGCTTTGCAATAAAATGCTGAGGCCATATACTCAATCCAACTTCCCAACTTTTTTGAACTTTTAAAATATCTGTGATAATGTCCTTTTTGGCAGGTGAAGTAATGGTAGCGCAACTACGCTACCGTTCGCTGACCTGAACGTAACTTCGCACTTTAGTAAACTTGCGTAGCGCTTGCGACAATTCGCCTGGCGAAGTGCGCCGAACATTAGCGAAGGCAACGGTAGCGCATTTTCGCCACTTAGTGAATTTGCCCCTTAGTGTGAGATAAACAGGAAAAAAGTTCTAAACAAGCAAAGAGGCCAATTCGTAGTGGATTGGGAACTGTGAAAACACAGTCAAAAGTTCAATGGTAGATTCAGACAAGGCAAGGGTCAGTTCAGGAAGAGTTCAGGCAAGGTCAGGTTAACAGGCAAAGGCAGACAACAAGAAAACTGAACAGAAGCACACCCAGGAACTATGTAAAATAGACCTACAATGAGCACTGACATACTGTGGGAATAGGTTGAAATAGCCAAGTTTTCATGAACGTATAGAAGAAACGTTTGGCGCTAACAAACAGACTGCGGGGCATCCCTGCGATGGCAGGGACAGGTATCACTGCCCCACAGAACCACTAGGTATCCTTACACCTGTATTTTAATATATCAGAAAGATTGAATATATAGGAGGCATCGGGCAATGAATTACATTAATGGCACTATCCAGTATCATTTTACCAAGGCCCAGTTACCTATAACAAATAGCAGTTAGCATGTCATCCTCTAGTGCATGTTGAATCCTAAAAGCAAGCAAATGTTTGGTTGCTATGGATAACTAGACATAGATAAGTTTTACACCTGTTATTACAAAACCTTATCAAAGGCTCTGCATTATATGTCATGAACTTCACATGAAGAGGTCACTGAAAACTGAAAGATGCTGGAACGATGGCCTCACAGCTACGGTGCCTTTACTGATGAAGTCCTTGGTTAATGTAAAGAGTATGATAGCTCTATTTCATTGCTAACAAGGGGCAAAAGCAGAAAATCAATATTTTCTGTATGATGTGTTGTTACAAATTAATGCCTAGTCCATGACTTCTAAGTATGCAGCTTATTTCACCTTTAACCATGTTTATTATTTATTATTTAAAGTACTTCAGTCTTTGTTATACATATACAAATCAGGTCTTTCAAACCAAGTACTTTCTGCTAAATGTTTAAGGTTTCTATGGCAACTGCTGAGCTTATCGTTTCCCAGGATTCAAATGAACACCCCTCTAAACTAGTATTAAAAGCAGATAAAAATAACACATTCTTGCTGCTAGCATCATTTTTTTGGGGAGAAAGTTCATGTAGTCATAATAATAATTTGATTCAAACATAATGAAAAATATATGTTAAATGAAGATGCACATGACAAAAATGTAAAGTCCCCAGTTGAGAAACTGAATTTAAATATGAAATCCCCTTAAGGGACGTTATCTGCCTCAAGGATCTAACATCTTAAGTCTAATTTAAAATCCAGAGACAGTGTGTTTTTTTTTCTGTCCCTTTAAACTATGCATATACTGCTGAGAAAGGCAGAGATTAAGTTCCGCCGAGAAAGTATGCATTCTAATGAATAAACTATTCATCTCCATGAGATTGTAGCCTGGTTAATGTCTTAAAAAAATGACTAGGCTTCTTCATCAGCTTTTATTTTTATAATTATATTCTGTGTATACAATCATTTTTCAGGCAAATTCTTGGAAGTTGGTAATGTAAAACTGATTCATTAAAAACTTGGCTTCATAAGCATAATCAGTAGCAATAATATTCTCATTCAGGATCCTATTATTCACAGAACATACTGAACACCTACACACCTATGAACCTTTGTCTGTGCAACTTGTGTGGGGCATCTCAGGAAACATTTCTTCATATATTCTGCTTCACCTGATGCTGGACAAAAGTTTGCAGAGCAGAGCACATTCTTGCTAAATATTAAAGCTTCTGAGGCCTACCTTCTGGGGTTGGTGGAGACCATAGCCCTAGGCAGATACCAGCATGTTCTTCTAAAGCTGGCCATACTCCATAGAGCTAGCCATAAACCCAAAGATGCAATTTTCGAATTGTGTGTGGAGTGTCCTGACATTTTTCATATCAAGGAGATCGGTTATTTAGTTGATCGGACAGGTTAGAAGAATTCTGTCAGCTACTGATAACATCTCTGCATGTATTGTCTACCTGATGATATCAATGGATGACTGTCACTACTATTTGTCAGGCATAACTTTTGTACAATTGATGTCTGTCACTTAATGACCAGAACGTTGTCAGATTTGTTAATTTTCTTACTTATTTTAATCTGCATGGTTCATGGTAGATTGTTATGGGGTCTGTTATCCATAATATGGGTAAATGGGTTAATAACCCAATAATAACCCATAGCTCAGTTTGTCGCACAAATAATAAAATCTGCATATCTATGGCAAGCTTAAAGTAGGCCAGACACGGGCAGATTAAAGCTGCCAATAATGGTTCTTTAGACCAATTTGGCAGTTTATCTGTCAGTGTATGAACGCTTCTGATGGGTCTCCCTGATCTGGCCAAGATCAGGGAGGTTTTATTTTTCTGATGATCGAGGTTAGTTGATGTGGTCCTCATTCCATCAGTGACCTGCATAGACAGAAAAACAGGGGAAAGACTTGTCTGATCCCCTACACTATATTACATTTTTACATCTTTTCCATTGAGCCTCCATTTCATGATGATCTATGTGCTATCTCAGAGATCAACAGAGCAGAAATACTGCAGCTCTAACTGTGCCAGGAAGAAGTGTGAGAGTAAAACACACAGCTCTGTCCATTAATTGGCTGATGTGACCTAACATGTTTGTGTGCCCTTGTTATGTTTGTCTGCCCTGTGAATAATATGGTCCCAGAGGACGGCCCTTAATACATTAAATGGCAAGTTTCTATTTAGTATTACCCAATGGCACTTACTACTAAGAAAATATATTATTATGAATTTTTTTTTTTTTTTTAGATGAACAGGGTTTTACATATGAGCTGGTTTATTTCAAGGTAGGTGTGGATAGGGGATGTGGTATCTGGTTTGCCATCTTGTGCACCATAGCTGTCGACATGTAGTTTAATATACAGAGTATATCTATATACATTTATGTACTTGGAATTGCTTATAGTCCATAATGGATCCAGTGAGTAAATGTATTCATGGTATCACTAACTGTTTACATGTATCCCCCTCTAGAGGAACCAATCAAAGGGTTTTAGCTTTAGTAAAATTAAAATTTGTTCACAGCTGCATACTTCAAAAGCCGGTTCTTGGTCATAATGCAGAGTATATAACAAAAAGGCTACTTGAAATGTTAAATTATATAATTTTTTCCCCTCAGGCACAATGGCTTTAGCATTTTAAGTAAATGAAAGCAATTTATTTTATTGTGAGATATATAATTACATGGTCAGAAATAGTAAACTGGCAGCTTTCATCTTACTTAGGCTTTGATAATTAAAAACCATTATTTTAGAGGAAACATTTATGGAAAAATTGCAACTGATTTAATTTTCAGTAAATTTTTCAATTGATATATTCATTTGCATAGTATTCTGAATATAGTGAGCAGAAAGTGCTGTGTATGCCCATCTCTTGCCTTGGTCATTTTGCACCAGCGGGGTGATTTGTACAGTAGCTACGCTTCCGCTTTGCATAGTGCCTTAAATCTATGGAAAATCTACTACCATGTGTAAATATGCTTATTTAAAACAGTATTAAAATTAGATGTCATAAGCTGAACATCCCATAATTCTGGTAAATTCTGGTTAAAAGGTTACCATTATACCAAAGCATCACAATCAAATTGCATTTTCTAAATTACAAGTAGCATACACGCGCAATCCGACTCAACCACGAGGCAGGATGAGAACGCCAGCTCTCCGTCCAGCAAACCACTCCGGTCACGTTGGTATAGGAAGCAGCAAAGACAAAAGGAGCATGGGCTGGATGGTGGGCAGGGTAAATGAGCGCAATTTGTGAAAATGAAAACACTTTTATTTTGGATCACTTAAAAAACATCAAAATGATGAACAGTCCGTAAATTCAATAGAGGATGAACAAAACAGGTGAGTGCATGGCTCTAAGCGTTTCGTGACTATAGTAGTCACTTTGTCAGAATCCAAAAGCGCCCCTGCTGACAAACTATATATACACATATAAAAACACCAGGAGCAATTAAAAACCAGCAATTAAAAACATGCCGTCACAAAAACGTAAGAGCCAGTGCATGGACTGAAACTATGAGATATGGAAACTCACTTAAGGATTCAAATGAACCCAAGACATTAAATATAAATTATTAGATATTAGCAGATCAAATTAGCCTTCAGCAAGAATACACACGGGTGATCTGTTGTAAGCCTACTAACATTTTAAAGCCTTTGGGTATTAAGACTAATGTTTTAGAGATTAAATTACATAAACCTTTTAGAACTTCCATCTCCACCAGAGATATGTTTAAGGTTTCCAGTATACTGGAACCCCCCACCAGATACTTTAAATCAGGTTTATTTTTTAGTAGGCTTTTAATCACACCTGTAAACTCAAGGACGATGCAAGTGGATAGTCATAAACATGTATGAAATGTATTTTCTTTTCACCAGCATGTGTATAGTGACTACCAAGAAGACACTTAGGGCCTGATTTACTAAAGGTAGAGTAGAAAATACTTCAAAATTCAACCATCAAATTAAATTCCTTTGTCTTTGAATATCGAAGTTAGAGGATTTTTCACTGAATTTTTCATAGAATCGAATGGTTGAATGGTGGAATGTCGAATTCACCTATTTGATGGTCAAAGTTTTTCAAAATTTTACTTTGAATATCGAATTTTTTGCATTCAAATATTCACTTCAACCCTTAGTAAATCAGCCCTTTAGGGACAGATTTATTAAGGTTTGAATGGTAAATTTGAATTTGAATTTTTTAATTTTATTGTGTCAAAACTCACAAATTTGAATCTAAAAGCACCAACTTGAATGTAAATCTGAATGAGATTTATCACACCTCAACCCTGGAAACATTTCTAATTCAAATATTTGCCACCTAAAAGCCGCGAGTTCATTTACAAGTCAATGCCAGAGGTCCATTGAATCACTTGATTCCAATTTTTGGGTCAGGACTATTCAATCGAATATTAAACATTTGTGTTTTTTCATAAATAACCTCCCATTCCAGTTGTGAGTAGTGATGGGCGAATTTATTTGCAAGGGGCGAATTCACGACGAATAAATTCGCGAAACGCCAGCGAAAATTCGGCAAAAAAAGAGTCGAGCGTTGTTTTTGATGCAATGCGGCGAAAACAACGCGCTGCGCACCGAAAACGGTGCGACGCACGATGAAAACGGTGCGACGCACGATGAAAACGGTGCGACGCACGATGAAAACGATGCGACGCACGTCGAAAACGACAAGTCAAAAACGTGCCGCGATTTTTTCGCCAATTCGCGAATTTCACTGGTAATTCGCGAATTTTTCGGCGAAGCAAAACTGGGTAGATTCGCCCATAACTAGTTGTGAGTACACTAAAATGTATTATTCGACCTTTTATAAATAACCCCCTTACACTCCATGCTGAGTAGAAGTTTTGCAGAGGATTATTTTAGGATACGCTACAAGCTTGCTTTCTGTGGATTTCAGCCAATGTAAACGCTGGGCAAAAGTCCAGACAATCATTTAAATTGTGTGAAGACTTTTATTCTTCCATCATTTTGCTACTGTAAATTAGTTTGTCCCCTGGAGATGTATCTGACTTGTCCGAGTTGCTCTTTTGTAGAAAGTGATCTAATTGCTCTGTGTCATCATTATAATTACTGGTGTTTGATCCCTTATGTGTGATTCTGTCTGTGTGCGAATTATTAATATTTGACTAATTTTTGCTTAGGCACTTATTCAGTCTAGCAGGATATTCCTGAATCAGAACTTAACGCAAGGCATCTGCTTTTTGTTAGAAGAAGTTTGGCTGAAGAAGCTATTTTTAGCTGGAATATATCATTTTGCGGGGGTAGATGTTCTTCTTGTGGCTAATTTTTTTTTAGGGGAAAAAACAGCTTTATTTTCCTCTACATAAACAGCTGGAAAAAAGATCTTCAATGTGTAGGCTATTTCTTCTGAAATATTTTCTAAAAATTATCATCTTAGAGCGTAATAATTATTCACATCTAATATCTTGTATCTTGACCCATTCTTAGTTTATTTTTATGGTTTATGGGCACAAAATGTTTTTTGCATGGAACATTATTATAAAGGCAATTAAGACTGGAGACACCAGTAAACATTGCAGAAAATGGCTGAAAGCATATATTGGGGTAAAAAACTGAAATTTTACCAAGCTTGAGGGACTGATTTATCAAGGGTCAGATTGAAAATTCAAATTTGTCAAAACTCCCAAATTTGATTAGGGAGTTATCCAAATTTGATTGGGGTTTTTTTTTTTAATTTTAATTTGATTTTCAAGATTTATCCAACTATTCAACTATTCGTCACCTAAAACCTGCTGAATTGTTCGATTCGATCGAACGATTTGAAAGATTCGCCGCAAAATTCTTTTAATTCTTAGAACTTTTCAGGACAGGTTCTATGAGGTCCTCCATAGGCTAAAATGGCAATTCGGCTGCTTTAAGCTGGCGAATAGTCGAAGTCAAAGGATTTTCGAAATTCGAATTTAAGAATTTTTCAATTCGAATCAAAATTTGGGCTATTTGATAGTCGAAGTAGCCCAAAATTACTTCAAAATTCAAATTATAAAAATTCAAATTTTATTTGAATTTTCACTTAGTAAATTTGACCCTTAGAATTCGATTACATTTTTCGAATTGTTTCAATTTGTCCGACTTTTTTTAATGATAAATTTCGATTGGTCAAATTTCTAATGTATGGATGTTTAGGAGAGTTTAAAAAAACTCACATGAATTAGAAATTCGACGGTTGATCCTTGATGGAATGCAGCATGTTGCTTTCCACCTGCATTCTGCATTTACATGCACCAATCCAGAATCATTAGAACCATTTACATCTGTGCTCCACTTCAGCTGAGTGCATTCAAACAGAATGCAGGGTAAGTGCAGGTAAAAATGGCCTTTATTTGTTTGCTTATTAGTTGAAAAATGTTAATCTGAAAAAATAAACCAATGGAATAAAACGATGAATACAAACTGCAAATGCATCAAATTCATCTACTGTTCATTTTCAATGGGTCCACAAGCGCTCCAAAACTATTTGAATGGAAACAATTGCTTAACAATTGCTTAAAGTTTGCCTAGGACAACTGCCATTGAGTTCTTCATGAACTTGCAAGATTTTAGATGTCAAAGTTTTAAATTCAAGTTTTTTGAAAGATGGTATGCTATTTATAGTAAATATCAAACTTTTTAATACAGGTATGGGATCCCTTATCTGGAAACCCGTTATCCAGAAAGCTCCGAATTAAAGAATGGCCTTCTCCCATAGACTCCATTATAATCAAATAATCCAAATTTTTATTTTCCTTTTTCTCTGTAATAATAAAACAGTACCTTGTACCAAACTAAGATATAATTAATCCTTCTCGGAAAGCAAAAGCAGCCTATTCGGTTTATTTAATGTTTACATGATTTTCTAGTAGACAAGGTATGAAGATCCAAATTACGGGAAAATTCATTATCCGGAATACCCCAGATCCTGAGCATTCTGCATAACAGATCCCATACCTGTATTGGAAACTGAAATTCAAATTCATGAGTATTAACACAAAAATTGTGGGAAAAATTTATTTTAGCCACTTAAAGCATATTTGCAATCAACTGGGTCAGTATTGTTTCCAGTAGAATTATATATTTTAGCAAGTTTCTAACATAACATTCAGTACTCTGCTCTAAATATTCAGATACATTTCTGCCAGATCTAGCAGAGATTTCTCAATGAGTGAGTGCATTGGTTGCACTATAAATTCCAACTAGCTAGGAAACCTAAATCTGTACCTTATTGTGTGCACTTTAAAATAAAGTCTGTGTGTATAATAATTTTTGGAAAGTTGAAAATGCAAAGATAAAGTTGCTTTCACATGATTGCTAAAACAACAAGAACAAAAATGTTTTTCACCTGAAATCATGGTAAGCTGAATAGATCATTAATCTTATGATGTGGTTACATATGCCTTCTTCTAATCCTCTTCTGTCATTGCAAAAATGTATCTTGTGGGAATATACACAGTAGAAGCTGATTCAGGGCATAGATTAAACTGCACATGCCGCTCTATAGCAGAGGACCAGAAACAGACAAACGATGAACTCTACTGCGCAACTCTGAAAATTTATAGCAGGTCAGCAAACAGGGAGACTTCTGCAAAAAAGAAATCCTGCGGGGAGGGAGCTTGGGGGGTAGTATAGCGGGATGAAGGGAAGCAGTGGTCTAGTTCTCCTTTAAAGGTACGTAACTGCAATATACAATATGTTTTTTTAATAAATATATGCTGCCAGCATCTTTTTATTTTGCTTAGGTTTTTGGTGATTGAGCTTTTTTTTTAAAAAAAAAAATATTCCTATACTGGATTTGTGCCAGGAATGTTAAATACATTAGTTAAAATGCCTTGAGTGTTGGTATACCTACAATGCAAACTGACTTTTCCCCTGAACACACATATAAACACACAGCTATTTCCTACTTTGCGCTTGTCACACAAACTATAATTACAATTTGTGTGCTGTACTCAAACTTGACTTGACATCTAAGGCATCCACGTATTATTTTCAAGATTAAAATTTCTCAGATATATTATCTTGAAAACAAAGGCCAAACAAAACAATATGCATTGCTAAAACCCTAAGGACCTTTATTATCTTTCCTTGATACTGCATTAAGTGAAATGTAGAATAGTAAAATATAATGCAATCTTATGGCACCAATAATTAGATTAGCAGTAATTTCATGGAGTCTAAAATGAGTGAAATTGGAATAAATCCCAAACTTAGCTTTTTTTGTTCAAATTTAATTGCAAGCTTATTGATATAGAGGCCTGTGTCAGCAAGGTGTGCAGCCAAGCAATACACCATGTAAAGTATAATACACAGATACACATATAAACATATAAAGCTTTTCACTGCTTATAAAGTAGCACACATTTACTCTCAATATGGTCACAGTTACATAATTTTTTATTGCCAATTCTTAGCAATGTCTACCAATTAAGGGGGAGTGGTGGTTAATTAGTTAAATTATCACCATGTTTTCAGCTCTCTGATTGGTGTATGTGAGTTAAATTTTGAGAAGCGTTAAAAACAGGCCAAAAAATGTGTAAGGGGTAGAAAATGGTTGTTAATCTGATATTGGAGTAATGTTAATTAAAGACATGTTAATATAACTTTGGCCAATAGGTGAAGCTAAATAGTTTTAGGTAGAAAGTTTATAGGTGTAGTTACAGTACAGGAGCCTCTAGAGGGAGTGAGTAGCGAGTAGAAGAGGGAAAGTCCAAAGACGGTGGAGATTAGAAAGTTTATCCAAAGGGAGGTTCCAGAAGAAATTAGGAGAAGAGTCATGGGAAAAAGGTTCACACAGGAAGTCATCTGACCAGTAGAGGCAACCCAACAGGAAGAATGTGGGTAACAGTAACTACTGGCTACACGTTTAAAATGGAAATAATAGAAAAGCAATTTTGCCATTTTTAGTATATACTGTAACAAGATTAAGGATGAGTTATAGTGGGTTTACTGGTGCCATTCAATGCGTGTCGTCACAAGTTTGTAGGCTTGGAACAGCCTACATATATGTATATATATAGGTCCTTTCTCAAGGATCTTTATATATCACTCTTTGGAACCCCTGGGTATATTTTAACAATGTAATGGCATAGAAATGAAGGTTTAACTGAGGCAAAGTAAATGGATACACTGAGGGGCAGATTTATTAAGGGTCGAATTCGAGGGTTAAAAAAAAAAACCTTGAATTTGACCATCGAATTAAAATCTTTCAAATTTGAATATCAATAGTAAATATTTGATCAAACACTAAAATTGTTTGAATCGAATGATTAGTACCATTCAAACGAACATTTTTTATTCAATTTCAAAATGCTTAAAAGCACCTATGGGAGCTTCCCATAGGGTTTTAAAGCAATTCAGTAGCTTTGATCTAGCGAACTGGCCTATTGAATTTATTTTTAAAGGGGAAGTACTTTGACCATTGAATGGTCGAACGATCGAATAGATTTTTATTCGAATTCTTTTAAATTCAATGGTCGAAGTACGAATTTGTACAAATTTTGAATCATTGATGTGAATTTAGTAAATCTGCCCCTGAATGTATAAACTACTGTATGTATGAAATGCGAGTCATGCATGTGGAAAATAATAAAGTAATATTAAACCTTAAATATAAATAATAAAATACTGTTAAACCCTGAATAAAAAAACTAAAATTTTTTATAATAAAATTGGTAGTTATAAGATGACACTATCCTTAGGCTGTTACTATGGAAATAAGATCATTATATGATTAGCCAAAAAAGATTCAACAAAAAGCTCCCAGTCATAAGCAGAAGAGCTGCAAAAGAAGTGGAAAGAATGCATAAAACTAGCAGAAGACAGTATACATCAGAATAATAAAGCAGCCACTGCTCAGTGCAACAAAGGGGAGAAATGATGAAACAACAGTCAGCAGGAGTAGCTAGTAACATATTGGAACCATTTGGTGATGGACAACAGTCAGTAATAGAGTAAATGCAAAATAGAGAATAAAGTGAAATAAGGATAACCATAATTTCTGTGCAAGTAAAGTTGCAGTGGAATTGTCTTGTTGAAATATAATGCTAATGGGGGGCATTTGTTCAATAATTATAGTATAATATCTGAGGCCACATGCAAATCCATGTTTTTTCTCGCATTAAGTTGTGCGGAGGCACAACTCATCCTATCATTGGAGCTATGCAACCAGTCAGACAAAAAGTCTCATAACAATGTATTTCTTTGAAGTGTCATGCTTAGAGGCAGGATTGAGTGGATTTGTGCATGGCTGCTATAGTCCTGTTCATAATGTGCAGTGTAAATCAGGCACTATGTGTAGTGTCTTGGAGACATTTTGGGGTCACATGCTCCATGGGGTGCAATAACTGATTGAAAGTACACATGCTTACTCAAAATTTGTTATCCATGCATCTACTTTTGATCAACCCAGTGGTTTTCAGCAATTCCAAAGCTATTGCCTACTCTGTTCATAAAGGAGTTGAGGAGTTGTACTTTGGTAAAGTGATACGCTGCATGATGATATTTTTTTTGGAGTATGTTTTGCTACATAATCTGTTGCCACAGTCTTGGTTTTGCTTTGCAATGTAAAACTTATTCTACTTTGAATTGTTAGCATACAGAAGTTTGTTCTTTGATCACACGATGTTCAATATCACCCATGCACATACTGTATATATTTACTGGAATAAGAAGTGTAGATGTACATGATGCTTGAAGGCTGACAGTATGTAATGTAGGGGACTGGTAAATTAGTTCCCCATTATTATTTAGCAGGCAGTCACATAGTGTATAGACAACTAAAGTAACTAGGTCCTAAAATACAGTTAGGAGGGGGACCTGTTTCATATTCCTGCTTTAAGCTGTACCCCTTGGTGTTCACACAGTGACCAGTAGATGGCACTGTGCTAAAGTATAAAACCTTTGGCAGCCATGTGCTCAGGGTCCATCTTGTGCTGGCTCTAGCCTGAGCAGGCAGGCAGAGCTTGGGTAGAACCTAGACAGTTCAGGACTAGTAAGGATAGGCTACTCACCTTAATAGGCGTGACAGATAGTTTGGCTATTTAGCCAAGCAGCTTGAGGCTCCTCTGAGAAATGTGAGTTTGATTATGGTACTAATTGCCCAGTGGGGACTAAGTGTACAGACCTAGGGATGTGAGTTTTTCCTCAGGTTCCACTTAGGGCAAAGGCTGAAAGCTGGGTGTACCCGGAAAGGCTGCTGTGTACATTGTTCTCTTCCCCGTGTGGAACAGCTACTGACCAAAGGTGCTGTGAGTACTTGCCTATCCACTATTGATGTATGATCCTGACTGTTCTTATATATGTACACTCTATTGAGGATTGTTAATGCTCAATAAATATATTCATTGGTTAAGTTATAAGATCCACTGAAGCCTAATTATTGCACCTTGAACCAAGTTATAGTTACACTACACCCTGCCTCCACACCGTTTGCAAGGGCTTTCGCCCCAAGATTTAAAGGAGCGCCATATTGGGAGTGGAGCTCATAGTCAGAGAAAGGTGCACTCATTTTACTATAGCACTACAGTAATATGCAAGATGTGCAAGACCCCCTTTCTATGCATATGTGGATTCTTGTCTTAACTATTCTAGCAATAAACTGTAGAATACAATTTTGCCAGAGCAGTGAGATATGCTCTATTTGTGGTGAGTTTAATGACAGCAGATATTGTTTTTATCTGAGATCTAAGTGAAATATAAAAATAACAGTAATTCTTTACTGTCATGTTTACAGACAATGAGTGAGGTTCCCATTTGTGGCTGATGGAACAAAGATGATTTCCATTTAAGTATCCATGGGTGTTTTTGTGCAAAAGACTAACAATTTAGCTAAACTCTGGTTATTTACTAGACTCAGAAACTGAGCCTCAGAGAATATTTCTGTTTTTCTCTTTTTAGCACATCTGTCTTGGCTGTATTCTCTCTCTCTTTAATTGCAGTTCAATAAAACCATCCATATTACCCACTTAATGTTTATACTCACTTTACAGCTCTAAAGGAGCCTAAATGGTTTTACAGTCAAATATACTGTAGACTGGGAAAGTACTTTTAAATAGTGACTGTGCAATGAAATCTAGTCAACTAATTAGACAGACAAAAGTTTGGCAGCAAGGGTAAACAGACATAGTGGACCATGCAGATATTTGGGGGGTCTTGTTAAGAAGTCCTATGGCCAATTCGGTCTTTGTTTAATGTAGGGAAACTTACTGTGGAGCCTAATAACACCACTTTTTATAACATCTTTTTAGTACTGCATACTTGTGTACTAGATGCTTTTCACTTTAGGAAAGCCAAATTACTACAAGGGGCAGATTTACAAAATTCACGTGAATAATTCGAAGTTCGATCGTATGATACTATAGAATATTTGAATATGCAAAATTTGATCGCATTGAATAGATCTAACTTTAAATTTCTTTTCAAATGCCTACTTCGCCAGATTGAACCTACCGAATAGCAATAGAAGCCTATGGGAATCCCCCCATAGGCTTTTTTTTCTATTACCTGGTTGAATAGCATTAGTACGATCGAATGCCTCGATCGAACAAAATTTCACGATTTTTTCGTGAAATCGAACGATGCTGTTCGATCAAATTAAAAACCCTCAAATTCGTGAATAATGATAAATTTGCCACCAAGTGTGTCTGTTGGAGCATTTCATGCTACTGAACACTTTGGGGCAAATTTACTAAAATTCACCCAAAATCCTTCGACTATCGAATGCTTATCGAATAGTTTTAGGCTATCATTTTGCTCGATATTCGATTTATTGATGAATTCATACGATTGGATACCGATTGTTCGGTTTCACTAAAAAATCATACTTTTTCCTTCAAGCCTCCAAAAAATTTGTACAATTCGAACGATCGAGGCTTTCGATTTGTATGAATAGTATTCGAGCAGGACTTAGCAAAAGAAGTCCCATAGGCTTCTATTGGTATTTGGTAGGTTCAATCTAGCAAAGTAGGCATTCGAAAGATTTTAAAATGTTAATTCCTTCGATCATCGAATGATTGAATTATCGAATATCCGATCATTCGATCTATTCGATAATTCGGTATTATTTGATTGAAGAGGCCAAATTTGTATATTCAAATATCCGAAAAAATCATACGATCGTAATTCGATTATATTCGATCGAACTGCGATCCATTCACGTGACTTTTGTAAATTTGCCCCTTAATCATTGGTTCAAATTACTATGAGGACATATAAATTGCCATGCAAATGGAAGAGCAATGATAGACACTCATTGGTCTTCACTGGCAAATGCATGAGTTCAGCTACTAATATAGAATCACAAGGGACTCCCTTACTTGTTGTAATATGAAAAACTGTATAGGCCAAATGCTTGGGTTGATATATTTTGTCCAATATCCAGACACCAATCCTGCAATACAGGGGTAGGATCTGTTATCTGAAGCCAATTATCCAAGGAGCCCTCACATGCAGAAAGGCCATCTGCCATAGATTCCATCCAATCAGTTCATTTATTTTTTAAACTGGCAAATATTTGATGTTCACAGTGTTCTTTTATGTTTTCCTTTTATGATTTTTGCCTCTTTGTTTACCTCATGAGGAATCTAAGGGCGACTTTGGAGAATGAAACACTGCGTGTGCTTGGCGCAGGCGACTTTTCATTATAGAGGAAGGGAAGACATACAAAGGCAGTTCGGGGAGATTGTCGCCCAAAAGAAAAGACAATTAGTTGCCAGGTGACTAAATCTCCCCGAAGCTGCCCGTGTGTCACTACCCTTAACTGTAATGGGCACTTTAGCCTGACATCCTGGCCTTATATGAAGCTATTTTTCTAGCAACAATTTGTATGTAGCGAAACTCCTAATAAACAAGTCACAGTTTCAGAGTGACAGATGCCTTTTCACATGGGAAAGAAACATTTGCATGTTGCAGAGTAAAGTGAATATCATATCCCGCATCCCAATGAAGCAGAACACAGATCCAAGCACACCAAAAGAAAAACAAAATGGCCAGCATAAATACTGTAATAAAAGTCACAAAACTCCATTAATAAATTCACTTATCTAAATCAAAACACCGCAATATGAAATCAAAATGCTGCAATATGAGACAATGAGCTGACATTTAAATCCCAGTGCCCCCTGCAAATTGGCATATACTGTTATTTGCATATTAAATCTTTTATCAAAAATGTGCACCTTTCATGTGCCATGGGATGTGCTTTATATGTAAATCGCTCCATCCACTTATTCATCTTAGTCATGAAAAATAAATAGAATGTATATGTATTTAAAATGCAAATGTTGGACTTTATATTCCACATCGAAGGTTACAATAGAGGATCATAGGCTTCTGAAGTTATAATTCTGCTGTTTTATAGGACTATATATTTGATTTTACTCACGGGAATTGATGCTATGCATGTGCCACAGCATATTTCTTTCTAAAGAGGCAAGTCCCAGAATCGCTGTCTAACTGCTCACTGGTATTTAAAATGTCCCCTTAATTTCTGTCACTATATTGACCTGTAGTCCCAGGTAAACTATTTGAAATTAATCTTTAATATCAGGGCTTTTTAACTTTAATTATTGATATTCTTTTTATTATTGTTCTTTTTAGCATCCCATGAGCAGTCTCTTGGCCTTTGTAAAACCAGTGCAATTTTGTATTACAAAGTTGTTATGCTGAATGGATTTTACCAGGGATCCCCAAACTTTTGAACCCGTGAGCAACATTCTGAAATAAAAGTAGTTGAAGAGCAACACTAGCATGAAAAATGTCACTGGGGTGCCAAATAAAAGCTATGACTGTTGACCTACATTGAGGCTCTGTTTAGCATTACAACTGTTTTTTATGCAACCAAAACTTGCCTCCAAGCCTAATATTCAAGAATAAGCACCTGCTTTGAGGCCACTGGGAGCATCATCCAAGGGGTTGGAGAGCAACATATTTCTCACGAGCTACTGGTTGGGGATCACTGGATTAGACAGTGATAAAGTTGTTCTTAAATGTAAAATACAGATAGAGATCAATTTATTTTACACATGAAAAAACACATGAAGGAGTGATAGTTTCATTCTGCATAATCTGGTACCTGGACACCCGATATATATAGAAATCCCCAAAGACTCCATTTTAACAAATAAGTCACATTTTTAAAAATGATTTTCCTTCCCCCCCTAATAATAACAGTACTTATTTCATTTTATGTCATTGTCCTTTTTTAGCAAACTGTTTATTAAAGGTAACTAAATTTCTAATGTTACTGAAGCTCTGATTCTGTCCTGATTTTTATGGTGCAGTTTTTATTACTATATTGTATGTACATTGTGTACATTGCATGTAATTCATTGTACCATTTGAAACAGTATTCTTGAACCAATACATTTATTTTTTTAGTTATAATATTGGTGTGTAGGCAGCCAGCTCAGGTCATTGTGCCTGGTTGTTTGCTTTTAGAAAGAGCTAGCATTTCACAATGTAACTACTTTCAGATACGTCAATATTTCTCCTACAGTGAAACCTCGAATTTACATCCCCTGATTTTAAGTTTTCCCTCATTTGACATTGTTGTTTGCGGTCCCACCTATATATTATGCTTAATACATTTCCATGATTTTACATTTTCCTGGATTTACACCATTTTTTTCTGGTCCCCTGAAAAACATAAAAT
>CM044448.1:86125846-86157763 GCA_024363595.1 Xenopus borealis | reverse complement strand
AAAACCATTTCCTTTTTTGCTGTAATAATAAAACGGTACCATGTGATCCAAACGAAAATATCATTAATTATTATTTGATGCAAAATCATCCAGTTGGGTTTATTTAATGTTTATATGACTTTCTAAAAGTACAGGTATGGGATCAGTTATCCATGAAGCTCGGAATTATGGAAAGGCCATCTCTCATATACTCCATTTTATCAATTTTTTTAAATGATTCCCTTTTTATCTGTAATAATAAAACATTACCTTTTACTTGATCCAAACTAAAATATAATTAATTCTTATTTGAATCAAAATCAGCCTGTTGGGTTTATTTAATGTTTATATGACTTTCTAGTAGACAAAGTATGAAGATCCGGATTACAGAAAGATCTGTTACCTGGAAAACCCCAGATCCCGAGCATTCTGATTAACAGGTCCCATACCTGTGCAATATACACAATTACACACAGGGAGGACATGTCATGCAATAAATACAATAAATATACACAGAGCGCAAATAAGGACAAAGAACTTAATTGCTAGGTGTTAAGAGGCACAGCAGGAAGGAGGTCCCTGCCCTGTACAGCTTACAATAAAAATATATATGTGTGTACCATAAAAATTAAATATTTTAAAGCACAAGTATTGCAAAGGCTGATTTAAATTCTCAGAGAAATCTTTTAGAGAAAGGGCAACAGCACTCTGGAAATAAAACAGGTATGGGATCTATTATCCAGAATGCCTTGGACCTGGCATTTTCTGGATAAGGGGTCTTTCTGTAATTTCCAGTAGTATGTCTTAAGTAAATGCAATTGTAGTAGGAGCAGATGCCAAAGCTAATTCCTTTTGCCAACAGAAGGGATCTGACGACCACGGGTGTTACGCCAGTGAGGCGAGTTAAGATTCTTGCCCCAGGCGGCAGAGCCCCCTGTTTACAAGTGAATCATATCTGCTATTTGGGTATGTTTCCATAGAGCTCAAGCTAATAAGTGGCCAAGCACAGGACTAGAGTAAGACAATCAATGGGTAGATTGTTGAAAACCCAACAAGAGTGGAAAGGACAATACTCATGAGCCTCACTAATTCAGTGTTCCACTGTAGGCCATCAATAAAATCTTGAAAATGTAAGGAATGTGGTTGCCCCATTGATACAAGAGAATTTAATTAGTACTTTGTTTGACCTAATACATCATAATGAAAGGAAAAGGAAAGTCCAAATACTTTTAATCTGTGTATCAACAGGGCACATATCCTCCAGCTAAACTGCAAAATTTTGCTGTGTTATTCTGCTTGCATCACAAGTGTAGTGTAGTGCACAACACACATGTTCAAAGTCCCTCCCACAAACCACACTCTCAAAGGTCTTTTTAAGTGTAAATGTATTTATAATCAGAACGGAAATGCTGTTGTGCATTTGGACAGCTTGCTGTATCGCACTGCTTTCTGTGCATGCCTTGGTTCCTGATGAGTTGTGCAGAATCACCGGTCTTGGTCCAGACTGAAGATTTATGGGAAATTGTAATGGACTAGTTGGCGATATATTTGGAAGGATGCTAGTACTGCATGAAAATGTTTGCGACTTCAGATGAATCAGGAGCACTTCAGGGCATATTGTATTCAGGTTTTTTCTATAAGAGAACATGTTAAGTGGGCTTCAAGTTCTTTAAGAATCCATAACCTTCTAGATATATTTTTGCACTAAAAAAAAGGTAAGTCTTTATCAAACTCCACATTTCCCATTGCTCAAGGCAATAGTATTAGCATAAAACAAACCCACTTGGGTGCAGAAACCATAAACTACATTTTGCCAATTTGTTTTTGTTAAAATATCATTATGATCTACCCAATAGGCCAGCAAGTCACTACCAATGGGTAAAATTGTTTAAAAATACATTTCTTCATTGAATTATTTTATTTAACATTTATTTATATAGCGCCAACATATTTATTAGAGCTTGACTTACAAATAACTTAGAAGCAGATTTCTCAGAGTGATTAAAAAGAAATCTCGCTAAAGCTACCAAAAATTTGCATTTTAAATAGCTACTTCCCTCTTGCCATAATATTATGCGAATACCATTCCATTCCAACATATCTTGCCATTCTCCTGTTTTCTGACAGCTGCCAAAACTGGTAGATGTGAATGTGTAGAAACACATGTAAAATAAGATACTGGTTAGTGTTGTTCCCCGATAATTTATATCCAATAGAGAAGACAAAGAAAGATTCTTATTTTCTTTCAGCTCTCTTCTGAATGACACCTCCTCTCTGTAATCATCCACCAGGCATTCTTGAAAAAATATACATATTTTTTTTAAATAAAATGAATTATTTTATGCCAAGAAAAGCACTTGATAGCAAAACGCTCATTTATCTGAATACATTAGTGGTAAACATGCAAGTTCTAGCAGAGGCAATGCTTAATTCTGGCACTCGATCACTTCTAACAGAATGCCTGTTATTACTATTCAGTTCCAGTGTTCTGTCTTGTTCTTGTGCTAGGCTCTAGCAATTCTTATGGGGAATAACAAAGAGATATTGTATCTGTCCGTGCAGGTAGGGTGCATACATCAAATGACTACAATGTTACACGTGCTTATACATGTGTAAATCATTTTGTAGATAAACAGAAAACAAAATGTGTTTCATTCAGGACTGAACCGGCTGTGGAAATCTCTGCAATGTGTGTAATATCAAGGTGCAATGTAACAATGGACTGAAAAAAATGAGTTCAGGCTTTCTGATGTCAAAAATGAGTTTGTTGCATTGTTTAAAAAAAACATTTGCCAATATTCCTTACAGCAGATGGAGAATGTTTTAGATTGGGCATTGGCACTATAGATGGAGTTCATCAGACCTGTGCTCAAAATATGCTAGTTTGTAATCCAGGCATTGGTGGGAATGAGGGTCTGCATTCAGCACTCCTGCCTACCTCTGCATTGAATTCTGCCATGTCTGGCTTTGTCCCATGTGTAACTTAATGAAATGGAGTTCCTCTTAAAACACTCATGTATTTAATGGTTAGCACCTATTCCATGCTCATTGATAAGTTAATATGAGTTATACTAGTAAAATACAATTACAAAAAAACAACAGTGTCAAGAAACCCTTAGTAAATGGTTTCTAGTATGTTTTGCCTATTTCATCCTTATTGGATCCATTTCATTATTAAATTGGATATTACCAGGACTACTCTAGGTCCTGCAGGCCTCAAGAATTCCATCATTTGCAAATTGGATTGGTAAATGATCCCTGGTGTAATCCAAGTCCTGTCCAAATAAATGTATAATAGTATGTGCTGAAAGATAAAATGCTTTATTCTAAGGTGCCACTGGTATTACTGTGAACTATACCAGTTAGCCTTGGATTGTCTGTGAATGAGTTAGTAGGGGGTCTGTTTGCATCCATCCAAACAAGTAGCTCTTTAACTGTCTTAAAACTGTGACATCTTTGGTTTTCCTTCTGTATTTTGTAAAAGTCTCAGGTCCTAGGAAAACAGGCTATATGCATTACTCTAAGCTCACTTTGAAGTGCAAGAAATGCAAGTGTAAGGGATTATAACTCATTTATAAAATGCATTTAGATGGGAAATATTACT
This sequence comes from Xenopus borealis, assembly GCA_024363595.1. Lineage (NCBI taxonomy): Eukaryota > Metazoa > Chordata > Amphibia > Anura > Pipidae > Xenopus > Xenopus borealis. The sequence goes on along the minus strand of CM044448.1, from coordinate 86,154,180 downwards.
TTTTCAAATGGCATGAATAAAGTATCCAGCTGAGCTACTTTGTCATTTGAGGTTTATCACATGAACAGTAATGGATGAAATTCAATTTGAGAGGCAATTCAATTAAAAACAATTAGCTAATGGTTAGTTTTTTCTCCATGAATTGAATCTAGTCCTGACTTTTCATGTGATACACCCTGAAATAACTTTTTTCTCACTTAATTGAATCTGGTACTACTGTATACTGTATATGGAATCAGATTGGAGCCAGGCAGTTGTAGAAGGTGGTAGAGAGAAAAGAACAGAGAGCTGGTATCATAGGCAGGTAGAGATTAGGCATGGAGAGCCGAGTACTACCATGGAAGGTAGTGCTGCAAGTAAAAAGGACAGTACTGGCACAAAAAACAAACAAGAACCAAGATCAGATTCTCGGTATTCTAATAGGAATGCAAATGCACTGGATAAACTGCAGTTTACAATGCAACAAAGCAAATTCTGACTGCTGCTAGAGAAAGTCAGAAGCTATGAGTAGAAAACAGCCTATATAAGGGATCTAAATGCAGGGCTTAAATATGTAAAAATAAATGAGTATAGGTTAGGTTACCTGTACACTTTAAACCTAGCTCAAGTCAAAACTTATATGTGAAGTGAAAACACAATTTTCCCCTTTATTAATTTTTAGTAGTGCTATCTAGCCAGAGTGGAGCAGTTTAGGCATGTGTAAGACACATAAAACATAAATTTTACGAGAGCCAAATAAGATCAACCTCATTTAAAACCAATCACCACCTCTGTATTGTTGCATGGTGAGGGAAAGTACAATTAAAAAAAAAACGAAAGTGGGCTGTTGCGCTAAATATATAGTATTAGAGCAGTGCCCATTAATTCAACCAGCCCCCAATTCTGCCTATTTAGTATTCTCCCTCATAAATTTGGAAAATAAAGAGACTGAGCCATGACTTACATTCCATCTATGCCAGCCCTTCACATTTCACTGATTCTGCAAGTTCATCAGGGAAATAAGTGATAGCTATCCATATTTGGTTTAAAATATGAATAATAATGATAATGCTACTTTTGTTCTTTTATATTATTGTTTTTATTATTACTGTTGTTTATTTAACTCATGTAGAGTGCAATTTGTATTATTAAAGTTTTTGCTTTACTGCAGATATTTTTTGTCTTGGTTATGGCAGGAAGCAAGAAATTAATTTTTACCTTCACCAGCAGGATATTAGCCTCATTTGAGAATTGCATCGTAATTAGCATCTACATTTAGTTAAAATAAACAGTGATAATGTCTTGACCATTTTTTCATGCTTCACATAATCACTGCAATTACAGAAGTAAAATGATCTGAGACAAGAAGGAATATATTACAATAAACTTTACTCATGATTTTTTGACTTAATACTTGATAGATAATATGATTTTAATAAAAGAAGTTTAATTTGTGCAGTTGCCAGAATTAGTCAGATAATTAAGGCTAGCTTAGGTAAAAAGATATTGAATATTGACAATGGCATTGACATATTTCTTATAACTTTATTTTTAAAATGCTTAGGACACTGCTATATTGTTTTCACAAGTACAATATGTAATGGAAACAATTCAAAGAGCAATTCAAAAGCAAGTGGAAACAATTTCAAAAATGTTTTGTACCGTGGTACACTACCACATTGAATTCCATAAAATGAAGAAAAGTAATGACATCCACTTCAGTTGTCTCGCCCCTTTGTTTATAAGGGGCATGAAATGCTACAGTAGAGGTCACAGTCACTTCATTATAGACCATGCTGTGCCTGCAGTTAATATGGAGGCATGCCATGAGGTAGCAAATGGGTCTACAGAAGGCAAAGAAGCCTCAAATAACCCACATAGATTCTGCAGACTCTGAAGACATCGATGACAATAACTATACCAGTTCAGCCTTGAGTTTTCTGGGCCATTCTACCTTTCAATTCCATTTAATCATGCATTTTAAAGCCCAGGTTGTGTACTGTGTCTAGCCCTGGATATTGCTTTGTACTAGTATCTAGAGTTGTTCTAGAGGAGACCATAAAGAATGTAAATGTAGCCCCTATTTAGTTATTCTCATCTTAGAGATAACTAGTATTCCAGTAGAAATCTACTAACTTACTAATGGTCTTTCATAGATGTTTAAATATTATAAGATAGCCTTAAATGTTCTGCATCAATATCTTATTTGTGAAACGTGAAGATCACATGTTGTATAAAAATATCAAACCTATCTCATATTCAAGTCGATGTCTACCCAAGTTTATTTAATGATGGAATTTTAAAAAAAACTCTGTGTGAAACAAATGTATGTATTGATGTATTGTGAAGTCCATGCAGTACACCAGAAAAAGACTCAGTTCACAGCTTACTATAATCCATTCCGCTAGTCAATCATGCAAAGCTCTTATAATTTTGCAGGATGTTACTGTTATCAGTGGCTGATTTTTTGATTAAAACCACTTTGTTTGTGCTGTGAAGGTGAAAGCCATTTTAATTAAAACCCTGATTAATGCAAATTATTTTGAAAGGAACCAAAGGAACAGCAATAGTTGAACCTTATCTTAAAGAAAGTCATAAAGAGCTTTTATTTATTTTTGTATTATTTTTGTATTATTTTTTAATAGAATTATGACACAAACTAGTAACTCACAGAACTATTGTGTATAATGCATCAGTTTGGTAAACTGAGTTGCCATTTAGGGTTTTGCTTTATCATCAAACAGCAAGTCTAACATTTAGGGGCAAATTTACTATTATTCCCCCAAAAAAATTAGAATTCCCTCGATATTCGATTAGCATTAGCAGCAATTATGGAAATGAAAATGTCTGGTCCCTATCTAGAGAAAGCGCCAAGTCCACTAGGATATTAAACTGACATCTTAACATATATTTTTGTAAATATCTGGGAATGTTTTACTCTTCATAAAGCTCAGAATTAGATGTTCTCAGGTATGTGGCTTGATGGGTCTTGGCAACTCGTGGAGGTTGTTTTCTTTAGGTTTCCATAACTGTTGAACTTATGGGCAATTAGACTGATATATGTTTAGAGTTTCATAGTGTAGAATGGTTTTACACATATGTTATTATTCTTTTCACTTAGTGGGTATAAGTGATATTGCTTTGAACAATAAATGAATTGGTAAACATTGTTGTACATACATTTTACTCTTCTTCTATAATCATAGGCTGCTGAATTTGTCCTTGTAGTAGAAAATGGTGCCGTTTGGCTCCCTAATTAACTGGAAACAAGGTAATCATGAATGCAAATATACCATGCATTTCTGCTTGAACTATTTACCTGAAATTCAGTACTGTATGTATAAATATTTTTTGTTTCCAAATTAGAATTAAGAATGTGTTAAATTAGAGTGTCCATCTGCTTGGCGCATCAGCTGCTTAATTAGTAGGTGAACAGAAAATCACTGATCCAAATGGGGAAAAAATATTTCTTTAAATAGAAATGTTGGTAAATGTGTTTGCAAACTTTGCCTGTAATTGACAGATAGACATATTGTCCCTTGTATTATAAGCAGCTAGTAGATTCTGTTGCAGCTATCACAAATACTGTATAACAGATTTAATCAATGCTTATATTTTGGATTGCCACTTGTTCCAAACAAATGAGACAATGTGTAAAAATGCAAGAGGATCCACATAAATACTAAATTAAAGATATAACATTTGCTTAGCAGATGCTCCACTTTCCAGTATAATTTCACAGAAATGATAAAGATATGACTTGTGTAGGACATTAGCATGGAGGAGATGCTTTAGACAATGACTGCAGAAGTGGTAATGGTAGTTTGACCAGCCAGAGGAAAAGGCCATTCTTGTGCTCTTGGTAAACTGGAAAAATATTCACTGGAGAAATCTAACCTGGTATAGAGATGTGAATGTACAGCAATGAAGACAATGTTTATGAATGTGAAGTTAATTATTTTCAATCAATGGAGCAGCAAATGTTAAGATGAATTGGATAACACACTATCAATAAAAGGATGGTATGGGACCTCCTGGCCCCTGTTTTCATTTAAATAGTGTCATTAATGTCTCCCATTCTATGAATTGGGTATTTTTGAAAAAGTTTAGTGGTCCTGTTAGAAACAAAGTTCCTCTGTCTTTCAACAGTAGGAGTCTGAATGGAGATCCTTGAACTCCCCCACCAATACATAATACTTTAGTGGTGCATGGGAGACAATCAATTTTATCATAACCAGCAATCTTAGCAGGGGCAGACCTTAGCTGTATTCTGCTGGGGTTATGCATTTGGACCCACTCTACACCACAAAAAACATGGAACGTTGGACTGCAGGTACATGAGGTCAACAATAAAAGAACTCTATGAAACAAAAAAATTATTTTGTATGACTTTTCCTCACAGGCACAATGCTTAGATTGAGATGAAAAATTTGTTAAATATAATATTGCCATTTGTGGGCACTATTTTATTAGAGTCTTTGGATTTGTTTGTTCAATCAACAATCATTGCTTCCTTTTGAAAGAGTAAACACAAACATATAATACTGTATATATAATGCAGATAAAGTAGACTTAACAGAATAACTATAATATTTTTATAGTGAAGATAAAACAGAGCTTTTTCTAAAGGATTCCTAGTCATTGAATTGCATCTGTATGGACTGTTGTGTCAGCGCTGAGTTCTAAGGGTACTTACATATAAGCATTGACTCATGTTCTTTGTGGTGGCTTTCCTCCAGTGAAGAACACAGGAGTTAATGGAGACCATTATTTTCTATTTAGGCTGTACTGATGGGACAATGCTGAACTGCAACAAGCAGTGTATCAGCATGGAGTTCAACATGGCTTCATCAATACAAATTACACAGAAAAGAATGGTCTCCATTAAAGGGATCCTGTCATGGGAGAACATGTTTTTTTTCCAAAACGCATCAGTTAATAGTGTTACTCCAGCAGACTTCTGCAGTGAAATCCATTTCTCAAAAGAGCAAACAGATTTTTTATATTCAATTTTGAAATCTGACATGGGGCTCAACATATTGTCAATTTCCCAGCTGCTCCATGTCATGTGACTTGTGCCAGTTCTTAAGGAGGAAACTGCTTTCTGGCAGGGCTGATATCACTCCAACTTGCAGTACAGCAGTAAATAATGATTGAAGTTTATCAGAGCACAAGTCACATGACTTGGGGCAGCTCGTTTGCTCTTTAGAGAAATGGATTTCAATGCTGAATTCTGCTGGATCAGCACTATTAACTGATGCATTTTGATAAAACATTTTTTCCCATGACAGTATACCTTTAAGTCCTTTGTTCCCTAATAATGAGACACACGTGGTAACACTCTCCTGTATAAGATTAATGATCTGGAAATTTTATTTCTGGCCCTGAATTTAATTTTTTCAGCATGGAAAAGAACTTATGAAATCTAAACTGATCAACATTGTTTTTAACAAACAATAATTATGCTTTTTTACCTCTGTAAAAAAAGTTTAATTTTATATTTACAAAAAATGTGTTATACTTTGTTATTCTTAGTGCCCACCACTTAGTCAATTTGATCCCCACAATTTCCACATGATCTTAAATATGTTCTATTGATATTCAGCAAAGTACAATATAGACACTCTATTGTTCTTGGTCTGTATGTCCATTCTTGCTTTGCATATACCAACGAAGCAGAATGTTTATTATTCTAATCAAGTGTTCATATAAGAGGTATTGCTTATCTATGTATGGAATCAGCCAACAAAATGTTTATCAGTTGTTGCCAATGATTGCCACTAATTATATTTTCACTTGCCATAAGCAATCATTGTCCAAGACCAAGAAACAGCCAAATCTGTTTGAAAAGAACAGCAGCAATGAAGCACAATAATTGTCAGTTTGAAATGTAAAGTATAAGTACAGTTAAAAAGAGCAATCTTAAAAAAGGGGAAAATGTCCAATTTAGTGGCACATGTGACAGATTAGTCCAGAAGAACAATGCATTGCAGTTTTTCTGCCAATGAATAGGGTTGAATGAGATTGCTTTGGATAGGCCCTTGCTGCTCTATAAAACATACTCAAACTACTTTAGAAAAGCTGCAAGAAATTTTGTTTACTTTGTAAATTTTTAAAATGTTTCCAAGTGGGTTTTTTGGTTGCAAGCTACGGGTGTGGGCATTTGCCCCTGGACCACTGATTAAAAACTGGTGAGTGCTATTAAAAATTTTTTTGAGATGGTGTGCTGAAATTCTTTGACAAATGGAGGTTGATTTTTGCAATGGGGTATTATACACCAGGGGCCCTCTCTAGCATTGGTGAGTCTGGGCAATATCTGCTTAGACTTGAGCCCCTGTATTTTCTCTTGAATATTGGTCGGACCCAAAAAATCCCACCAATCTATTACTAAAAGAAATGTGCTTGTCCTCCTCATAACATATGTTATTCCTCTCCCTTTTGCCTTATGTTGAGCTCATGATAAGAGTTGTTGAGCATCACTGATTACAAAATCCATGCTACTGCCCTTCTTTTTCAGTATTGGTGTTTCTCTTGGTTTAGTATGCTTATACTAAAGACGGTACTGAGATCTAAATTGTGGAAACAGACAGAACCCTTATGATGCATTTGATCAATAGGCATACATTTTATGCTATTCAAAGTCTTCTCATCAGAAATCATCAAATCTATTTTGTATCATTCCATGAAATCAGGTAGTGAAGCTGTATCTGATAAGTAGACAATAATCTGCAAAAACACCCATGCTAAACAGTGGGTACATGTATAATAATGAATTATAAATATGGCAGCCACTAAAAACCAAATGGCAATGAAATGTGTTCAGGTACATATTTCACATTTAACTTGTCACTTTTAAGATGCTACCATGGGATTACCTTTACTTAAAAGTGCTTGGCCACTAAGATCTCAGTTGAAGTTCTTAATTAAGCTTAAGAGTGTTTGGATATTTAAAGGAAAGCTATATCACTGAACCCCTAAAATATTTTACACAAAACAGCTCATATGTAAAACCCTGATTCATGTAAATAAACCATTTTCATAATAATGGACTTTTTAGTAGAACTGTTGGGTGATCCTAAATAGAAAATTGCCATTTAAAGAAATAAGGGCCACACCCTGTGATCTGACAATTCAAGGTGCACTCAAACAAGCCAAACAAGCCATAAATGCTGAGTCACATGAGCCAATTAACAGTCAAAGTTCTGTCTTTTGCTTTCACACTTCTCCCTCAAGTTTTCCTGGATGCTGAGTGGTTCTCCTTTGAAGATGGGAATCCAAGAGTCTAAAGAGGACTCGCCAACCTCATGTAAATTGGGAAGTGTGTGTGTGTTGGGGGGAGGGGGTGGAGTCTCCTGACTATCACTACTTTCTACCTGGGGTAAATATTTTGCTCCCTAACTCTGACTAGGGAGTTTACATAGAGGAGACAAACTATGTAGCAATGCCTATTCTATAACATCCATTCACTTAATGGATGGAATTGCACTAAAAGTAAATAATATCACAATTAGACCAGCTAACTGGAAACCTAAAAGCTCTGCCTGGTGATGCATAATGTATATATGCATCCAATCAAACATGACAATCAGATCCTTAAACCAAGGCTGGCTGACAAAAATAATTATACTGGTTTCATCCTTTCTAATGTCTGACATTCTGAGAAACAATAACCATGTTAGGGAATATAACAACTGATTCTACAGTAAATTGCATTTCTTGCATTAAAATTAAAAGAAAAGGGGGGGTCATTTATCAACACTGGGCAAATTTGCCCTTGGGCTGTAACTGATTGCAACCAATCAGATTGCTGCATTTATTGTTATGCTTGCAGCTGGGTTTAAAAAGCTAATCACTGATTGGTTGCTATGGGTATCTGCCCATGGGCAAATTTGCCCAGTGTTGATAAATGAGCTCCCTTCTAAGGACTGATAGACAAGACTTAGCTGAGATACTGTAATAATAGATAAATCACTTCTTAAGTTACTGAAGTTGATGCTGACACTGTATATTGTAAAGACTTGAACTGTAACAGTGGTATGCAAAAGTGGGCATGATTACCCTGAATGGCATTTAAATGGATTTCCCTTTTAACTATTGTGCTCTGCTACATAAAACACAAAAAAATTGGAAATGGGGAAGAAATCGTTCATCTTGTTCCTTCTGCTTCACATTCCTGAAGGACAAATAACAGCCAAAAAAAATCAGAGTTTAATTGTTGATTAGAGTAAACCTGTCTTTTCAAGGTTCACAAGCCAGCTAGCTATGTAGAAACCATACAGATTGAGTTCTATTAACAAAACAAACTCGCTGGGGGAAGGAAATAAAAGATATCGGAAATTAATTTTGCTAAGACATGTATAATTCAAAGTATGGTGCTCCATTAATTTCCAATGTGTAATGTCCCTGCTATTTAATCAGGCTTAACTATGTATACAATACAAATAGAAAATTCTGCATAATTTTCTTCTTACTCAAATTCCATCTATTGATCCTAAAGATTTCAAAATATTGTAATAAAATAGACGGTTACAAGAGTACACGCATTTTAAACATACTTTGCTGCAAAGGAGTTAGGTTTATTCTTATGAAAAGGAGATGCCATGCTGACACTATTGATAAGGATATATGACAGTTCATATAGGATCTCTTGGACATTGAAGCACCAGTATAAAATGCTACACAAGACAAGATTTTGACTGCAGATTTGGGTTGTGTAATGTGCTTTTAAGGTTTGTCACAAAGTTTGGAGCATAAAATGTGAATCACTCAGGGACTGGAAAATTGTGTGTGTTAAGCTCAATTACATTTTTGCCATCCTCTATGTATTTTCTTCAGCTAGTATTTAATAAATCAAATATCTGTGTCTTGTGCTGCATAGTAGTTCTAAATAAACGTCTATGCTGGATGTAATGAAATTCTATATGAGGGGAAAATGAACAGGCCACTCTCCAGTGATGCAGAAATGTGTAGCGTGAGAGCTTGGAAATTGGCTTCATTATCATTCATCTTTTGGAGTTTTATGCAAAATGTTATTAAGGGACTTTATGTAACAATAGTCTTTTTTTGTAATCATATTAACCTGATAGTGGAGTTGCTCATGAATGTAATGTCCTGTAGTGCTGAATGTTATAGTCACAGCAGAATATGAGCCGCTGTATAACACACAAACTGTTTGCTCAATGTGCAAAGAGTTGGACTGGGGGGCCCACGGGAACTGCTGTCCAGGGCCCCCCTCCAGCCCCCCACCCCGTAATGTGACATGCATGAAGGTTGCCGATCAGTGCACATGAGCAAACGGCATTGCACACTGCCAAAAAATTTTTTTTTAAAACATTTTTTGTTGAATCCAATTATAGGTAAAGTCGATCTGGCCCAGGGCCCATGAGGGTTAGGTTTTTTTCCGGTGTCCCGCCGGTCCAGTCCGACCCTGACTGCGCACATCTATGATATGAATATGAGTGGTTAGATCGAGAACTGCATCAGTGAAACAATGCAGTCCTCGATTCAATGGAATTTTTAAACCTGCCCGATCTACATCTGCCTGACTTCCAGCCAGATAAAAATCTGGGAAGCCTGTTGAGAAGTCCAATATGCTGTCGTCTTAATCTGTCGCTTATATCGGCATACATATGGCCACCTTAAGCTGTCATTAATCCTTATTATAGGCAAAACAATCCTGTTGGGTTTATTTAATGTTTAAATGATTTTTTAGTAAATGTAAAGAATGGAGATTCAAATTAAGAAAGATCATTATCTGGAAAACCCCAGGTTCCAAGAATCTGTTGTACTACCTGTTCTATTAATATTAGAGACCCATTTATCAAAGGTCGAATTTCAAATTCACGTGAGTTTTTCTTAACTAAATATAATCAAAATTTGATTAGGAGGTTATTTAAGAAAAAAATTGAATATCTAAAACTCGAACACATATTACCAAACCGAAAATTTAGTTTTTTCTCTGATCTTCAAATTGTTCACTGGACCCATTGACTTATACATGAACTTCGCAGGTTTAAGGTGACGAATAGCTGAATTTGAATTATTCCCAGGGTATATGTTTGATAAACTTCAAAATTTTAATTCATATTATAATTTGAATCGAGTTTGCATAATTCACTATTCGAATTTGAGCGTTTTGACCAGAAAACCCAAAAACCTGAATTTGAATATCCTGTTTGGCCCTTAATAAATCTGCCCCTTAGTGTTTTAGTGGCAGCTGTCTGAATAGCTGAAGGAGATACTGTACCTTCTGTCAATTATAGGCATCATTTGAGGCCCCAGACACAACACTAGTCTATAGCAAGTCCATTTTTAAGTCTCTGATCCTGGTTTAGACTGAAGCAAAAGCTTAGGTTGCAAGTGTTATTACTAAATGCAAGAAAATGTAAGGTAATTAGTAGTAGTAGTAGGAAGCAGTAGCAAGTTGTAGGAAAGGAAGGAATCTAGCTTCCAGTCAGCTCATACTCCATCTACGACAACAAATACAATTTTAGGTGACTTTCACTTTGTTTAAAACACCAGTGTTCAAATTAAACTTGTCTGAATGTGGTGTATTTCCAAAGCAAGTCAGGCCCAAAACATTGCTATTACCCATAGTCTATGCCATGGGTTTTATTAGGACTTTGGAATGTGGGAATGGGTTGTAGCTTTTAATGAACATGCACCACATTGTAAACATCTACACAGACAAGTTGACTCTGAAATCTGTGGGTGCCATTTAGTTATACATGATTGAAATCTGTTGCTCAAGTATTTATTTTAGAGGTATACATTTACTTTAAGTGATATAGTTCAACTCTTCACATCTATAATTCCTACCTGACTCTGGATTAAGGCATTAAACAATTGAGTGATTTTGACTTGTTCAGTATTTTGTTGCCCCTGCATTTTAAATAGCAGTTGCCTGAAAGCACCAGGTGTAATTTTGTGGCAATTATAGCTTAAAAATGTGGGTATTAATCAGTGTACAGTGTAGTGTAGACAGTAATATTATACTGACTCTATTTTAGTCAGCTTTGGTATTAGGAAGATAGGCCACAAACTCACCCATCAGCTTGATGTGCTAGTTGGTCCATACTGTCTTAAAGGAAAACTATACCCCCGAACAATGTAGGTCTCTATAAACAGATATTGCATAAAACAACTCATATGCAAAACCCTGCTTCATGTAAATAAACCATTTTCATAATAATACACTTTTTTAGTAGCATGTGCCATTGGATAATCATAAATAGAAAATAGCCATTTTAAAAAATAAGGACAGCCTCCTGGGATCCTAGGATCCAACGGTGCACACAAACATACCAAACAAACTATAAAGTTAGGTCACACGAGCCAATTAACAGACAGAGTTCTGTCTTTTGCTTCAACACTTCTTCCCTTTACAGTTCCAAACTCGATTCAAATTATAATATGAATTAAAATTGAAATATTTCTAGTCAGGTGATCTCTGAGGCAGCACACAGACCATTGTGAAATGGTGGTTTAAGGCAAGAGATGTAAAAGGGCAGTATTTACTTAAATATATATAACAGGTAGGTAAGATTCTTTAATATGTCACTTGATTTGATATAAACTATCTGTTGCTCAAAAATTCATTTTTGGGGTATAGTTATCCTTTAATGAAAGGTTATTGGTTACTTGTTACTTGAGTGTTAATGTCTATATTTTAGTGTCCATATTTTCCAAGTGGAGATAACAGCATGCAATTGCCTGGTTGCCTAGTTGAAGTTGTGCCACCAGCCCAGTATCTCTCTAAAACATTAGAGACATACAGGTTTGTTCTGTTCCAGCAGCAGTATGCATGTCCAAAGACACATAGCAACAGATTGGAATCCCCCCCAGAGTTTTTGAAGTATCAAAAATATTGTATATTATATTTATAGCTAAGGTTTATCATACAATTCATGACCCTTACATTAAACCATCAAGATTTAAGTCAAAGTTTACTGTGATTACATTTGTTCTAGCTTCCATGCTAATTGCTTCCGATGGGATAACTGACAATACAACACATTATGTTATATTATAACTACAGGCCCTCTGGTAATCATAATTTGATCAATGGCAGTTTCTGTTCATATAAATAATGTGTCCCCTGTTTAGAAAGCTATGAATTCTTTTCACTCTGTTAAAAATGTATATTGTATATCTGGAATCGCTATCATTATTCATCAATGTTATATGCCATCTATTATCAGAAGGGCACAATGATATGTATTTGTACTGAACATTCAGTGCTTTTTGTTGTCTCTTGTAGGAGCGTTACTCATTAAATGTTACTTGACAAGTATGCTTTTCAGATGTTCAAAATTATTAATCTGAATCTAAATTGCCTTTGTTTAATTGTCATGTGCAAAAGAACAGTCAAACAGACAACTTTATTAAATGTTAATCGATGTTACCACTGTAAGTAGTTTAACAATTACTTGTGGGAGTTTTGTTCTTAATTTTAAGTCTGCAGTCCTTAAATAACATGATGAAGTCTTGTTAGGTTTAACCTCTTTTTCTAAATAATTGAATTGCACTAAAAAAATTCTGTGCAATACAAAAATATCATTTTCTGATTAAAAATGTATTATTTTGTACTACTAACTGATTGTTAGATTTTGAAAGGTCTATTGTTGAAGCCTAAACATTGCTCTACCAAAGTGAGATAAAGTTAATTATGAACATATAGATAAACTCAATGCTTTAATTGGGTCTAAAAAGGTTGAGGGACAGAGTGGAAAAAAATTATGCCACACCAACTGGTACAATTAGCCCCACCCATTGACAATTTCTAGTTTCCCCCACTTTAAAACAAAACCATTTTGCCATTTCCTTGTTTAATAACAACAATCCCAACAGCAAACAACAGGTTACATTAATACCAACCTGGAAAATATAAAGTTGGTATTAATGTGACTGTTAATTGCTGATGGATTCTGTTGGATTCGGTAGTTCAGCAACACAATACCATCTACACAACAGACGTGCCAGAAAACACTGCAGTGAATGGATAAAGGCATTAACCCTAGACATGTTAGAAATTTGGCAGTGATAAGGGTAATAGCATCACCATCATGTTATTCAAAGACAGTAGTAAGTCCTACCTCAAGAACACAGCAAACAGCAATTGGAACTGATGCCTCAAGCATAATATAGATTGAAAAAGTACAATAATATAGTAAAAAGGAGCTGACACTGGCATCCCAAGTTCATTATACTCTGAGAGCAGTGGATTCTTGGTTCACAAACACATAATACACAACACTGTCCAATAATTATGAAATAGTTAATAGCTGGCACCCCAAATACATTATATACAGTTAGAAACAGTGACTATCCACACCCCACGCATAGCATACAGTGCATTATATGAAATTAGAATTAGTAGGTATGGACACCCCAAGCAAATTGTGCATAGTGAGAGACAGTCCTGCCACCCATAGTATATTAAACAGAGGCATACCTTATCTTCATAACATATATCACATTCACATGCATTATATACATAAGACCCAATATACAAGAAACTATACAGTGTTTGCTGTCTCAGCAACTAGAGTAAGGCCTACACTGTCATTGCAACCACAAGAAAACACATTTAAAGGACAAGGAAAGCCAGGATACACTTGGGGGTGCAAAACGTGAGGCACCCCCAAGTGATTATAGCGATATAACTCAAACCCAGTGCTCCAATCAGGAGAAATCTGTACCAGTCCCGGGTTATTGAAGCGAGCACCACGCAGAGATTAATACTTCCGTCTTCGTGCTGATGCGTATTTCCTTGGCCTGACGCATGCGCATTAAAATGAAAAAGCCTGATAAGAGCACCGGCCCTGGGTTTGAGTTACATCACTATAATCACTTGGGGGTGCCTAACGTTTGGCACCCCCAAGTGTACCCAGGCTTTCCTTCGCCTTTAAAGTGTTGACACTAAAGCAGCAGGTGTCTTAGGATAATATTCTCCAATCATTATGAAAGGTGAACTTCAATCAGCAACGTCTGGTAAAAGAGAGTACTTTTTGGGAGCATGAGCCCCTTTCTGTACACTAGTGTAAACTACAGGTGCTCAAGCAGTCCAATCCTCCCACATGCTTTTATTAAAGGAGAATTCAACCTGTAATAGAAAAAAACCCTCCCCTGGGTATACTCTCCCTCCTCCCCCCCAGCCTACTTGCCCCCTGGGCAAATGCCCCTATTTGTTTTACTATGGGAGTTTTTTTCCAGACCTGAACCACTGCGCATGCTCCGAAAGTCCCTGGTAGTGGAGGGAGGTTTTAAGGTCACGAGAGGGATTGTAGTTGATGACTATTTGGAGCAGCATAAGGCCTTCTGAAAACAGAAGGTATTTTCTTGCTTCATGCCATATACATATTTTATCCCATCTCCCCCTAACCAGGCTAGGTTCTTTGCTTGACTATTTTTTTAATATTTAAGTTATTAGGGGCAGGTTCAGATCTCTCTGTCCTTCTGAAAAGCAAAAAAATCCAAAACCCAGCTCCAGTATTCTAAGGGTGGTGACACACGTAGCGTTTCGGGGAGGGGGGGTTAACAGCCCAGCGACAAATCTCCTCTTCTTTGAGTGACTCCCTGAAATGCCTTCCCACCGGTTAAAATGTGAATTTCCGACGGGATGGCATTTGGATCACTTTGGTTTTCCAAAGTTGCCCTAAGTTTCCTCATGAGGCAATCAAACTTGGGAGGTGTGAGGATATTTCTACCACAGATAAAAAAAAAATCACATTCAATTTTTGATAAAGCAGCCTCTTAATAAAAGAAAAAATAGAATCGGAATTGAATCAGAAACAGTACACAGCCACAAAACTCATACATACTAAATTGATCTACAAGATATATAAAGAGCATCATCTAGGAAAAAAGGAACACACAAACAAAGGCTAATAACACAATGCAATATATAAAGGAACTCTAGACTAGTACTTGCCATGCAGGAGGGTGGAAACTATGAGAGCCAAGAAAGATGTATAAAAGCTAACACAATTAGAGAAGAACATATAAAGAAACAAAATACATGATAACATGGGGAATAAAGCACATTCAGTAAACTTGAAGTTCACCTTCAAAATACTTGTGTGAGTTTACTGACAGGCCGATGCAATCTTTAATTTTTTTTATTCATTAGGATTCCATTTCTAAGTCTTTTCAGATTACAGCTGACATTCTATCAGGTTGGTGGGATCGCTGACCCCAAATACAACAACAGATTGTCAAGCTTCAGTTTTAATGTTGGAGTAGTTACTGGAATAATCAATTAGAATGTCTCTTTTGAGGCAGGAGGCAAGAATGGAAATTCATTGGGTTTTAACAATGTAGTATAAATTGATTTATGTACTGTAACATTTGGAATTAGGAATTGATGTGTAAAAGCTTGGCTATACAGTAAAAAGAAAATTTATTATAATCTATGGAATAGGCAAAATTAAGCAGTGAGGTCCCTCAGTTATCATTACTGGGTCTGCTGCTATTTATACATTTATGATATTAATTTCTGGTCTGAATGATTATGATATTAAAGGTATGTCTTTGTGGATGAAACAGATGTGAGTATTGCTGACACCTTAAATCAGGGGTTGTCAGTCTTCTTCAGTAAATTCCCGTAGAGATCCAACCATTGGCCAGGCCACCCGTAGCTCATTATGATATATTATGGTATATTAGTCATACATTCCCAGTTCCAAAAGCACCTAGGACAGAAATAGGGTTTCACCTCACACTTATTGATCTTCATTCTGTGTTTCATGCTGATGTATGAGATAAATTAGGCATTGTCTCCAAATCTTACACTAACTGAAATTCAGGCTGAGCCCCCCTGCCACTGCTCCAGCAGCCGCATCATTTGGAAACCATTGGCCTAAAAGGAGGAAGCAGTAGGCTAAAGTCTGGCATCTTAAATAAATTAGATTGTCAGATAAATGACACAGAACACAAGAATCTAGAGGCAAAATGCACAGAGAACAGTCATGTACTGCCAATAACAACAGGAGAAATGATTTCATTTCAAAAGTGTAATAAAGCAGTGGGAAAAGTCAGAAGGACACCTTTATAGGAAGAGAGAGGCCACTGTACAGTATACAGGTCACTTTCAAAGCCTTGCCATGAGTACTCTGTACAGTTCTGGTGACCATGTATAAATAAAAAGGGACAATAATAGATTAGAACTAATTTACAGAATAGCTATTAAAATTGTATCTGGGTCACAAAACAAAATAGCAGGAACAATTACAAGGCGAGTGAAGAGACAGCGGAGATAAGAAATAAATATCCCAATGTATTGCAGGTATTAACAGAGTTCAGGAAGGAGGCATATCTGAATACAAGATAATTTTTAGAGCAGAAGAGCAAAACTTGAAATTTAAAGGAAACTGAAAAAACAACCTAATAAACAGTAATGTAAATGTGGAAAGTTAAACGCTATACGATCCATTTACCCATATTTATTCAAATAATTGTTTTTATTTATATGAAAAGGAGCGGAATACCTAATTTGTTCCCCGGTGACCTTGTGGCTTTACCAAGCAGGAACTTTTGAAAAGAACATTCTATTGGTTTTACCAATCATAAACATAATCTTTCACATAGGGAAATTCTCTTTACTGTCAAACTTAAGCTTTTGGATTTCTGAACTTGGATGTTGTTCATACAGATAAAGAATTTTGAAATGTGGCAGATGAAAAAAGGGGTTTGTTTATTAACATTCAAATTTCTTTTTTTCACATAGTATACTCTAAAAATGTGTGTTTTCTGTATTTCTTTAAAACTGTATAAATCCAAGATTTACTAAGTATTAAAAACATGAAAAACTCTGAAAAACTGGAATTTTTTGAACTTTTAGTATCCCTTAGCTGATCATCCAGTCTTTTTTTATTTGGAAATACTCATACAAATAAAACTAATAAAATTCAGTCTACATAAAAGGTTTCAGACTACATTTTTTCTTATTTTACAACATATACAGTATTCTATGGGAGTTGCATTGTACCAGTGTCAAAACATTGTTTGACTTTTATTGGTTTATTGCAATTAAAACACAGGGATGAAACTTCTAATACTGTAGATGAGTGATCCCCAACCATTGGGTTGGGAGCAACATGTTGCTCACCAACCCCTTGGCTGTTGCTCCCAGTGGCCTCAAAGTAGCTTATTTTTGAATTCCAGGCTTGGAGGCAAGTTTCGGTTGCATAAAAACTACATGTACTGCAAAACAGAGCCTATGTAGGCTGCCAGTCCCCACAGGGGCTACCAAATAACCAATCACTGCCCATATTTGGAACCCCCAGGAATATTTTTCATGCTTGTGTTGCTCCTCAACTCTGTTTATATATGAATGTGGCTCACAGGTAACAAAGTTTGGGGACCCCTGCTGTAGATCAAACTGGGTTATTAGATCTGGAGATCTAATACGCTGTTTTTAAAAAAGGAATCTTGTAAACTGCCAATCCCACCAGAGAGTGGAGAAGCCACATGCAGAGTTTTACTTATTGAAGAAAACACAATTGCGCCCTTTTTTATTTAATTTACCTTTTGAAGCAAATACTACAACTTGTTTGATTTAATGTTAAATTTTTTGGTGAAAGCACTTTGTAGAAATCACTACAGCACTTTAGAAAAATCTGTGCATAGACTTTCTATGGTTTAAGAACACACCGATTAGTGCTGTAACACTTGAGTGACTGCACTGAATATTGAAAATATTGCACTAGGTTCTGTTATTTGGTTTTTTTTCATAGCCTGTGGAGCTCATATATAATTGTATCTTGATTTCATAATCCAGAGGAGGAACTGTGAAAAAGATCAGCAAAGGAAACAATTCAGGGGGTTTACTTGCAAATTTTGTTTATTTTTGCAATTCAACTCTGTTATACTTATTAGATCTGGAGCATTGTGCCTTCTCCTCCTTAACCTTACTGCACAGAAAGTGACCTATATAGTTCATATACAATGCAATTAAGACTTACAGTAAGTTCAGCATGGCTGGCTTGTAACTATTGAAAGCCTTTTTTGTGCCTTGAAAGCAGCACAATTCTGCCTTACACAAGAATGGACTTAATAACTCTGTAGCCATCTGTACTTTTACTTCTGAATATACCAGTTGCTGATTCCAAATGTTCTTCTAATGTTTTTATTAGCAATTGCTCAATAAAGGCAAAAATCAAAACTTGTGTATTTTCCTTTGCATCAGACCCTATTTAAAATTAACATATAATAGCAATGTACAGTAAATGTATCTATCTCTATCCATATACAGTATGTATGTTTCTTAGTCACTTCATTATCTACATCATCTACATTATTCTTCTGCCACTTCCCTGCTGATACCTCAAATTTCCTGCCTTTGGAGACAACTATTTTAAGGCCATTATAAGAAAGAACAATCTAGTAAAATACCATGCTTTGCTTCTCTGCAGTAACTGAATATTTACAACTTATTAGTCAGGGATCATACTGAGAAGGAAGGGAACAGTCTAATTTTCTATTGTAAACTGCTCGGTAAAATATATGAATATCCTTATTGGATTTATATAAAACCTCAGGTGTTCCTTTCAAATCTCAGTCTATGTTTTGTCAACAGCATTAATTCACTGCTTAATGAAACTGTCAACACTCATTACAGTTTTGAGTCTATGACTGAAACTCTTTAACTTAACAATGATGACTTTAGAAGAATAGCAAATGTTCCATCTGACCACAATCAAGCATCTGCTTCACTGATCGGCTCCATTCCCTGCTATTTTTTTTCACAGAATATTGCCAGCGAAGCATAAGGGATTTGGTAAATGATGTGCAGATTATTTGGATAAAGATAAATGGTAATGCATACCGGGGCTCATTTATTAACAATGGGCAAGTGTACAGCAGTCCAGTAGCAACCAATCAGAAAATAGTTTTTTAATATGCTTCCTGCGGAGGACTAATTACAATAAAATTTGGACTGTTTGCTATAGGTTACTGCCCTGGGGCAAATGTACCCACATTGTGTTTGAATACAATCTTTGCACAATAAACAGTAAATATTGTTTATTTTACAATACAATTTGGTGCCATAGAAAGTGCAAAAAAGTGTTTTAATGACGCTTAATGAAAAAGATGAAAATTGTTAAGGAAAAGAAAAGTCACAATTTTAATACATTTAGCAGAACTGCCCCCTTGAACTTATTTTACTTAGGCTGCCACCATTCCTGGTATTTAAAGGCAATTACATGTAGGCAGTTAAGTAGTTACCCTAGTGGTGGCTACCCATCTGGGCTGCACTCTGCTTCAGCCAAAAAGACAAAGTTAAAAATAGAGAATGGATAGACGGGAGCTTTTAAAAAGCACGGGTGAAAAACTAAATTGATTTCTAAATTATCATAAAAGCATGAACAGGTATCTGCCTAGAGACTTTCTACTAAACAGTTTAGTCAGGGTCGGATTTACATAGTGGGTGCCCCTAGGCCCACCGCCATTCACAAATTTTCATCATCAGGACTTGAGCAATGGAGATTGGCACATGGGAAATTAAAAAAACTATCACACCTGCAAATCGCTAGTGTTTCTGAACCAATGTGGGTGTGCCTGGGCAGCATGCCGCCCCCTAAAATCCTGTCACCCTAGGCCCAGGCCCAGGTGGCCTTTCCACAAATCCAGGACTGCGTTTAGTAGAAAGTCTCTAGGTATCTGACCTGTTCATGCTTTTTCACTTTTACCCGTGGTTTTTAAAAACTCCCGTCTATCCATTCTCTATTTTGCCACCATTCCTGGAGCTTCTAAATCCAGCTTGCATTTTTATGCTCCAATACTGTATTGTGCTACCATCTTTGCTGGTTTGGTACAGTAGAGGCCTGCTGCCCTGGGCTGTGCATATCCACATATGTGGGGTTCTAATAGGTAGTGCAATGCACATTGTGTTTTAAACTTTTTTTTTCAGGCAGAATTAATTCAAACTTCAATATTCAGTACAGTGACCCAGAGGCAGCATATAGTCACATATTTGCTGTCATGTACACACTGAATATGCAATATATAATTGGGAGAAAATGTATAAATTTCTGTCTGCACCTTAGTCTCTGTGAATAGTACTTGCATTCCTGTACTGAACATACCTTTGATGTTATGTTAAGTACAAGGTTCATGCCACTTTCCTGAGGAGCAGTGGACTTAACACTTGCCTTATACTGTACTGTATCTGCAGTTTCTTCAAGAAGAGAGAAGTCTACAGATCATCAGTTTTCACTGTTACAAATGCCATGCCTGAAAATGAAAGACACTTTCTTCTAATCTCCTTTCATCCATATAATTGATTGCTTTCAAAATCATCTTCTAAGTTATTACTAGGTTAAATAAAACAACCTCAACAAAGAACCATGTGGCAGCACTTATAACCTTAGTCTGATTGAAGATTAAGAGCACAACCGGACAGCCCATAATATAATCCTTCAGCCAATTGTCTTTCCATGCATAACTAGAGCAATAGATCTTGTATAAAAAGCATACATTACAGACACACTCTATGTCGTACCAGATTTAGTTCAGTGATTTAAAATATGCATATTTTAGAAAAGAGCATTTAGGATTTCTTATTAAAGGGGACCAGTCATGTAGACATAAAAAGCTATATCATAAAAGTCCTTTTCAAACTACGTATACATGAAACCCACTTTCTTTTTTTAATTAAAGCATCTATACCTGTTATAAACTTATTTAAAATGTCAATGTATATTGCTTGCCCCTTCTTTATGCCTTAGGCCATGGATCGCCAACCTTTTTTACCCATGAGACACATTCAAATCTTAAAAAAAGTTGGATAGCAACACACACAAGCAACAAGTTCCTTAAAAGATGTTGTTGATTACTGGTGGCCCCTATGTGACCTGGCAGCCTACAGAAGGCTCTGCATGACAGTGAACTTTGGTATTTATGTATTCAAAACTGGAATTCAAAAATATGCACCTGCTTGGAGGCCATGGCTAGTGATGGGCGAAACTCCCGCGTTTCGCTTCGCCGAAAAATTCGTGAATTTCCAGAGAAATTCGCGAATTGCCGAAAAATCCGCGAAACAAGTCGCGCATCGGTTTTGACGCGCGTCGCTTCCGGCGCACGTCGCATCAAAAACGACGCGCGACTCGTTTTTGTTGGCGAATTTTTCTGCGATGAATTTTTGCTGCCGTTTCGCGAATTTATTCGCCAGCGGCGAATCGCGGGAATTCGCCGCGAATTCGCCCCTGGCGAATAAATTCGCCCATCACTAGCTATGGCAGCAACAAAGGGTTGGTGAGCAACATGTTGCTCCTGAGCCACTAGTTGGGGATCACTGCCTTAGGCATAGAGGTGGGACAGTCAACGTTACTGCCCTCCCCATATTGCGTTACCTCCCCATCTAATTGTGTAACCAGTGCATTGGCATAGGCATCAGGTTGCCCATTAGTGCATAAACAAGATTTTGGTGTCATACAAAGCTTACCTTGATAACAGTGTCGTCAAAATGGTGCCTGCCTGCTTACCGTGAATTCCAAGACTAAAAGAAACAAGATTTAAATAATTTATATAGTGTATAGTGAAGTTTATTTTGCTTGACTAACATTATAAAATATGGTTTAAAATGATTTCTTATGGTGACAGGTCACCTTTAAAAGAGAGAGAGAAACAGCTGCAGGATACATTCACAAAAATGCCATTTAAAACATTGCTTGCGATTTATAATTACATTTGCCATATAGGGGGGAATGTAATTAAATTCGCAAAGAGAAAAACAATTCGCACCAATAAGAATAAAAATCCACATCTCGGAATGTAATATTGTTTCTTAAACTGTTATTGCATTATGAATTTTAATTGCGCACTCTTAAGAAATGCTTGAAGGTGTTGTAATCTTATGGAGCAAACATAATGACTTTTATTACATTTATTGAGCATTGGGGCAAACTGTAAAGTTGGCAAACGATCTTCCACTGTCGGAAGTGGTGGCTAAACAGTTTTCCATTGCTGACTTTTATTACATTACCCACGTAGAGTTTAATCATAGTTTTAAAAAACACTACAATTCAATGTTGCTAAATGGGCCTCTGAGACATAAAGGCTTATTTGGTTCTGCCCCAGATACAAGAGCAAGAGTGATAAGAGGCTTATAATTGGGACAGGGGATACCCACCTACAGTATATATGTAAGTGCTGCACTCACTGCATATGGGAAACACCAAAATCCTTTCACTGAATATGGTGAGAACACACAGTTGGTTTGAGTCACTCAATTGGGAAATATATGATAATGGCATAGTGGTATAGTTCAAAGTGAATGAAATAATGTTTGTAATTTGTAAAGAGGCTAAATAACTAAACTATACTATAATTAACTGCAGCATTGTCACATGAGGGAAATAGCTGTGCCCTGTGGAGAACAATGAAAACTTACAGAAAGCAAAGTTTTGGCTTTGGTTCATGTCTTTGTCTTTGTTCGTTCCTCTAGGTTACACTGTGACAAGTTACTAGATGGGCTCATTTATATTTGGATGAAATGCTGGCAGTTTTATTTGAATATTTAAACTTCAATGAACTGTATATGTTTCTTTCAAAGCCATTGTACCTCTCACCCTTTATAGGAACTTTTGAAGCCACCATTATCTCAAAGTATCATGCCATGGTGACACATTGTTTAGAGAAAACCAATATGACTCTCAGCTCTCCTTACATGTATAAAGGGAATTGTTCTTGAAAGTGAGAATGGCAATGCACCAATGAACAACCTGATGCTTTCAAACATTTTAAGCTTCATCTTTATGTATAACCAAATGAATATTTAATCTATTGGTGCTGCATTGCAGAATATGTTGGTTCTGCATAAATGTATGGAAATAACAATTCTGTCGTGCTATCAGATTTTGATAAATAATATCCTAAATGTACCATGGCATTATTGGCATAACTGCATTGTGTGTTTGCAGTCTAAAGCTCAGAGCAATTGAAAATTATATTTATTGTTTTTATCAAATTCTCTGCCTCTGCTAAACTCTGTTTGATCATATTTAAATCTATCTAGCAAACATGGCTGTAAACAAGCTTTTAAAATAAAGAGTAATCAATACCATCATACATTTTGAAGAATATTGCTCTGAGCCTACATTTATAAGATGGGTTTTGCAGGGAAACGTAGACATAAAGCTAATAAATTAGAAAAGCAGTTTTCTGACATTAGGTAATCTGTAATTGAAACCAGAAAAGTAGACTTGATGTAATGCTCTAAGGATGTAATTGTACAAGTCTCTCTTATACCATCAGTGAAAAAACATACTGTTATATGTTGTTGCACTGTGTATTTTCTGTAGCTCCCAGTTATATTGATCCTAGTGTGCGATGTAACTATGACTATTAAATAAGATTTTAAGCTCTGTGAGGACAGGAACTTATTTAAATGACTGAACATATGGTGTAGATTACTAATATGGGCAGTGATGTGAAAAAAAGAAAGCTATTAACATTGGCAGATATCACAATGTTTCCTATTGGGAGAAATTGTAATCTGTGTATTATTTCTGTATTATTTTTGAGAACACAGTTTGGGTGATACTGACATTGATAGGAATGTCACATTCCTACAAAAGTATTTGTACAAACTTGGCCCAAGTCCCCCATAACCCAGAAGTATTTACCAGTGTTGACACTCTGACCTGTCTGGGAGTGAAAAGTTGGTTGAGTAACTCATATTGGACTGGAGGTAATGTGATCCTTCAATAAGCTGGAGTAAACTTTACAGTTGTTATTATTATAACATTTTTATTTCAATTGTAACATGTCAGTATCACTTTAAGTGGGAATTTAAATCCTGTTTTTTGGCTAAATATTTTATATGCAAAAGCACTTGGGACTGTTGTACCTAGAGAGGTAAGCGTTTGTTATTTTGGCCAGTTGGAGTACTTTTACATTTGCATTCTAGTATATAGAAAGATAGCATCACCTCCTAGCCAAAGCAGAATTTATAAATGGGCAACCGAGGGCCTATGCTTTTTTTTAAAGAAAATAAATAACCTCCAAAGCCACAGAGACTAACTAATTAATATGACAGCAGCTGTCAAATGCTGGTCGTCACTCACTTCCACAAGCTAAGGTGGTCCAGTGAGGTCTGATGCTTAGGATAGAGGTCTATCATGATGGTGTCTGGCATCACATGGAAAGTGATGTCCTGCTTTCATTGGATTTTTTGTGCAAAAATGTTTATAAATATTGCAAAAGAGAGAGTAGAGCTTCTCATTCAATAGCATAATCCAGATTGAGACTACAATATTGCACATCAGAGAGCACCATCTTCCTGAAGTGATGAAAAAAAACAACCCAAACCCTTCTTCAGACCAATGAAGAAATAAAGAAATGAAGAATAATAAGCAGAATATTGAGAAATAATGAAAACTATGATTTACAGTATCAAGTAATAACAGGATGTGGGCATAGGCAAACGCATGAAATAAGTTACCAACAAAAATGTCATACAAGACATTACTTTATGGGTTTTTTTTGGACGTTTTGCTACCTAGAGATTTAGGATTTTGATACAAGCCCTAGGCGTCTTAAGTACAGAAAACATCACATTATGTCTTAATCCAAAAATGAGAATATGTGCACAATGGATATTCTGCTACTGACCCCTGATGCAGCTAAGCACTACTAACAACTAACTAATAAAATGAATTATATTAAGCAATTGATTTTTCTATTGATTGGAGGAATGCATTAATATTAGCGTTTGGCCAAATATAGGATCCAAATGCAGCTCAACCAAATTGGAACCCTAATTTACATGGCCAAATTAGCAAAATTATAGGGAAGAAAATTGTAATTTTATAGTCATGAGATCTTTTATAAGGTCACATGAAAAACAGGTTGTAGATTTGGTTCATCTAGGCACTGAGATATACAGTAGCCAAATCAGAATCATAATAAAATACAGGTTTTGATGCATCTCTAATTGATTGTTGCCATTCTGTTTTTATTTAATCTTATTAACATTTTGCCCTCATAACCTTAACCTTGTTCTTATTTACATTACAAGATACAAATCTGAAAATTTTCCTAGTTTATTGGTCTTGCATTTGTATCATAGGGAGTGCTGGGACATGGCTCTAGGCTACAGTCAGATGGTTAACTTCTATTCCACACGCTACACAAGGGCTAGACGATGCATTTATCCTCATAATTGTTAATAATGAAGAAAACCCCTGGTATAAAAAAGGTTATTCCTACAATATAAAAAGTGTTTCTCACCGCATACAGCAGTTGGTTTGGGTACACAATGCCCTGAACCTCTCGCTTGAAAAAGGGGGAGGAGAGAAGATGACCTCCACCACTACAACCCTGTTCATACAATTAGTTTTGTTCTTAGTGGATTGTTGCTTTGACTGGGGTACAGCCGCCCCGAGTCCGTCGCCAAGAAGAGAACGATATAACCTGTAGTCAATCTGTTTGGCAGCGCACTCCAGATCTCAGAAGAAGAAGCCACCAAAGTCAGGATTCCATGTTAAAAAAATATGAACATTAATCATTTGCATAAGCGTCTGAGGTCTGACGCGTTTCGTGTCTACGCACTTCTTCAGAGACCCACAGTCTGGTTGTGCCTTTTGCTCTTTTAGTGCCACAGTTTACTTGCACAGGGTACTCAGAACTCAGAACTCTTAGCATCTTACTGAATAGGCCTGTCTTTGTCAAATTGTGTCTATTGTCCCCACTTCTTACTGTGCTCTCCCCTCGCCTGTCAGTGTGGATGTGCACACATGTTCAAGGGGGTAAGATGGCTTCCTGGGTCACCTAGGGCATCTGTTAGGCTTGGCCTGCCTCTAACACAAACTGTTTGTACACAGAGTAGCACTGTTGCAACTGCTCACATATTTGTAGACTGGCCATTGTCCATTGTTACACTGAGCAATCAGGTTCAACTTTAACTATTTATTTTATCAGTGTGTGCCTCCAATAGTTGATTTAAAGTTGCTCCTCCAAAGATAGATAGATAGAGATCCTGAATAATGGGCCTATAAATGGGGCCTAGGATATTGGCCAGGCCACAGAGAACATTTAGGATGGAAACACTATCCGCCTAATAGTTAAATGTCTTTATGTATATAGAAGGATGGGTGATGGGTGCAAGAATTAAAGTTTTGTGTTTCTAACTTGGGTCATTTAATGCAGACAGTACTCCCCTATGTTGTCTATGTTAAAGGTAAACTAAAGCTTGAGTAAACAAGTAGCTAGAAATACTGCACATATTCTTTTTTGCTGATTCACATGCTCTGTGCTGCTTTCACATACTGAACTTCAGGCTGATTAGTAATAGATAATTACTACATGTCAGTATGGGAACCAGTACAATTAGCTTCAGAATTTAATAATCAGCCCTGTAGCATCAATTTATATTACAGACAACATTTTCTGCTCCATAATTTGTGACTACCCCTAAGCTTAGCTTCTCAACAGCTGCTCAGAGCCCACTGAGCATGTGAGTGTTGCTGACACTTTCCAAAATGGTGACCCCCTGTGACAAGTTTGAAGTCCTGGATCATTCCTGCTTTTGAGACGCTTAAACTTTAGGCTTAAGTTCAGTATATAAATTATGGCATTTTTAGCCATATTCATTTTTAGGGTTTAGTTTTCCTTTATGAAAGTCTCTGGAGATGGTATCATTCTGCTGGATGAAGCCTTACAAGTTGATATTTCTGCATACACAACCTAGCCAGAGGTCATATGTTGGAAAAGCAGAGTTGCTGGCAGCTGTTGAAGGTATCCAGAGCATATCACTCACTCGACAGAAAATTACATCTGTTTGGGAAACTGTAATCCAACCGCTGCCTGTGGTGCATTTTATAGTGAACATCCTTCACCAGGCCCAGAGGTTGGTATTAATGTCTTTTGCTTTTAACAAAAACATGTTCGAACAGTAGCATATACAAGCAGCCCTAGAAATTGACTTTGCAAGTTTCAGCCTTGTTGGTCACCAAGCAAATTGAGTGTGGGAGTGATTGAGCAATGCCCCTATCAACTAATAACAAATTAGATTTGCTAAAATCCCCCGTGTGCTATAACATCACAATTGTTTAATGTTCTATTGTAACTACAAATCAATAGAGTCAATTGTTCAAATTGATTTGTAGTACTGAAATAATATTTTTCCTTTGCTCTCTATATAATCACTATTATGTTTGCTAATTATTTATTAGCAGTAATAACATTACATTACATTTTAATCTCTTCTTTTGATTATGGTCTGGATTTCATTGGATACATTAATATAATAGTTTATAATATAATAGCTTTGCCCATTCATATATTTTTGCAAAATTTGTTGTTATATATATATGATTATTAATGTTTGCAGATAATCTATATGCATATTGAGTGAGTGAATTAATGAATAAAAGGAAATAAAAGGGTTTGCCTTAGGAGAGTCAAGTAAAGCATAACCATATTCAAAGGGAATACTACAGTGTTTAATCATCTAGGGCAGATTTATCACCATTGAAACCTGTGTTTTTACCATAATTTTCTTTTGAGGCAAATATTTCAAATTCATATTTTAGCTTCCAAAACGAAAATGTTTAACATTCATAAAGCACGCAAAAACTAAAATAAAAATATTCTACATCTAAAACCTAGTATGTTAATGTATATTTGAATTGTATTTTCACATTTCTAATTATTTACAATTCAAATTTTCCAGGTTAGTAAAAAATTTCACAGATTTATTGCAAAATGAAGGGCAAATTGTGATTTCACTGTGTTCCGTTTATTTCTTCACACTTTTAATTCAACATGTTGTTGATTTTAGTTTTTTCTTAAATAAGTGCAGATGTGAAATTTGAGTTTTTTCTAATGAAAAAGATTGCAGAAATTGCAGGAATGAGAATTTTGATAAATAAATTTGATAAGCTGGCCATAGATGTTAAGATCATCATCGTGAAACCACGATTAACTTGAAACGATCGTAAGATCATATGAATTGTCCATCAACTGAAAAAGACCATTTCAGGTGATACGAGAAACTGTTCACTTGCTGACGCTTAGGAGGAGGTTGTTCTCCTGACACCAGTTCTCTAGGTTCATTGTCTCCTCCAGGTAGGTCTTCTCGGAGTTGTCAGAGATCAGGCCCACCACAACAGTGTTGTCAGCAAACTTGACAATGGAGGTGGTGTCTGACATGGCTACACAGTCATATAAGTACACAGTGAGTACAGAAGGGGGATTAAAACACAGTCCTGAGGCGCTCCAGTACTGAGTGAGATGGAGGGAGAGACATGTTCTCCCACCCTCACTGATTTGGGTCTGACTGTGAGAAAGTTGAGGATCCACTGACACAGTGATGGGCTGAGTCCAAGATCCATCAACTTGGGGGCAGATTT
>CM044448.1:86091001-86114721 GCA_024363595.1 Xenopus borealis | reverse complement strand
GTAATGTAGTGGCTGTAACATACACCTCTATTATACGTTTAAGTTCGCGCTCTATGCAAATTAGGCATCTCTAGCATAGATGCGCATTGTTTAGCAAAGTAACGGTAGTGCTACTTCCCTACCGTTCGCTGCCCTGAGTGAAAATTTGCATCATAGTGAATTTGCGTAGCGCTTGTGAAAATTCGCCTGGTGAAGTGCGGCGAACGCCAGCGAAGCTGTTGCTGGTGCATTTACACACTTTAGTGAATCTGCCCCTAAGTGTTTAGCCTCAGCGAGACAAATACTTTTCTGGGTTCCACCTAAGGTGAGCTTCAAAGTGGAAAATACTGCCTGTGTTTGTCTGTTGAATCTCCTTATTTACAGAGATCCTATCTCTATGTGGCACTGTGAGTATACATTTTTTTTGGTTGTTCTTTATGTTCTTTAATGTGTTCAGTGCTCATACAGATAGAGTCACTTGGATTTGTAAGTTAAATGCGTCGTGACTCAAGGCTAATTGAAGAAACTGTGTTATCTAAAGTTATCTTAACTCATTTAATGCATTTAACCTTTTCATTAGCATACCAAAGCACCATTGTTTTCAATGATGAACTCTTTAATTGGATGGGATGCTGTGACACAATATTCTGTGCTAAGTGAGATAAATGAGATAGATGAGTTAAGTCACGACGCATTAAACTTACAATCCAAAGTGACTGCATCTGTATATGACTGCTTGTTCCTGGAAATAAATACTTTTTCTAGTTAGGGTAAATAAAACCACTGGTGCCCATTTCTTGCACCTTGGTTACAGTTGCTATACACCCTGCATCCAGCCCGCTGCAAGGGCTTACCCCTAAGAAAGAGTGTCTCATTTGTGGTGTCACACCACTTAGAAAGTGGCCTAAACTGACCACAGTAAAGTCAATTTATTATAGCGCTACATCTGTAAAATGAATAACTTTACTATAGTAAAGTCTCTAACTTTAGACTAGGTTGATTTCCATAAGCACTTTAAATAAAATGTGGAATGCAGGTGCAGTAAATATCTTTACAGGTTTATACATTGTAAATTGGATGATTTCGGTTCCCCAGTCATCTACTGGAAATTGCTTGCCATTGGCTAAAAATACACAAGCTCAAAGATTGTGAGATTTTATTTATTCAGGTTTCATTTCTAATTAATTATTTCAACAATCTTTCAATGGAAATGACTCAATGGCACATAACACGTTAGAAGAGTCTAGCTTCAGGTTTAATGTTACATTACATCAAATTGAGTTTAAATTAATGATTTAAAAAGTAATGCTTAGCGAATTTGCAGCTCTAATCTGGGCACTGTAGACTGGCTTTAACTTAATAGGTTTGTACACATTGAGAGCACTCATATCCATGGTGTGAGCACACAGCATATTTATTTTGGCACAAATGTTAGGAGAAATCTGGGACAGAACATATTAACAGTGTACCAGGATTATTAAAGAATTCAAGTTGTATCAGGCCTTACTCTTAGAAGGCTGCTATTGGTAGGGATATTTACATTTTTTTTACTACTTAATGCCAGCAGGATTTTATTTCTGATTTATGTGTTCACCAACAATTTTTGTTGGACATCGCACAGAAGGTATTTTTTTATCTTTCAACAGTAGTAAACTATATAACCCAGGACCCCACATTAAAAGTTCTTAAGTGATGATCAATATACAGTATAGTGAATAAAGTACTCCCTCTTGTAAAATATAAGGATATTATAAGTTACCGAGGAGTTTCTTGACCATGTTTTCATACAGGTCATGGACAAAAAGGATATCAGAACTGACCATTTATAAAGATATAATTTACAGGATATTCATGGCTTTTGTGTATTATTAGTTAATTTCAACCAGAGGGATGCTTATCTGTGCCATTCTTGCAGTGTTATCTTTTTTCTAGTCCTAGATATGGCTTATGGGAATTCAGCTTTCTCAGCCTTAGTTTCTCTGCATTAATTTTGCCTCTCCAGGATTTTTTCCAACTTAAACATAAGGGACCACTGAAGCTTTTGGTATTTAATGTTAATAGGAACATATTTTCTCATAATTGATTCTTGAAAGTTTTTGGCCATATGGTAGTTTATTATGTAGCAGTGCCTGCCTGTAAAATCACATTAACATTTCACTACCTGACAATCTAAAATATAGAAGTGAAAGTAAGACTGGTACGATAATGAGACATTACTGTTAAGCATTTCTTATTTAAGGATTACAATATCTCCCAGGTAGATATTATATCCAGAATATCCTCATTTGGCTCTTACCTAGACAGACCATACTTACAAATGAAGGGCACAGGGGATAGTCCATGTGCTCTGGACAATCTGGACTTTTGTACAATGCCAAGAATCAATAAACCCTCAAAAAACATGCCGTGATCGTACAGATGCAGCCACTGGGATTGGTGAGTTAAATGTGTCGTGACTCAGGGTTAATTGAAGAAACTGTGTTATCTAAAGTTATCTTAACTCATTTAATGCATTTAACCTTTTCATTAGCATACCAAAGCACAATTGTTTTCAATGGTGAAATCTTTAATTGGATGGGATGCTGTGACACAATATTCTGTGCTTTGGATGGGATGCTGTGACACAATATTCTGTGCTAAGTGGGATGAATGGGATAGATGAGTTAAGTTTTTCTGTGTTAAATGTACAATCCAAAGTGGCTTCATCTGTAGGTTTGAGGATGCATGGAAAATATCTGCAAGTTTAAAGGAAACAGACACTTACGAAGGAAGTGATTGTTTATATGTAACACACCTGTAGGTGGGCCTGAGAATTGTGTGTAGTGTTACCTGCTGCTAGTTTATCCCAGACACTCGGATGCTATGGGCAACTCCCAGTGTGTAATGGTCCCTTTAAAGAAGAAGGAAAGTCTGTTAGCACTTGGGGGTGCCAAATGTTAGGCACCCTCAAATGATTGTATTGACTTACCTGAACCCCCGGGCCAGTGCTCTGATCATCAGAAAACTGCACCAGCCCGGGGTTTTTCTAGCAAGCACCATGAAGAGATCTTCTTCTGTCTTCTTTTTTCTTCAAATTTCCCTGGGGCAAACACAAGCTCAGTAGAACAAAATAGCCAACTTTTTAGTTAAAAGTCAGCTATTTTGTTCTACTGTGCATGCATTCGACCCAGGGGCCCAGGGCACCCTAAGTGCTAATAGATGTTCCTTCTCCTTTAAAGGGGAAGTCAACCCCTCCGGTTGTAAGACCCCTCCTCCCCAGCCTACCTCTCCTCGGGCTATTGCCCCTAACTTGTTAATTACCCCAAAGTCCAAGTCCCCTCCAGGCATGATAACGAGCGCCATCTTGTCCCACACTGTCTTCTTCCTTGATCCAGCGTCACATGTGCAGTAGTACGCATTTGCCGGTTGGTACTACTGTTTTCACGAAGTTTTAGCATTTCCTTTTTCAGAAACTTTGTGAAATTTGGGGCGCATGCACAGGCAAATGCGACCTACTGCACATGTGCCGCCAAACGCCACTGGATCAAGTAAGAAGACGGAGCAGGACAAGATGACGCTGGTGACTTGCCTGCAGGGGACCTAGACTTTGGGGTAATTAACAGGTTAGGGGCAATAGGGGGGAGGTGGGGAGGAGGGAGGGGACCGATGGGGGGAGGGGATTGGGGTTTGTGTCGGGAGGGTTGACTTCCCCTTTAAGCACCTTACCATCAGGTGGATACTGGGTGTCTCCTGGTGCACAAATCAATCAGGCTGAAAGTAACAGCAGTCAAACATATAAACTTATTTTGACAATGGCAGATGATATGGCTCACAACAGTTAGGCAGTATAGCTCTTCAAATACAATCCATTTCGGGGGATAGTGCAGCCTGTCTTGGGGATTTTTCCCAGCACTAGGGATCCAATGGAGCATCTGGCTCCTTCGCATTTTCCCTGCTCCTGAGCTTACCCACTTAAGTCCCAGTCTGGCGGCTTAATCACGCAAGGGTGCTAACCCCAACTACTCTCCTTGTTGATTATTACACAAACATCTGTCACTAAATAAACTTTCTCTAACTTGGGCCTGATACTGCTATGACCCACTGCTGTACACAACTCCCTGCAGGTTGGGATCCTGGAAGCGAGAACCCTGAGCATGTGTCTTATACTTTTAAACACTGCCAACTACTAGGCAAACCTTGAACTAGATCAGAATGGAGTCAGAATCAAAGGACCACTTAGGTGTCCAGATACAGAGGAAACTGCCTGAGTAAAATATCTAACTCTCTAAATATAATATGTATGATACAACAACCATAGAATTCTTATAGAATACACTTGTGAGCTTGTTCTCCCTGGAGAACTACAGGCAATGAACTAAGATGCATAACTTACAATCATCCAATGTAGTAAGAACACTATGCCCCACTGAGCACATTGAACACTGAATATTTCATACTTAAACTTTGAGAGAGAGAATGATATTATAGTGCAGTTCAATTCAATCAAAGTGTATAGACTAGTCTCTACTGGTTCAACTGAAATTAGGAGTTTCTCCTGATTATATGGTTATAATCTTGCTTCAATTATGTGCAATGCACAGTAAGTAACTTATCAGTTGGTCTTTTTTCTCATTTGTACTTTGTACTTGGCCTTTTTCCAAATAGAAAACTAAAGATTTATGTTGTTGCTAGGCTCTGTGACTCTGTTAAATGTCAACAAAAAGCATTAACAGAGCAGTCCAAAGTCTAGACTATGTAGTTGAAAAATTTTAAGTATTGCAATAAAAACCATAAATAATAAGGACTAGTTAGAATGGCATTGTTTACTTCATCATAAAAGCTGTTAGTAAGATGGATTCTCTCTTTACAAGAAGGCTTGGTAAGACATGGAAAATTATAGATGAGCTGGTAGTGTGGCCACATAATCTGCTTAGGGAAAATTCACTTAAACTTATAATTATGATTATAATTCCCATGTACTTGGAGTTGGCAAACTGCTAACAATTGAGAAATGAGACAATTACATATGGATATTGATAGTAATTGTTCAAGCAGACCAATAGAAGCAGGACACATTATTGCAAATTTCCTCACGATCCAGTCATTGCCATAAAGTGAAATAACCCCATATTTTCTCACCTTAACTATAATTATGGGAATGACTGTAGCAGGATTTTGTGTCCATTAATAGCCTCTTACAAAACATCAACTAATGCGTGGTAACTTGCACTTTTCTATTTTCGAGTTGAGAACGTTAAAAACCACATAACTTTCTTATTGAGAATGTACTCCAAAATATTTGTAATTAACTTATAAAGTTCATTTGTGTCAAATCAAAGAATTTTATTTGCAAGGTGCATAGCATTTTGAACTAATACTTGTTTATTGTTTATATTCTGAAGCGAAAATCATAAACTCTCAATTATTTGTTTCTGTGAAAAATGTAGGCAATCATTAGAAAATAGCCAGTATATGTTTAGAATGATCATTATTTCTGAAAGTAAGACATATGCTTTAGGATAATGGTCTCCAGACTCATTAATTCAATAAAGTAAGTTTATGTGCACCAGAAAACTGAATTATACACTATGTATTTGAATATAACTGAACTCCAGGGTGACACTTAGTTTAAAATATTATGTAATGGATATTTTCAAAATAATCAACACTGGTTAGTAATAAAATAAACTCTGCTAGCCAAATTATTTTGTTTATATTATTTTTGTGGAAACAGAAAATTAAAAAGAAAATGGACAGGGGAAATGTTGCAAATAAATACTCCATTTATTTTTTCCAGAAAAATGGAAATACTATTTAACGAATAGCAACAACAGAGTTCTAAATATAGTATATAGTTTATTCTTAATTATTCATTAATTAGAACTTTTATGCCTTTCATGGATTTTAAGCAAGGGGCAAGTCTACATTGACCTTTGGTGTCTGGTGGGTACTTTCTGGGGCAAGGGTCGAAGTGAATATTCAAATAAAATTCAAATTTGAAAAGTTAAAATTTCGAAGTAATTTTGCGCTACTTCGATTATTGAATAGGCCAAAATTCAATTGAATAAAAAATCCTTCCAATCATTTGATTTGAACGATACGATTGAGTAATTCAAATGATTTTTATTTGATCGAAAATGGACCTATTCGATCAAAATAGGTAATTTTTTGATCGAAAAAGCCCTTAAAAACAATTCGATGGTGGAAATTCAAAGTATTTTCACTTTGAAATTCAACACCCTTAGTAAATCAGCCCCTATGTGAAGCATTATGCTGGTCAACACAGTGTTCCAGAGATCCACCACAAAAATTCATGTACAATATTGTGTGTAAGAGAGACTTCTATCAAGTTGAGAAAGGACAAAAATGGGTATTTGCCACCATCTTAGCACTTTGCAATTATAATATTACAATTTACAGAATTTTTTATGATATATTTGGAAAATACGATAACAGCTTTACAGATATGGGATATATTATCCAGAATGTTTGGGACATTTAGGGGCAGATTTAGTGAAAAAACTTCTAAATTTGACCATCAAAGTTTTTTAAAGGGCTTTTTTAACTTTTTCTAGGCTTTTTCTAGGACATTTCTAACAAACAAAATCTGTTGTATAGACTGACAATGCACACTAAGACAACAGTTATGTTTTTGCTTAGGACATCATCCTTTTCAAGACTGGCCCAGCAGGTACAAATATTATTGCATGAAAGACATTATATCTGAACTTAGAGAAAAGAACTAAGTATATAATATGGTCAGAGCTGCGCAATCTGTTGCACTCTAAAAATAATTGTAAATAATTCATGTTAATGATATGGTTTGTAAGAGCTGTTAATTGGAGATATTTTTAAAATGGACATGTCCAGTCTTCAGCCCTCCAACCCAAGGATAGAGTCTCAGTACTGTAGTTAATTTACCTTCCAGCCTTAGGTGAATCCATCTTTCCTGCATAACTGGATTCTCATCAATTAATCTTTCAAATAACCAAATTTGTGCTTCACTTTTTCCCAGCTGAGAGACACGTCTGTTATGTCTAGTTGCTGGTGTCTAAGGGGCACATTTACCAAGGGTCGAAGTGAAAATTTGAACAAAATTCTAATTTCAAAGTAATTTTGGGGTACTTCAACAATCAAATGGACCAAAATTTGATTTGATTTGAAAAAAATAGAATATTCAAATTTCAAAG
Organism: Xenopus borealis; assembly: GCA_024363595.1. Lineage (NCBI taxonomy): Eukaryota > Metazoa > Chordata > Amphibia > Anura > Pipidae > Xenopus > Xenopus borealis. Next base: position 86,107,573 of record CM044448.1, on the reverse strand, counting down.
TACTGGCCCTTTAAAAATCCTTAGAATTTGACTATTTGGCAGCATAAAGCTGCCAAATTGCCATTTTAGCCTATCGGGGAACTCACAGAACTTGTCCTGAAATTTTTTCTAAGTTCTGAGAAATCAATGGATTTTGGTGGAAATTATTCAAATCGTTTGATTCAATTGAACGATTCGAACAATTTCCACCAAAATCCTTCGATTTCTCAGAACTTAGTTTTTCATTGAATGAATGAAGTTTTTTCCACTTCGAAATTCGACCATTAGTAAATCTGCCCCTAAATGTCTTTTATTCACCTTCAAGTTAACTTTTAGTATATTGTAGAAGGACCAATTCTAAGAAACTTTTCAATTGGTCTTCATTATTTATTTTTCATAGTTTTTTAATGATTTGCAATATTCCTCTGTTTCTTTGCAGCTTTCAAATGGGGGTCACTGACACCATCTAAAAACAAATGCTCTGTAAGGCTACACATGTATTGTTATTGCCACTTTTTATTACTTATCATTCTATTCAGTCCCTCTCCTATTCATATTCCAGTCTCTTATTCAAATAAATGCAGGGTTGCTAGGGTAATTTGTACCCTAGAAACCAAATTGCTGACACTACAAACTAGAGAGCTGCTGAGTAAAAAGCTAAATAACTATAAAACCACAAACAATAAAAAATGAAAACCAATTGCAAATTGTCTCAGAATATCACTATCTACCTTATACTAAAAGTTACCTCAAAGGTGAACAACCCCTTTAATATTAGTATATAGTAAGCAACTAGATATAGTCAGCATTCTCTGTGGCTGGCCCCTTAGATGACCAAATCTGCCACCCTGCAGTAATGGTACCACACACTGACACAGTTTTGTGTGAATGCTTTCATATGTACTAAGTAAATGTCAATAACTGAAGAAAGATCTGTAAGGTCCTCTACTTGTGTCTTATTAGACTATTTAGAAAACACACCATGTAGATCTACTGACTATATAAGATTTTCAACAAATGTTATAGCCATACCTATTCCAAAGATCACAGCCTTGTCTCTAAGTAGAAAAGATTCATTTAAACTCCACCTGCCTACCTCCTTATTTTATTTATGGTACATTTCACTTATTCCATATGAATTCAAATAATTTTGTCAGTAAGTGAGACATCCCTTTAAGCTAAGCATTTCCCATAGCAATGTCAGTGCTCCGTAGGTTACTGTGCCCTAGCTCTTGTAAGAAAAGCTGCTATATGTCATGTCAGAGTGTATTAAACACAGACAGGAGAGGCTGTGCAGCTCATGCACCAGTTTTAATTATTTTCCATAATTGTCATTTTATTTAAAATATTTAAAATTTTCTTTTCTTTTCTGCTTCTACTTTTTTTTAATGAAACTAAAACACCAAAGAAAATGAGTTGCAATCAGGAACTCAGAAGAATATTAATGGTTGCAGCAGATATCATTCCCACTTAGAATGAATGGTACTGGTGGTCTAAAAGGGGTGCGACGGGGATGCCCGCTCAGTCTCCTTTGATCTGCATTGTCCTACTAATGGTTGATGTTCTTCCGGGTTTCACTCACCTTCTCTGATCCTCTGCTATTTTGGTATAGGTCACGTCTGACGTCACGCGGGAGCGAAATTCAATTAGTTAAGGGCACAGGTGCCAGTTGTATATTGCCGCCCAAAATAAAGGTCTAATTATTTAGTTTCCTGTGTGCTATTTTCTGTGATTCTGATCTTTTTTTGACCCTGCCTGTTCTTGATATTGTCTAAGTCTGCTGACTGTCCAGACGCTAGCCTGTTTATTGACTTCTCTGTTGGACTGTACTTTGTATTCATTTTGTTTGACTTCATTTTCTGTGACCTCAACTACCCTTACATCTCCTGAATCTGTACTGGATGTTCCTGTTTGGTATCGACCTGGCCTGTCCCCACGTTTCTCCATTCCTGTACTACGTGCGCTTCCCTTGCCTGGGAACTCTTTCCCTGGTCCTCTCGCCCTAAGACTTGGTGGCACCCAAGTAGCGGAGGGCTCCTACCAAACCAAAAGGTAGTTTTTATAGGTGGAAGACTGACCTTGGGAATTGTTCTTGGTTTGGGATACCTATCATGACAGTTAGAAGGACCTTGCCCAAGGTTTTACATATATTAGTGTGCTGTAGTTTATTTGTCACATTAGATCTCATATGGAGAAATATAGGAGAAGCGCTTGAGAAGGGTAGGAATTTAAGAATAACCGCAGTAGTCATTTTAGGATGTTCTGGACCCACTGAATACAAAGCAGAAGATGTTATTATTTCTCCCACTGTGCACTCAAGACTCAACATTTTCCCATGGTCTAGTAACCGATATCATATAGTCACGTAAATGCTCCTTGCTTTTTTTGTTGGTATTGCACCTTTTATCACAATAGATCTGATATTGTGAGATTTTACCATCCACAGGGCATTGCCAGTGAAAATGTTTTTTCCATTTTGATGGTCAGTATTACTTCTGGGCAGCAGATTCACACTAGCTATGGGCTTTGTGGTCCAAACTGCAGGCCTGAATATGGTAATAGGAGAATTCTGTATGGTTTTTATTATAACTTTTAATTCTCTTTAATTCTCTTAGCTGACTGAAAGACTAATCTCTGAAGTGTATCATTATCACAAGTCTTTAAATGACAATAGTTACATAGTAAGTCATTGTATTTTTTGTAGAATGCACTGTTTCATTTTAATTCTGTCACTTGTGCTATGCGTTTTAAATGTAGTATGCCAATTCAGTACCTACAAAGGGTGTGAAATTGGCAAGAGAAGCTTTGAAAAGGAGTAGGACACTGACGTTTAATGCATACTGTTTCTGTCAGCAGAACTGATAACTTGACTCTCTTTGTTTTATAATTATGAGCACAGTTGCACTTTTGCTAAACAAATATCATCAATATTGTGGTTCCACCGTGACCGCAATTCTCGTACAGGAGCTTGGAGAGACTTAATAAGTACTAAATTAAACTTTGGGTTTCATGCCAAGATAGTTCTTCTGCTATAATGCAATTTAGTGCTTCATTTTCTTTTGTATCCCTGCAGACTAGAATAAGTAGTTGGAGTAGACACAGTAAGCCTCAGCCTACTCCAACTAAGTCCTTAATATGGTTAAACACATTTTGCAAGACCTACTAAATTAACTTTTAGAAAAGGGTGGTTTTTATATGTAATTCAGAGACTTCTGCATAATGGGTTTTCAGATTATTATTTTTCAGATTATTTATCATGAATTATACCTTATCTCTTCTGAAAGATACAGGAAATGCATAGGATAGGAGTATACAATAGACTGATGTCATCTACCAAGGATAAAAAATTGCTTATATTAAAAAAGTTATGTTTTTTAATTATTAAAGAAAAGAATCAGAAGTTTTTCTGTACAAGCCTTAATGGGCATCAGCTGAACATGGATTTATGTTATTTTCTGTCTGCACTTGGTATTGCTGTAGAATAAAAATAAAAAGTTCAACAACACAATTAACTACAAGCACAAAGAGTACCTTCAAAGAGAAGCATAATGTGTATTTTCATGATTTAGAGACAGTTCCAGTTCTTTTGATCTAAGTCAAGTGTAAAGAAAGCAAAGACCAAAGGATTAATAGAGTGGAAACTTAGAGAACAGGTGAATATGGCATTACATCAGAGGCAGTAACAGATGTTGTTTTAGAGGGACAGATGAAAAATACTATGATCTTTTTGTTTGTGTGTTATAACATCATATATGATTAATGAAAGGAAAAACTATAAAAATATAATAAATGACTTGCCAACCCCATTGTTACCAGATGTAAAAAATTAGGACATATCTTGACAGCACCTGTCTGAGCTATACCTTCATTTAAATGTTCCTCTTAAAGTCTAATGCATGTCCGCTCTCCTTTTCACCCAAGCCCTTTTCACCAGAGGCTGAGAATGTTATAATCCAGCTGGGACTGGGCATAAAGGAGTAAAAGAATCATCATTTTACAGGGGTGTTCAACTTGCAAAGTGACAATGGTTTTCCAGTTATCTTGTATTATATAACTTTTTTGTTAAGTTTTGGAATCCCAGTTGGTGGTTAGTGTCCTGTGTAGTCTAGAATATGTGATTGGAAATATTACACATTAACATTTTGAATAATGTGAGTATTTACTAATAAATGAGTCTATCTGAATTAGTTCTTCTTTGCCCAAAAATCTGTGAAACTGCATAAAAAAAACAAAAAAAACAAGAAATGCGTAGAAGTTACTAACCATTTTTTTGGTGACATATTTCATATTTTTTTGCAAAATGCATTTAAGGTAATGGTGTTTTCTGTGTGGGGTGGTTGTTTCACAGTGGTTCTTCCTTTGCACATTTTTTCACCCTATGTTTTTTTTTTTACATTTTAATGCGGTTTCACAATGCAAAATCATGGTATTTTGGAGCAAATCCATGCCTGGCCGATTGCTAGTATTTACAATAAATCCCAGTGATATATTTGTAGAAAAAGATGTACACATAAGAAGTGTTGGTGCATTTGCTCCAAGTTAGAAAAATTATGCACACTTACACACAACGTACTTAGCTCTTGTGAGTCATATATTATATGAATTTTGAACGGACATATGATCACCACAAAACTGCACTGTGCAAAGTCTTACTCTTATGTGTCAGCTTTGCTAAGAAAAAAATCATCCTTTTCCATTTTCTTGGTATTAAAATTCTCATGTTTTCCTAATGCAGTTGTCAAAACTGGCAGGTGCAATGAGAAAAAAGAAAAGACAGAAAGTGCTTAAAAAGTGATATTTTCTTTAAAAAAATAAAAACCACTGTTTTCTGAATCAGCTGCGTTTACGTCAACTGTAAGAATCATATGTGGAAAAAAGTTTATTCAAGGGTTGGTAGATTATACATACACAAACATTCCCAAGCACTTATTAAGGTACAAATGCTGCAAGAAGAACATTTGTATCTTTGTTCTATCATAGGAATGGCTATATAAAACAACACTACCTCACAGAAATGCATATAAATAGTGATGGGCAAATTTATTCGCCCTTCTCTCTTTATCTCATCTTGATTTAATAAATCTACAAGATATTGTAAACCCAAAGCATACCATTTATTCTTTTCACAATCAATTTTGAAGTGCTATCTAACATACAGTATTGAATAATGAAGCATCAAGGTTAATGTTGATGTAGACAATCATGTTAATGTAGATGATCATGGATGTTTCCTAAGTGATGAAGGGAAGAAAAAAACAATTGATTTATGCATCTGATGTAAATATGGGTTGCCTACTGTGTAAATTGATCTCTGAATACACTGTATGCTGCAGTCGTATTCACATTCAAAATAAGCATAAGCTACAAAGGATTTTATTCATTTCTATCTTTGAGCCCTATATCATAGCAATATATGCATACAGGTAATCATTTTTAATTAGCACTTTAATTGCAACATTTGACATTGTTATCGAACCCCACAGTAGGACTTATTCTACTGCCTAGAAACCATGATCTTACTTCAGTTACAACAAAAATGTATATGTGTGGCATGAATGCTCATTTTAATTTACCACATGTCATAAAATTCCACCCTTCCCAAAGATCCTCTAACATGTTATTAGACACTGTAAACACTATGGGGTAAATTTATCAAAGAGTGAAATTCTGCCACTAGAGGGAAATTCCACCACTCTCCATTCATTTCTATGGGAGTTTGAAAAGCCAATTCATCAATGGGTGAAGTGAAAGTTCACCCTTTGATAAATACGCCTTTAAAAATCCCATAGAAATGGAGAGCGGTGGAATTTACCTCTAGTGGCCATATTTCTATATAGGCACCCGAGGGCCTATGCCTAGGGCTGCAGAATTTTGGGGGCGGCCCTCGGGTGCCTTAACTGGTGCTGCACTTTAAAAAAAAAAAAAAAATAAAATTCCATCACCCCCCATGCCATGGATTTCCTATTGAAATCCGATTACAGAGTTGGGGGTAGAGGGGCCGAGTCAGTGTTGAAGTGATGTCAATGCTGACATCACTTCTGCTATGTAGGGGGGCGTGTTTAGGTCCGATGCCCAGGGCAGCAACAACCCTGGGTATAGTGCACATTTCAAATAGTTTTGCTGCCGTTCCACTGTCAGGTACCAGATCGAATTTTACATTCAGGAGAGCTGAACATACATTCAAAAATCTGCATGCACAGATAATTATATCATTAACGGAAGCGAGATTATAGAAAATGACGTGCATATAACTCATCCTATATTTGGATCTATACATAGTAAAAAAAAAAAGAAGAGGGATCCATGAATAGTGTCATAAGCAGTTATAACATTATGACTCAAGCCCTTATTGACTACCATCTGTACATATTCCCTATCATGAGTTTAAGCATTCCTAACCTATGTCGCAAACAGAATGTCTGCCAAAATACTTGACAGGGCAGCCTGCAGTCACACAATTACACAAGCAGATGTCACCAAAGACAAAAAGAGGATGTTGGTGACACACTACAATATTAGTTCTTTAGAACATACTGGGGGTAATTTATAAAGTTCGAGCAGCACCTAATTGTTCGCAAATGGTAGTTTTTCCCATGCTTTTTCCTGAACGCTAAAATATTGCACTGCTGTGCCTGTCTTTCTGGTTTTTGCGAATTCGCATTGTGAATGAATTTTCGCAAACAACTCGAAAACAAGACGGGTCTTTGCGTGAGTACAGGCACTTTGCGAGGTTGTTTTGCGCGTTAAAAGTAACTTAAATTCGCAATTTGCAAAACAGTTTTGCAAATATTTTCTCAGCCACCAAAGTTGTGGCGCAGAGTGTTCGCAATTTGTGATTTTTGCCATATTTAAAAAGCTCCTATAGACATTCGCAATGTGAAAAACAAATTCGCAATTCTGTTTGCACACTCTTATTCAGCTTTATAAATATAACCAGGGGCAGGGCAAATTTATTCACTCTGCGAATCAATCTGGCCTGCGCAAAGTTTATAAATGACCCCCACTGACTGTGGTTCTAAGACTTACAGTAACAATGCACTGTGCAATCTGGCAGAGAGAGCATATTATTGTATATGTACAATCCAGTATAGTAGTATAGTATACTATTATATTAGTATATGTTGTCCAACTGTCCCGTTTTGAGCGGGACAGTCCCACTTTTTCCGGCTCAACCTGCAGTCCCATATGTCCCGACTTTCTCTTTCATCTCCTGCACTGAACAGCAGGAAGAAGATACAAAGTTTCTAACTTAATTGGCTTTTGGGCAGAGAGTCCAGAACAGCCACCAGTTGCAGTAAGATACTTTTGTAACAATTTTGAGATAAGTAAATAAGTAACTGTAACAATTAAGATAAACAGGTCTCTTGGGAGACTCACAGATTAAAGGGCAATTCATCTTCATTAGCAGAACTGTAATAACTGAAAAAAAAACACAGAAATGTGTTCAAGATTTCATTACCTGCCAAATGTTGTAAAATGAGCATGGTAAATAGGGGGTGTGGCCACAAAAATAGTTGTGGTAAAAAATATTTGCTGCGCTACTGTCAGGGGAGGCCTAATAGGCACCCTAGGGAAGTAGTCAGGACCAAGGAGGAAGTTTAGGGGTTAAGGTCCAACAGCGTGATACAGGCAAAGATTAGGCAGTAATCAAGGTCAAAGTCCAGGCAAGGTTTATATGCAGGCAGGCAAATACAATATCAATGTCCAGGCAAGGTCAAAATACAGTTTACAGGAACAAAATAACACCCAGGAACTATAGCAAGAGATTCCTATAATTTGGCGCCATAATGGCATCCAATTCGCCTTTAAATATTTAAATTTTGTCATATAAATATTTAAATTTTGTCATTGGGCACCGCCATTGTGGGAGCGATGCCGGCATGGGAGGACGCGCCACCCGGAGCTGCAGTTAAGACTCCGGGCGACGCAATCCTGACAGCTACTTGCTCCAACTCTTTTTGTCCCTCTTTTTATTGCCAAAATGTTGGGAGGTATGATACTATACTCATGGAGGAATGTAATAAAAGCCACAAAGAGAAAAACTATTTGCACAAATATGAACAAAAAAACACATTTGGCAATGTAATATTCTTCTTTTAACCATTATTGCAATGTGAATTACTCTTTGCAAATTTCCAATGCACACTTTTAATAAGTACTTGAATGTGTCATCATTTTTGGAGTAAACATAACAACCCTATTAATTTACTGCTGCTACTGCTGCATTACTGAAACTTATGCATTTAGCCTCATACACACACACATACAGAGGAAAGGTTGATGGGTTTATATGCAGGACATTGAACCTTTAAATTAACATGATACTGTACATACAGTCTGCCATCCAGGAGCAACTTTGCATAACTTTTCAAATCGTTTTATCTCTGAGCTGTTGACGAGAATCCTCATTTTTGTGGAAGAGTCATGAGAAATTTTGAGAATGCCACCCTTTGGCTTTTTGTGCCATGAGAAGAGCATGCTTTGCTTTTCAGAGCCCTAACAAGGATTCCCTTTCCATCTGCACCCAAAATAGAGCATGCTTTTCTGCCACTGGGGTTCCCTACTGACTTTACATACATAGTTCTCTCTGGGATCTTGCAGCAACTTTCTTTTACTCTGCTGCTTCTCTTTCCCAGCACTTCCTCTTCAGTAATGATGGGTGAAACTCGGGCGTTTTGGTTCACTGAAATTCGTGAAACGCCGGCCTGTCTCGTTTTTGGCTGCAGGCATCCATTTTTGGACACCGGCATCCATTGCTGGCGTTGAAAAAATGGGCGCCCGCGTCCAAACTTTTAGCCACCAACATGCAAATGAGAGGGAATTGGTCAATTAACATTTCCTGGTCCCCTGTTTAGTATCTGTACAAGTGAATATACTTCAAGAACAGCAATTTCTAGTTACAAAGCTATGATCTTATAATTTAATAATAATCTAATAATGACTGTGGCTTGTTTTAAGAAGAACACAACCCTGAGAGCAAACCTAGGCCCAGTAAAGCAGACCAAACGTAAAGTGCAACACTTTACCATACAAATAGCACTATTCCCTTTATTACTGGTTAATGACTTGAACCCCTAATCACCTAAGATATAGGTGTGATAGTTATACTGGTGTAATCAAAATATAGTTGGCCTTTTTCTTTGTTACAGTTGAATAATACCCTTGATTGCGACATTTTGGGAAATTGTGTAAATGTAGGGAAGTTTTAACTCCCTATTTCCCTTTCCCTTAACAATTTTCATCTTGCAGTTTTTGTATGTCTGTATATTTGTCATTCCATACTCTTATGCACAATGTTTGACAACATGCCACTTGAGCTGCTCATGAATACACTTAAGCCAAATGCATGTATCCCTGTATCAACAATATTTCCAACAATATACAGTATAAAACAGCAAACTAGTGTTTATTCTCAAATCCCACTCAATTCATGCTAAGCTTGTTTGTGTGGTAAAAGGCACCATGGATCAAATGAGCCTGATTTGAAATAACTGAAATATATTACTGTCAACAGAGGGACAAGTATTTTGTAACACATTCTTCAAAGTTTTAACTTTGGAGTTTACTGATTTTACCAAGTTAGTTGAGAGATTTCCATTCATCCAAAAGGAAAATTAGCACTTTATGCAATGCCTTAGCAGGGGTACAGGAGCTACAAGATAAAACATTTAATTAAAATTAATTGTTTTTCTCAACCTCAGTATTTAAATCACATAAATACTTAACCCATTAAATGGTATGTGTTAAATGGCTTGGCTTAAAGAGAAGGGCAGTAATTTTTACTTGGGGGTGACAAAAGTTAGGAACACCCTAGTGGTCACATTTACTTACCTGGCACCCCCCAGGCTGGTGCACCTATCAGGAGAAAACTGCACAGGCCCTGGGGTTATTCCAGTGAGCTCCATGAAGCAATCGTCTTTCTGATTCTTCTTTCTTCAAATTTCCCGGGGCAAACGAATGCACAATGGAACAAAATATCTGGCTTTGTCGCTGAAGTTCAGCTTTTTGCTCTACTGCGCATGCCGTTAGATGAAAGAAGAAGCTGTGACTTTCCTTCTCCTTTAAATTCATCTTGCAAATGAACCCACAATATCACTGTAATTTTCCGATACACCTGGACTTTCGTCTGAAACCTCACTGCTTAAAGCTTTTGGTTATTGCAGGTAGGGATGCACTGAATCCACTATTTTGGATTAAGCCGAGCCCCCGAATCCTTCCCAAAAGATTTGTCCGAATACCAAAGCAGAATCAGAACACTGAATCAGAATCCTAATTTGCATATGGGTGGGAAGAAGAAAAAATTTTTCCTTGTTTTGTGACAAAAATCATGTGATTTCCCTCCTTGGCCCTAATTTGCATATGCAAATTAGGATTTGGATTCTGTTTGGCCGAATCCTAATTTTCATAAATATATATTTTCATACGCAAAAGGGGAAAGTCTGATCCAGTTAGCTGCAAAGTGTCGTGATTAAAATACTCTTTATTTCTTAAGGTCAGTCAAAAACCGATGGCTTTGGGGCTACATTTTTTCTTTCTACTTGAGATACATTGCAAAATATCTAGTTTATTGCTGAAATGAAGTGGTTTTTCCCACAGCTTCCCAGTCTGTAAAATGCTTGATGGAGTGGCACTATATTAGACATGCTGGGAACATGTGAATTGAATAAAAAGTTCAAGAGGACCTTATACACAACCTATTATTCCGAGGACATTTTAACAGGGAAAATAACAGGTCCCAAATGAGCCTTTCACAGAACAATCAATGATATTCTTCTGTAATGACACAACCATCAATTACAGGGGTTGTTCGCTTTTGAGTTAACTTTTAGTATAATGTAGAGAGTGATATTCTGAGACAATTTTCAAATGGTTTTAATTTTTTTATTATTTGTGGCTTTTGAGCTATTTAGCTTTTTATTCAGCAGCTCTCCAGTTTACAGTTTCTTCAGTCTGGTTGCTAGGGTGCAAATTACCCTAGCAATATTGCTTTCATTTGAATAAGAGACTGGAGTATGAATAGGAAAGGGCCTCAATAGCAACATGAGAAATAATAAAGTAATACCAATACATTTGTAGCCTTAAAGAGCATTTCCTTTTAAGGTGGAGTCGGTGACCCCCATGTGAAACCTGGAAAGAGTCAGAAGGAGAAGGGAAATAATTAAAAAACAAAATAAATAAATAAATAATGACAACCCCTTGAAAAGTTGCTTAGAATTGTCTTTTCCTAAACATACTAAAAGTTAATGTAAAGCTGAACCACCCCTTAAATGTTTTGTAAATTTTTTTTAATTTCAGAGACATCCAATTAAATGTTTTAATGTTATACCTCCTGATCAGTGTCTCCATTTCCCATATTAAAAATGTAATTCACATTACATTTCCAACTGTGTAAACAAGATTAATTGTGTCTTTCTGACTGCTAAATCCCTAAATGTTTTCTTTAAAAAATTCCTCTAGATAAATATGAATGTTTTAATTTTTCATGGATTTATTTTGGCTTATGTTACTACTGGGAGTTATATCCATTGCTCCTGGGTAACATATTGTGTTGAGACTCTATTAGTTATGACTTGTATCGAGAAGTATGAACATTAATTAGATGCTAACAATTTCCTTCATGCAATTCCATGGCGAAACTGTGCTTTTGTGCCTTTTGCAAAAGATAATTGTTATGCAAACAGCCTTGAAAATAGCACTCTACGGGATTTGGAAGTTCTTATATAATAGGAACATAAAGAGATAATGTTGCATTTGGGAGATAGTGTACAATTTCTGGCATATCTCATTTTTATTAAAATTTTAGAGTTTATTTGCATTATCCTCCATTTTCAAATGTCTTTATGAATCCTAATAAAGTTGATAGAGAGGCATTTAGAACCACTCCTAAGAAGTCTCAAAGGATCAAACAGCTTTTATCAACAAACGAGATAGTATTGTTCTTAGGGCTGCAAATGTCTCTAAACTTTTCTCTGCTGGTGCCTTTGATCATTGAGATACTTCTGTCTTCTTACACATATAATATACTCAATGCATATGTACTGTATGTCAATGTATATTATATATTATATCAAGAAACAGGGAATGCTGTGCTCACAGCTAATTGTTAAGAGGGGGTGCAATGAGGCTTACAACCACAAAATCTATACAGACAAAGACAACATGTCCTCCTCAATCAACCCATCATCAGTATCAAGGACACTGAGATATTTTAAATAATTGAAGGGAAGAAGAGGATGGCACTCATGAACTTTGCTATTCTACTTTGTATGGAGAGGTCGGTGTGACATTCAGATAGATTTTTTAAAAATGATGGACTATGTGTTAAAGAAGCAAAATGGGGGAGAGCGGGTAGTGAATGGGACATTGTCTTTAGAGGGGTTTAGTTCTCCCTTAATTTTTTGATAATGAGTGTAGAGAACCTCTTGTTGTTTTAGCTATTCATTGTTTTAGCTATTCATGTAGGCATGGTATATTTTTCTCACTGGAGCAAGTTATACATTTTAGCTTTAGATTTCATCATGTTTCATTTCTTAAATTATTGAGCAACAGGCTGTGAGCTGGAGAACAAATTCAATGCATATATTATGAAATATTCCTTTGGGGAATCATTTAGAAAATACTAACCATAAACCAATCAATTTTTAAATTAGGTTAAAGTCAATTGTATGACATGGGAGTAAAATTTTACTTTTCAAAAATGTGACTTTCAAAATGAAATCAATATAAGGGATATAAAAAATGTAAAATATGCCAGTGTCTAGCTAAAATAGAGCAGTTAATTGCTAAAGAAAGTCAGATAAAGGATAAAAGTTTCTTAAGATATATCATTAGCAAAAGAAAGCATTGTTAACAGTTAACAGGCCAGTTAGTCTGACGTCGGTGGTAGGAAAGCTTTTTGAAGGATTAATTAAGGATAGGATACTGGACTTCATAGCAAATAACAATACTATGAGTTTGTGCCAGCATGGTTTTATGCGTAATAGATCTTGCCAGACTAACTTAATTTCTTTTTATGAGAAGGTAAGCAGGGACCTCGATTCTGGGATAGCAGTGGATGTGATTTACTTTGCTAAAGCATTCGATACAGTGCCACACAGAAGGTTACTGGTTAAATTAAGGAATGTTGGACTGGAACATAGTATTTGCACCTGGATAGAGAACTGGCTAAAAGATAGACTACAAAGAGTGGTGGTAAATGGAACATTTTCTAATTGGACCAGTGTTGTTAGTGGGGTACCGCAGGGCTCTATACTGGGTCCCTTGCTTTTCAACTTGTTTATTAATGACCTGGATGTGGGCATTGAAAGTACGGTTTCTATTTTTGCAGATGATACTAAATTATGCAGAACTATATGTTCCATGCAGGATGCTGCCACTTTGCAGAGTGATTTGTCTAAGATGGGAAACTGGGCACCAATCTGGAAAATGAGGTTCAATGTTGATAAATGCAAGGTTATGCACTTTGGCAAAAATAATATAAATGCAAGTTATACACTAAATGGCAGTGTGTTGGGAGTTTCCTTAAGTGAGAAGGATCTTGGGGTTTTTATAGATAACAAGTTGTCTAATTCTGGGCAGTGTCATTCTGTAGCTACTAAAGCAAATAAAGTTCTGTCTTGCATTAGAGGGATGGAAGACTTAAATTATGAGGGGAGACTGTCCAGGTTGGGGTTGTTTTCTCTGGGAAAAAGGTGTTTGCGAGGGGACATGATTACACTATACAAATATATTCGACATTATAGACAAATATCAGGGGACCTTTTTACCCAGAAAGAGGATCACCGCACCAGAGGCCACCCCATGTTGTAATGGCTCATTCTGTTGATGCTTTTAAGAGGGGTTTGGATGATTATATCAAAGGCTATTTTGATTCTAAACTCTACAGTTAGTATAGCTATGGGCATATATGGTTTGTGTTTGAAAGAGTGGAGATGTGTGTGTATGTATGCTGGGTTTTTTATTTGGAGGGGTTGAACTTGATGGACTCTGTCTTTTTTCAACCCAATTTAACTATGTAACTATGTAACTACGGTATGTAACATTACACCTAATTCAATGGAACAAATTCGAGGAAGTGCTAAGGATTCATCAAAGTCCCCAACACTTGTTTCTTATTATTTTTTTTCTATTTTTTATTTTCTCTCTGTTCACTCTTTCTGGCTTATATTCTAGGCATTTCTACTTCTCTGTAACTCAGCAAAGAATTAGGAAAAGAATGAATAAAGCATTAACCCCTACTAATTCACAAATGACACGCAGAGAGTGGGTGAAAAGACACCTTCCATAATGGGTGTATCATAACCTTTTTGCTTAATCGCAATATGTTTATTTTAGTTGCCTTTCACCATAAATTGTAAATCTGACAAGGTTCTTTATTTCTGAAAACTCGTGACTAATTATATAGCCTGTCAATTCAAAAGGGGTAATCCACTTTGTATTGAAGGACTGATACACATTGGGCATCGCCGTATCTCTGAAGGACTGGGCACCTAGCGTCACACCAGAAGGAAGGCCAGGGAGTGCAAGCGAGAATTTTTGTCTGATAATTATATAGCCTGGCCATGCTAACTTTATCAGGCCATACTGGATGAGTCATTTCCACTTTATTAATGAATCATCCATTTGTTTATTCTGTCTAAACACATAAGCAACACTACTAACACTGTTACTCATTCAGGTTTAATTTAAAACAAACATTCATTAAAAGAAGCACAACATTTGTACATTTTGTATATAAGGACAAATAACATGTATGTACATAACAAATATATGTATGTTTATTTTTGATATATCATTCAGAAGCACAGGCATCACTTACATAGCAGCTGGAGTATAAAAAAAAAAGACATGCCCATCAGGTTCAACATTTTGTTTTAGTAAATCCTACTTAATTTCTAACTGAGCCAGATGGAAAAAAAAGTAAACCAATCTAAAGCAATTTCTAATGCAACTACTTCAGAAAGAAAAATGTTCACAGTTCACCATAAAAAACCAAAAGAGTAAGCTTATTTTCTTCCAATCTTTTGTTCTCTGGAGAGATCTACTGGTTAATATAATTGAATTTAGGGTCTCCTTATATTATCTATACTGTACATGTTGATTACATTCTTCTTAAAGGCCTCAGCTCCAGTGTTACAATTCCAGTTTGACCAGTATTTTTTCATAACAGGGATCTCTGATGATGACTATTAGTTTACTTGCTCTTCTACTTGGCATGTCTTGCTACAAATATGTTCATGGTCCTCAAGGATTCAAATTTTTAGTCACATTAAGATCTTAAATAACCTGCATAGGTTTAAATACAAAGTGGATATATTTAATATATAAAATAATATTTATTGACAGTTACTGTCATTTGCAACTTTACTAGATTGTCTTTATCTCTCTGCAAGGATGACCCCAGTCCAATTAAAGACAGAGCTTGTACAACTGACAATTACTCTCTGTACACAAACCTTCCATATGTTCACTATTCAAATTAATAGAATCACCAAGACTAAAACTTCAGTCTAAAAAGCAACGGTTTATGTATAAAAAGCCTTATAGTAAGGATTAGAAGTCAGCAGCCATGGGATTCAATAGAAGAAGGTGCAGGTCTCTGCTGTCCACTTCCACCTGTTCTGTAGACACAATCAGCAAGTATACAGCACCACACGTGAATATTTTCTTTAACAGGCGAAAGGGCTTTTCTTTGGACAGAAATACAATAGCAACGATTCAGGCTCACAACCACCTTTCCTCAAGCACTGTATAAAATACCTTGGTAAAATCTAAGTAGACTTGGTTACTGCATTACCAGCGCTACTGCTTCTTGTATACTACATCAGGAAGCAGGAAGCAGCTAGTGTTGTTTGGCATGAAGCACACTTCATATAACCATGCTGATCACAACTCAATGTTGTGATTTCTTAACAAACCTTCAAGTAACACAGACCTGTAATTTCAGTTTTATGACAATGAACCGTCTTTAGGTTATTGAAGTAACACTAACTTTCCTCCATAAATGGAGGCTAAGAAAATTAGGAATAATGGCCTGGCTAAAACAGACAAGTCATTAAACAATAGGTTCTGTGGTGCATGGTATATATTAAGGAAAATGCATAATTAAGCTCATTTGTAACCAATTTTATTGAATCTACACTCTGAACTTGTACCTTTTTATTATTGATATCATTTAAGGATTTGTGTTTGTAAGTGAAGCAATCAAGTACAGATGAAGCCACTTTGGATTGTGCGTTTGACACAGAATAACTTAACTCATCAATCCCATTTATCCCATTTAGCACAGAATATTGTGTCACAGCATCCCATCCAATTAAAGAGTTCACCATTGAAAACAATGGAGCTTTGGTATGCTAATGAAAAGGTTAAATGCATTAAATGAGTTAAGATAAGTTTAGATAACACAGTTTCTTCAATTAACCCTGAGTCACGATGCATTTAACACACAAATCCAAGTGGTTTTATCTGTACTTATGTCGTGTTGATTGCTGCTTTACAAAACTTGCAATTTATATAGGTCCCTAATGATATATCTGACCCATCTGACTTGCAGAATGTTATTTTTGTCTGTAATGAATTTAATACTCATGT
>CM044448.1:86075528-86088945 GCA_024363595.1 Xenopus borealis | reverse complement strand
CCGAAGTTCGCGAACCTGTTCGCGAACTTTTTTTCCGACGTTCGCGCCATCCCTAGTGTTGACTGCCAGGGCTTATTGCTGGCACCAAATAATTTACAGTTCCGGGTCACACAGTTTTAGCTCTGTCATACTATGTAAAATATTTCCTCGAATTGTTTGGGCTGTGTGCACAAAGGTTTTCACAAAATTATTTGTGCACAAAGCTAATAGTTGTGTGAACTTGAGTAATACTTTGTGTACACATGTGCATAGCTTAGAGCGAACATTGGTTATGGGCAGAACTTGTCCAAAGGAGAAGGGTGCCAAGGCAAGCCTGGTGAAGCCCATGCTCAAATCTTCCATACACCTCTCAGCAGTGCCACACAAGACACTTTATGAAAATGGGGACATGATAAATATGTTGGTTCTTTAAACATGTCTTCTGGGTAAGACACATACCATGTTGATGCATTGCAGTCCAATTGTCTTTAGTGGCTTTATAAGATGCTACTGATGCTGATGCTCTGCTCCAGAGAGTTATATTGTTTCCTTTTCTGAAAGAACAATTGTTTAATGAGGTAGTAATCAAGTCTACAAACATCATACAAAATGTATTGTGCATTACAAAAAGGGGATTGACGATCTAGAATATGCAATTAATAATATATGAAAACAAACAAAAGAAGAAAAACAAATCTAAGGAAAACAACATAAATATGGAACTGTTGCAACACTTTAAACCAGCAGCAGGTTTTGTTGTTTGTTTTGAGTTAAATATTTATGTATCAAACAAGCAGCAGAAGAAAACATTGTTTTTTTCATGACAAAATATATGTTGAGCAAAAAAGAAATACATTTTGACTTAGGAAAGTGTGCTTAAAGGGTAATTTCCCAATTGAAAGAACTTTTAGGGACATATTAATGTTGTGTAAAATATTTTACAACATTTGCAAAGGTTGGTGTATTTATTTACTTGTTTTTAAATAATGTATGTTTTGTTTTGCATTGCTCCTATTTGGAGGGCTTGAATACAAGACCCCAAGTCAGAATCTAACTTTATCTTCTCAGAGATGCTTTTTATAATAGGTCACAAAGGGTATTAGTGTTGGGCCTCCCCAGAATCAAATTACCTCCTTGAGTGGAAAAACACAGATGAAACTATAATGGACACAATGGGGGAAATACACTAAAGCGTGAAATGGGTAACACTAGCGCAAGTTGCTTGCCATGACGTAACTTCGCTAGCGAAGTAGGCAGACTCTAGTGCAACTTTGCACCCTTACTCCAGGTGAAGTTGCGCACTGACGAAGGGACGTAACCAAGCACATTTTACTGACTGTTACCTCTTGTTCAAGACTTGACTTCATCACCTCAGACCAGGTGAAGTCCAATAGAGTAGATAGAAGTTTCTTAAAAAAAAGTTGGTGTCTTTTACCTTTTTAAGGGTGATAGGCTGAAAAATTTTTTTATGTGGTCCCCTCCGTCTCCCCTACATTTCCTAACATATATTGCAAATCAACTATACAGTGGGCACATGTGTAGAACAACTTGTGTAGTGTATGTAGTGGCTGCAGCATATGCATCTATTATACTTTAACTTGGTGCTGTATGCAAATTAGGCATTGCTAGCATAACTTCACCTTGCCTGATAAAGTAACAGTAGCACAACCTTGCTAACGTTCACCTCCCTGAGTGCAACTTCACATTTTAGTGAATTTGCGTAGTGCTGGCTAAACTACGCCTAGCGAAGTGTGGCAAAGCTCTCTGGCACAACTTTGGTCATTAGATGTTTTGAGTAAATGCATCAAGGATATTAAACCCGTGTTAAACAGTTACCTAATGAGACTGGTCATCTTCAACCATGGTTCCCCCTATGAAGCCTTTGGTCATCTAAAATATCCATGGTCATTTAGCCTTAAAGGAATTGTTCAGTATAAAAATAAAAATTGGGTAAATAGATAGACTGTGCAAAATAAAACATGTTTTCAATATAGTTAGTTAGTCAAAAATGTAATATATAAAGGCTGGAGTGACTGCAAGTCTAACCTAACCAAACTACTTGCTTTTCAGCTCTCTTTTGTTTACACTGACTGGTTACCCTGGTTACCAGGCAGTAACCAATCAGTGACTTGAGGGAATGCCAGATGGGTCATAACTGTTGCTTTTGAATCTGAGCTGAATGCTGAGGATCAATTGCAAACTCACTGAACAGTTATGTCCCATGTGGCCCCCCTTCAAGTAGCTGACTTACTCAGATTTAGAGAGCTGAAAAGCAGGATGTTGGATTCTGGCTATTATATTTGACATCCAGTCACTCCAGCTTTTATAGTTTGCATTTTTCCCTGACTAACTATATTAGAAATATTTTTTATTTTGCACAGCCTTTCTATTTAACCAGTTTTTAATTTTACCCTGAACTGTTCCTTTAAGTGCCTTGGGGTCTGGTGGTAGAAAGTTTCACATTTTTTTCATTTATTTGCTGTTATATATATATAAAACAGCCTGAATTTTGTTCTTCAATAAAGTATGTTTCAGAATATACCCACAACAGTATTTGCATTTCATTTCATGCCTCCCAGACAGCTTTGGATAAAATCCATGTTTCTTTTAAGATTTGTTTCAGTGATGAAGAGAAATTCAGTTCATTGCAGATAAATAATCCTAGCACTGTATCACCATGGGATTTTCCTTCCTATACACCGTGCTAAACAAGTTCAGACAGCAGGGGTTGAATTTCTGTTTACATTTTACTTTAAGAAGCCTGTGTTATGCACATACATCTAATTAGGTATCAAGTTGTTTTCCATGACAAACACAAACTGCAAACAGATTGGATTTGAGAAGAGATATACATATATATATATATATATATATATATATACATACATACATATATATATATATATACATATATATATATATATATATATATATATATATATATATATATATATATATATATATCTCCATTAGCTAATCCATTCTGATGTTCTAATTTGCTACAAAACTAGACACCATTTATAGGTTTAATGGAATGGAACCCACATAACAAAGAATTCTGTGGACTGATGTGCTAATTATTTTTGGTAATAAAAATGCTGATTTGCAGATTATTTTTTTTCCCATCAAGTTAACAATGGGGCGACCCCAATAAAACTATCTTATTTAATAATAAATGAGGCGTGTGCACCTCAATGCCTGCCTTAAGATCATGTGTAAAAATGCAGTGTGAACTGCCATACCTCTCATGATCCCAGTTCCCTTGGGACACACCCAACATACCCATAGACAGTCTGTTTTATGCAAACCATAGGGTCTGCACATTTCTTATAAATAAAAGAGACACTACTTGGCTTGGCACCATGGCAGCTTGCCTGGCTCAGATAATCAGCACAACTGATATTGATTGTCTCAAAAAAAAGCATTATAAAATTAAACATGAAAAAGAATGTGGAAAGTGGACCACAAGTTTTATTAAATGCAAGTCCAATTGTACAAAGCTAGGATAGTATTGTAATAGCACTTCTGGACAGTGATTACAAAAAGATCAATACTCATGGGTGTTCACAAAAAAAGCTAATTTGATTTTTCATCATTCTAGAACAATGCACATTATATGCGAAGCATATGACAAGGATTGTGCATAGTTCAAATCATGCATGAATACCCGAGGCTGTCATGCTTAATGAACAGTATGATTTAATGTTTAAACTACAAAACATAAAGCAGTCATTTTAACAATGACCCTGAACACACTTCAGAAGATGATTATGATAATTTGGTTCCTTTTATAGGTTCATATATTTATTTTCATTTTTCTTTTGTGTTTTTAATTAGATCTCTAAAAGTTGTCTAATTGCTTTGAACTGCATTTTTATTTTCTCCAAGGCAGGCTGCCTACTAAAGCATCTGCTCAAACCAATACCTGCATAGATATTAGTTGAACTAAGATAATGCTAATAGTAAAGCTAAAAGGATATTGATGTAACCATTTGCCCCAGGTTGGTCATTATGGGAAAGTATTTCCATTTTTCCAATGTAGTCAACACACATAGCCAGATAGTATTATACAAACAGAAACACTCTATCAATAAAATAAAATCAGACATCTTTGAAAATCCAATAACTGCATTGGCCAGCAAATTATGTTATTACGAAAATAATTTGCCCACGTCCTCCTAATGATCTGGTTATTTAGCCTATATCTGAATGACCATATACAGTATGTGTTTTTTTTTCTCAATCAGTTTTGACCCTCCAGGTAATTGTACTGACCTCATAGTGAGCTATGAATTGCTTTTGCTTTTTCTTTTAATGTAAACTGGAAAAAAGTGGTAAATGTTATCTAAGATAAGCAATGCAAAAACATAAGCAAAAAAATGATTGTTTAACCATTTCAATACCAGATGAAATAGCATTGAGGAACTTCCACTGCACTTTATGTAAAGAAAAAAAAATGATATTTGCACAATAATCATTTAAGCAATTTAAAGCATTTTTGCTCGTGGCAAATAATTCATGCAGAAAAACACATAGCCAACTGTGAAGTTGACTTCAAGAAAAAAAGGAAATGTCCCTAAGAATTTTTTTCTGGCTGCATCACCCGTCAGAAATGCTACAGAGGCATTCAATCATCACCAAATTTGCATGGCCTAGTTTTCCACCTCCTTTGTCTTATAAGAATTAATTCATTATGATATTATCTAAGCAACAGAAATGGCACTTTTGGCAACTTGTTAAGAAATCACAACATGAAATCTAATATGAGAATATATTAGCCTCTCCTTCTCGAATGCTCAGAACCTAGGGTTTTCTGGGTAAGTGACCTTTCCATAGTTTGCATCACCATACCTTAAATCTACTAAAAGAGGTTTCATTATAACCAATCCTATACCTGTACATGTAAAAGACAAGATGGATCTGCAGGTGGGCTACAAATGGTCTTTAGATACTTTGGAAGACCTAGTTCGTTATGAAAAAAAAGTGGGGGGTTCTCATTCTTTGTCAGGTGTCTTTGCAACTGGTGAGATTGGCACAGATCCTCTTAGAAAAACCTAGAGGAGCAAAATCTTTGTTGCCTATTGCTTTGTAATTGTAATGTTTGTGATGTAGAGTCTACATTGTTGGCAGTTTAAAGGAGAATTCAACCCCTACATGAAAAAAAATTGCAGACCCAATACTTTTTCAGTATGGTGTAAAACTTTTTTGGTGTTTTGTTCTTCAGCATGTTTAACAGTAATTATTAGGGGACTAGTCTGGTTTGTTCCCTCTTAAAATAACATATTAAGATCAAGCTCATAAGCCACGTGCACTCATCATATTAACTGGTTTATTAAAGTGGGTCCTTGTTATGATACATTTCTCTAAGGTGTTGACTAATTGCCACTCTGCAATCACTGAAATGCTTAGGAACAGTCTGCATGTCCTTGCATTAAGATATTAAACATATTGCAAATCATTTTAAGGAAAGAAATGTGACTCCCCCAGGTGTTGGTTCCATTTCCAGTCCAGTGATTGAATTAAAAAGAGTATGCAAATAACTGATAACTTATCATACAACTTTTGAAAACATCTACTCAACTGAAAGCAGCACCATATGGAACTTTATCTTAACTCTCTGTTTTTGTTTTATTAATGATGTGGAAACTCATGTGGTAAAAATGTATACACAAAATTGTATCACTTCAAATGAAGGCATTGAGGCTTTATGGCTTATTAAGGAAGGCACTTCAACATTTAGAGACCCATAACGGTTTTAGAAATCACAATTAAAATGTTTTTCTCTAAACCATGTGCAAAGTAATATACAGTATTAAAACAACCTAATATAAAAAGCACAAACAAATAAATTCAGAGCTAATCCAAATACTAACATGGAAGCCTCCAAATCCTTCAATTCTTCAAGAAATTACAAACACCAACCAAAAACCTCTAAAGGATTCAACTAAATAAAGATTTTACAATAAAATAACACTTCTACTTGACCTTGACAGGTTTTAGATGGTGAAGTATTTTATTATTTTCTTAATTTCATTAATTTTAATGATTTTCAAATTTTGCATGCATGAAAGTAGTTAGTGTAATCCCTGATAGCAACCAAACAAAATGAGAACTTAGTAAATCAGCCTTTTTAGTGTACTACTAAAGGGATCTAACATAAAACATTAATTGATGTTACCCTACTTTGAGTTTTTCTTTGACCCCTTTTGCTATTTAAATTCATTTTCTTTTCTTAGCAAATATTTAATTTTTTAGGCTTCAATTGCCTCAACTGAGAGTCAGCAACCAAAGGGTTAACTAAATAGTAGACATGCATAGACAGGGTTTGAGATAGTCTGGACATTAAAAAAGCTGTTGAGCTAAACGCCTACCTAACCACAGGCTTAAGTAATGCCTACTAATTTGTTATTGCATTGGTCATTCATTAAAGTACTGTTATAAAAGAGGGAAAAGCACATTAATAATCACAAATCAGGTGCAAAGCAGAAAGAACAAAGTTAGATTATCATTTCTTTGACATTTGTTGCCAGAGAAGATCAAAGGTTGTTTTTTCCCAGACTTAAAGAAATCAAAAGTTACATTTCCATATTCCGTGATAGAACGCATAATTCTGAAAACTTTGCATGGCTAATGGTCCATGTCCATGTGCAAATCTATATATAACCTTTTACTGATTGTCAAACAATGTGACATTTCAGACAGATAAATCAGATCTTCATTCCTGAGTTCATGAAGTATGGGATGGAAAAACTGATTGGTAGATGGAATGGAAAACATCTATGGAATAGATTTGTCACTTCGGGATCATATTTTTTTGTGTTACCCTTTCAATAATTAGATTTTTTAATTACAATATCAGTAAGAAGATCTTTAGGAAGCTATTGTAATTTAAAAAAAAATAACTTTTGAGCAGTTTGAGTTCCTTAATCTGCAGCTCTTGCACAAAGCAAGTCAAATTCAAATTTATGGAAGGGGGGATATAAATGAAACATTTTATTGCTTATAAAACTGACATGGTTCTAATGAAATTGATGGCTGCTATCTTATATCTTGAGCACAACAAAAATCTGGAGAAAGAATGGTGTCACATGGAAAGGAAGAATGTTAAGAAATGTAAGAGATAACTCTCTCCAGAGCAACTTACTGTCACTTCTGTTCTCAGTTGCATTGTTATTAAGTCGTCATTGTATTCAGTCTGGTTAGTTCCATTGTGAATGACGTATCTCATGATATGCTCCTGTGAACATCACATGCAGCTAAGCTCTGTTGCATGCAAGGGTGGAGGGTGACATTTTTTTATGGGGAAGTGAAAGAGAATATGATTCTGTGTATGCCAATTCCCTTATGAGCCTTCCTGACTTGGATTTGTTCTGTTCTCCAGCGAGACTTAGTCACTGGTACTCTGGCCTTGAAGGCAGAGCTACCTATTTGTTTGTAAGAGAAGTTCTTTGTTTTTTGTGCTGTGCAACGATTTTTTTCTATGCTCTCCCACCAGTAACTGCCTTTTTAAAAGTCTATAAAAACTCTGTGATCTCTTTGTTCGGGTGTCTGTGTGAATGTTTAATGTTATAATAATATATTGCAGCTGATGGCCTTTTGTTATTGACATTATGACCCAGTGTCTTAATCATCTCCATGCGATTACAATGATATCATTGACATACTCTTTTTGTGCGACACACAGATAGGAAATTTTGGATAATTTTCCTCAATAAAGTTTAATGTGGCTTCTCATTATCTAGTTTTAGGACTTGTTTGAAAAACAGATTACATTTTAGGGCATATCTATGCAGAAATATTAAAAATTCAAAACAGTCGACAAACTTTCTAGTACTACTGTATTTATAACAGCAATTAGCATGCTGCAATTTAGCCAGTTTCCATTAAATGTGCACATTTGTTCCTAGTAATTTATTTCTTTATTTTATGCATAGAATATCCACTGTGGTACAGTATGAAGTTCCTAAAAATCCAATAGT
The DNA here is from genome assembly GCA_024363595.1 of Xenopus borealis. NCBI lineage: Eukaryota > Metazoa > Chordata > Amphibia > Anura > Pipidae > Xenopus > Xenopus borealis. The sequence continues at coordinate 86,080,987 of CM044448.1, read as the reverse complement.
TTTGCATAAACAGCTATTGGGAAATTAGCCTCAGAGCAAGTGGCTACAACAATTGTCAGTTCTTCCAGAGCTGCACTCAACAGACACAAGTAAAAGTCTATCATTTTAATGATTATATTCCATTTACAACAATGTGCTTCCAGGATGGTGAAATCAGACATTTGCAACAATTTTCATAAGTAATGCAAATGTGTGGAGGGAAAAGCATCTATGGATTTAAAAGACAGATTATTCTTGCCTTGAAGGTTTGTTAACTGCTATCACAACAGATAAATACCAACTTCATAATTGCCTGCATAATACATTGTGAGATCATTTTTTCAAAGGTATTTATGAGGGAAAAATTGTTTGTCTGACTGAAAGAGCTAAAGAAAGTTAAAGGGGGAAATTCACTAAAGCACGAAGCGTATAACGATAGCGCTAATTAGCCAGCGTGACGTCAATTCGTAACTTCGCAAATTCACTAACACCGACTCTGGGGAATTTTCGCTAGCGAAGTAGATAGACTAGCGCAACTTGGAACCCTTACGCCAGGCGAAGTTGCGCACTGACGGAGGATCGTAATTACACAAATTTCCTAAGATGACCATTTTACTGAACGTTACCACTTCCGCTAGACGTTACTTCGCCAGGTCAGACCTGGCAAAGTTCAATACAATAGATAGGAGTTTGAAAAAAAAAATTGGCAAAAAAACACTGGCGTGTACCTTTTTAGAGTGATAGTCTGAAAAAGAGCAACATTTTCTTGGGGGGTTTACCCTCCTTCCCCACCTACATTTTCCTAACATATGGCAACACTATACAGTAGGCACATGTAGGGCAATAGGACAACTTAATTTAATTTATTAAAGGTTTCCTGGGCTTGTGTAGTGTAATGTAGTGGCTGTAACATATACTTCTATTATACTTTGAAATTCGTGCCGTATGCAAATTAGGCATCGCTAGCGTAAATGCGCTTTGCCTGGTGAAGTAACACTAGCGGTGACCTTAGAGTTACTTCGCACTCTAGTGAATTTGTGTAGCGCTGGCGAAAATTCGCCTGGTGAAGTGCGGCGAACGTTAGCGAATGCAACACTAGCAAATTTTCGCCGCTTAATGAATTTTCCCCAAAGTCCTTTCTCCGTTGTGCATTAAAACTAATGAAAGTTATGCAAGTTGCCTATCATTAGGTTAATGTGCAGGTATAATACCTGTTATCCTAAATGCTCAGTACCTGGGGTTTTTCAGTTAAGGGGTCTTTCTGTAGTTTGGATCTCCATACTGTAAGTCTACTAAAAAATTGGAATTTTCTGGATAATACTGTAGATTTCTGGATAACAGATCTCATACCTATACAAGCTGATAAAAAGTTAAACTTTTGCTCATGTCTAAACACTCATAGGAATCACTGAGATGCAACTGCTTGGTTGGTATAGTGAGCGAGTAGACTTGTAGCAAAATGTAATTACAGTACCCTGGCAATAGCGGACATTTGTAAGTAACCCTATCATTGACTGCTACAGTCGCTGCTGCAATATAATGCAACCATAGCAAAATCTTAAATTAAAGCGCTAACCAGAAAAAATGTATGACATAAACCATCTGCATTACAATCCTTAGTATACCCTTCAACAGTGTAGCAATGAAATATAGCAGTGGCGTAGTTAAAAATGACACCCAATTGCTTTCTTTCTTTCTGTTGAGTAGTAATATTTATAAAGATATCCTTTAGAATCATCTGCTTTTACAAGTAGATTGTTGACTTACGAGGCCCTTAGAGCCCTTTTATTTTCACATCTTTCACTTGAGTGGTGGGAGAATAAAAAATGCATTTTAATGGGGTTCCACCCAACGCAGGAAGCTGTGAAAATGATTTAAAGTTACCTATTAAGGGATAGAAACTAAACTTAAAATTTTTTTTAAAAAAACATTCACGTTCAGTTTGCCAGATGTTGGAAAGGAAGGGTCTGATAAATCTATGATATAGAGTGTCTCTGTGTTTTAGATAATATTATGTGACTTGCAGCACCATCTTTTCACCATTTGTGGATAACTCTGATATTTTAAATTAACTCAAAATGTTTTTTTCAGGCATGGTCAGGACACGTTTGTAATAATCAGGGTGAATATTAACATAATATAACATAACTGATAAGCTGATAACGTTACTTGAAATACAGTTTGTCATAACTAAACAACCTTTTTCCTGCAGATGTAGCTTGGGATGGTGTAGCTAAGGGCAAACCTCAATCTTCCATCATGTGGAATTTGTCAGAAGCCTGATTATGCTGATATTCAGTTCTATGTGGGGTTTCAGTTTTGTATGAAGATGAATCTAACGCTATTCACAACCAGTTGAATTAGTTGCTTGGCTTATGAATCCCAGCTCAATTACAACTGATTATGTTTTAGCATTTTGAGGTATTAGGTACAAGGCATCTATAAGCACTGTGTCTGCTGCTGCTCATCTCCAGAGACTTCAACCCTGTGCACTGCATTCTGCAAGTTCACTTAGTAGCAAGTAGCAAGGTGTCCCCCATATTACATTTCTCCTAAACATATAGTAAAACTAACAAATTGCTCAATTTGTAATTACATTTGTCAGAAATGTTCCTCATTTCTCCTCAGGAAAAAAGTCAAAAGTAGTGATGGGAGAATCTATCCCGTTTCGCCGAAAAATTTCCAGCAAAATTCTCGAATTGGCGAAAAATGCGTGAAACTAGTCGCGGCACGTTTTTGATGCATCATTTACGACGTGTTGCGTAGTTTTCGACGTGCATTGCATCATTTTCGTGCACGTTTCGCTAATTTGTTTGCCGGTGGCGAATCGCTGGAATTCGCCGCGAATTTGCGCCTGCCGAATAAGTTTGCCCATCACTAGTCAAAAGGGTCCAGTTATAAAAGATTATGTGCGGTCATTTGCACTATAATGACTGCACACTATGCCTTTCAATTCAAGAATTTAATATCTACAGTATCTAGTGCATAGCTCAGCAATTAGTGTTGCATGATGCCAATGTGAAGGACATGTTTTTGGTGTTCATATGGAATGCAATGGGCTCCACATATATGCACAATTTATGTGACTGTTGAAGTTGTGCTTGCCATTGTGCAAATCACTATTTCTTCCATGTCTGCAGAAGTATAGAGTTGTAACTGACAGCATAAACCAAATGCTTTCCCTTTCTTTAATAGCATCAAATGACAGTTTTAGTTGATCTTGCATTAGGTGCAAGCCAAGGTGCAGCACACTCCAGAGCAAACAAAACCTACCAAACAGCTACTTTACCATGTGATAATTATAATGCTCCCTCCAAAATGACTGCAAATAAACCAAGGGTTTTTAGACCCTACCCTTGGCACTCCTGTCATTATACCCCATTCCCAATTTTCCCATTTGTGTTAGATGTTCACATGTATAGTGAACACTCAGTAATGTCCATGTTAAATGTTTGCTTGCACAGTGAGCTTTCAGTGATGTGAGTAAATAGGCCACACCCACATTTGATCCCCTGGTAAGCCAATTGTAGGAGCTGACATCTTCATCCCAATTCATGTTGAATCAACTGGCGCCCATGTTGTTATGTACAGTAAGTGCATTCCCAAGTTCCCTGCATGTGTCCCCTTTCTGGGCAGATGAAACCAGCACAAATCCTTGCACCTCTGATATGTGACACATATTTTGCAATTCCTACTTGTTTAGTAAAATATAATGCAAAGTGCAAAAAAGCACAAAGATCTACATTTTATTCCCACAATACACAATTGTTTCCCAGCAGTCCATGAAGAGGCTCATAGATGTACATATGCAACAGATGCAGATGCAACTGCCACACCCTATGGCACAGTAAAAGTAAATAAAAACAGTGAGGTAACTACCAGATGTGTGCAATTGCACCCGGGACTGTGCCCTCTTTGGGGCAAACAGGAGACATGATGGTGCCTCATTGTGGGGAAACTCCAGATAAAATTGCACATATTTGTCAGTGAATGAGATTGGAGATGCTCCTGATAGGAAAGGAGTGCCAGGGCTCACATCCTGCACCAAGGCCCACGCAACAGTAGTTATGTTACTGAATACAAATAAAGTGCATGGCACTATGATGAATGCAATTGTCAAACCCATTATTGTGTTTTTATTCAATAAAGGAGCCTTATATTGTTAAATATAGCACATATTTTTCATGGCAAAGAGACTGATTAAAATCATATAAATATGATTCAGAAAGTATCTTAATTTCTATATCAAACTTCTCATAGAAGCTTTATATTAAAAAAAATTAAACTCTGATTAGTTAAGAAGTTCAGAAACATGTGCACCTTTGACCTTTAGGCTTTCATATTTCTACAAGATACATTTCTAAGTAGAACATTCAGAAAACATTGCATAGACGTTTTTGAAACCATGAACTCTCTAAATCTAAAACCACAAAGTTGTGAGATTTACTAAATAATCCAAATACCTTGAATGTGTACACCCTTTAGCATTCTCATTGGATCATAAAATTTGAAAAACTCGCAATGAATAAATGCTTTAAATTTGAGACAGCTCCCATTGATTTCTACATGAACTCTGCAGATTTTAGATGCTGAAGTTTTAAATTCACTCTTTTCCAATTTTATTTTTGCTTTATAAATATTGTACATTTGAGTTTTTGAAAACATAATTGGAATTTGCAGCAAAAAAAACCCAAATTTGAGCATTGATAAAACAATTTCATAGTGGAAATTTTTAGTGGGCATGCACAGAGCAGTATCAGAGGACAAATCTGAAATTAAACATCAAATGGGTTTTTAGGAATGTGTATAGCATTAAAATACAAATGTCTATCTATGTTGAATAATGAACTGATTTCAAATAGAAGATTTACAAATGGTATATTTTCAAATGGTATATTTTGGCAAAGCAAAATATAGAGGAGAAAAAAATGACACTTTACCGAAACTTGTGTTGTCCAGTCTATCCACTGCTATTAATTTATTGGTGGAGCATTCACACAATGCAAAATGCATGGACTATGGGCTATGTATAAGCATTTATAAGCTTAGAAATCTAAGCAAATTGGAATAGCTGTTGATATTGGTATGGGAAAAACATCATTTTCAGGTTTGAATAAACAATAATGGCTTTCACAAAGTTGAGATCCGTTTCATAGAAAATTGAGAGTGATAGCTTGAATTGGCTATTATGCAAGCTAAAATGCAGAGGTTCAAGAGTTCTCTGGCAGGTTATAACAGTGTCTCAGAATTTCAAAACCTTTTATTTAACCAATAAATAGTATTGTCTGCTCTACATTTTCTTTTTTGACCAATAGATAACAAGGCATACTCAATTACTATAGATATTTTAGAACAAAAAAAGGGCAAGTACAATTGTTTATAGATACAGATGCATCCACTTGGATTTGTGAGTTAAATGAGTCATGGCTCAGGGTTAATTGAAGAAACTGTGTTATCTAAAGTTATCTTAACTCATTTAA
>CM044448.1:86008729-86074063 GCA_024363595.1 Xenopus borealis | reverse complement strand
TGGCTCATGTGACCTAACTTTATAGTTTGTTTGGTATGTTTGTGTGCACCGTTGAATATAAAACGCCAGGAGGCTGTCCTTATTTTTTAAAATGGCAATTTTCTATTTATGATTACCCAATGGCATATGCTATTAAAAAATATATTATTATGAAAATGGTTTATTTACATGAAGCAGGGTTTTAAATATGTGCTGTTGTATGCAGTATCATTTTATAGAGACCTACATTGTTCAGGGGGTTTAGTTTTCCTTTAAGAGTGGTGATTAGATTGCCTTGTGTGCCATCAATCAACTAAACAGATAACATTCAAAGACCCCCAAGCTACATTATTTTTACAGGATAAAATGTACACAGTAGTGTTTTCATTATAAACAGTACCTTGAAAAAATGCAAGCATGTTCTGATTTTATGAATCAAAGCAACAGATCTATTGGAGTGCCCTAAATCAGTGTAGTAGTTTATTTGAAGAGAGTGAGTTTTATTAAATGAATATATATATATATATTCTGTTTTTCTGTTACAAATAATAATTGTACCAGTGCAGTGTTATCGAAAATTAAAGAAATATTATGAAGGAAATTATTGTGAACTGTGTACTGAGCTCCAAATAGTGAGTTTCTTAACAAATCTGGCACCTGCAATATTTTGTTGACCTTATCATAACTGCTGACAGGTTGCAGGTATGATATTTTGCATCCTCTTCATATCAGTTAAAGGATTTTGTTTTCTGGAGAAGCTGCAACTACTGAATTCCTGTTTTATCACATCCTGTTTTTTAGAGCAGCATAGAAATGTAGTCTTGTGAGACTTTTAGACAAGAGTTTAAAAAAAGTGAGAACAAGCGCCCATTGACTGCAGAAAAAAACAACCATTAACTCCAGTGGGTGTCTATTTCTACGGGAACAATTCAAGAATTGTAAGAAGTCCGTGTGTACATTTTTTTTTTTGTTCATATTTTAAGTGTGTTGTCAGGAAGCAAACATTTTTCTAAAAAGGTAGATGTCAAATGTCCAAAATAGGGGGTATGTGGAAGCACTCTAAAGGCAAAGTTATAGTGTATTTAAGTATAATGGAAGTGCTAGTTTTAATGCACATTCCCTGTGCCCCTGTCTCCAAAGTTTGCAAAACAGGGGTTTTTAGTTACAAAGTTATGATCATAAGATGTCAAATGTCCAATTGTTGAGCTAATACTTATCTCTCACAGGTCAGATAATCATTATAATAGTGCATATGTACAGTAGTTTTGATATAATTCAGTATCTTATATTTAGAATGGATGTAATCTATGTAGCTAAAACCGGCTGACTCTTCATTTGCTTTTATTCTTTTCTCAAAGTACATTCTGTATATTAGCTGAAAGAGGGATTTCTTTTATAAGTGACATACTGTATGTCCATTTATTGATAAACACTGAATAACACATCCTAAGGCAACCCATTTAAAGCATTGTGCACTTTCGATGCGATTATACATGATTATCCACCTCTATTTTTTCCTATTTTCTTTCTTCTGCAAAAAGGCATTAGGTGCTACATAATTGGCAATTCAAAGCAATGGAATCTATGCAATTCTTTGTCTCACAACCACAATACTGTACATCTCTATGTGTCTTGATTCTTGTAATCACATTTGTGACTAATCTTTTTAAAGTAAGCTTCAATGAAGTTATACACTTAACGTCCTGGTCTGCTATCAGAATTTTATTTTAAATTAGATACGGATGTCCATTAAATTGCTCAATAACAACTTATGGCACTAATTACCTTGGAAAATATAATTCTGAGTGAAAGACTGATTTCAGTATAAATTGGCAGACAAAGTAGAGAGGAAAAGTGTACACATTAAGTTTTAAGACACCAAAATCAAATTATACTTTATTTTTGAAAACAGGACTACAGAGAGGATCAAGCAGTGTAAAACTATAAAATAAGTAAGGGTATTGGGGCTTTGTAGATTGCTTTTTGAATTGGATTCATCATTTTAATTGAAGTTGTACAGCATGTTGCACTGACACAAGAAAAAAGCATGGCAGACATAATGTGGTGAAAAACCAAATCTATTGTAGTTCATATAGTAGCACACTTTCCATAAATCTCCCACTACAGAAACAAAGAAAATAATGTCTGAAAGAAAACTACCTGAGATCACTGTGTAATATGCCATGTCATAGGGTTTGTGTACCACTACCCTGATACAGGTACAGGACACTTTATCCTGAAAACTGTTATTCAGAAAGCTCAGAATTACAGAAAGGTCATCTCCCAGATGTTTTTTTAAATGTTTTCCTTTTTCTCTCTAATAGTTAGTTTTACACTTTGTCTAAACTAAGATATGATATATTCTTATTGGAAGCAAAACCAGCTTATGGGTTTATTTAATGTTTACATGATTTTCTATTATACTTAAGGGATGAAGATCCAAATTACGAAGAGATACACTATCCGTAAAACCCCAAGTCCCAAGCACTCTGGATAAAAGGTCCGATACCTGTACTGTACAGAAGCTGCTTACATGCATGTCTGCATGTCTGCCAGTCCAATGTCAGCTCAAATGGAGCTTTTCAGTATTGGAACACAGATGTTCCTACCAAACAAGGAACAAAATTAGAAATGATTTTAATTAGAGTTAGTGATGAGTGAAAAATTTTGCACAGATTTGCCCCAAACTTCCTGGTTTCAGCAATGGCAAAAATATACATGGCTCATTTACAAAAAAAAAATCCACGTGCAAAACAAAAAGACGCATGACAAAAAAAGGATGTCTGACATGATTTTAGTGTGGGATACAAAGCACCCAGATATCATCTGTTGGTGGTCACATTTATTATTAACTCTGCCTGTATTAGAAAACTAATAGTAATATATAATCTATAGATGGTAGTTTTTGCTTAAGAAGCAAATTAGTGTAGTAGTAGATACTATTACAAGTCAACCAGATGTAATGTAAAAAAATCAAAGACGTGATTTTGCCCTCCCAATTTTTATTGGCAGCCACAAAGCAAAAAAAAAAGTGCAAAGAAAAAAATGCCTATAGACTCTAATTTCATGAAATGACGTGCATTTTTCACCTGTCTGCAAATTTTCCTGCAGATTCACTCACTAGTGAGAGTTTCTGTTAATACAGAGGGGTCCATTTTGTTTCTTTGACTTTATCAAAATGATATGGAGAGGACTGTCTAATTTATGTTAACTGGGTTATTACTGACTCCATTTAAACAGTGGCAATGATGCTGGTATAATTTTTGTGTTTGCTTTTGTTTCAGATTGTGCTGCCTCATTTAGTTTTTGTTACTCACTGCTCATCAAGACTTTCATAGTTTTATTTTGGACAAATGAGTACACTGATTTGCATTAGTTGTGACAATATCATGTCTCCAACCTAATTTAGGTATTTCAAAAGGCAGCAACATTCAGTTCACAAACTAATCCAACCAAACTTGATTCTAAAGGAGAAAAGTAATAACAGTTATAAAGAGAAAAACAATTAGCACAAATAAGAATAAAAATTGGCATTTCCCTATGTAATATTTATTGTTACAGTATTGCAAATTTTAGGTGCACATTTCTAAGAAGTGCCTGAAGGTATTGTAACCGTTTGAACCACACAAAAGTTTTTCAGTAAGAAATGTTATTCTATACACTGCACACTAGAGCAAACTATAACATTTACAATGGTTCTTCCACTGTTGGAAGTGGTCACTAAACAGTTTGAGTTCACAAAAGCTATATGAGATTTGCACAAAGCAATTGTTTTGCTCCAAAGCATAGACTTTTGTATTACAAATAATTTTTCCATTACATTCCCCCATAAATATCTTGCTAGTTTTAAAAAGATTGACTGTATATAGAAGTTCCTTATTTCCAGGTTTTTTCAGAACATTCTTTGCAAACTAAAATACAGTTTACACTATACATTACAAAACAATTATTTTTTCTGTAGATTCATCAAAGATCAATAATGTGGTCCCGACATCCCCAAACCTGCCACAGATGGCACATCCACATTCCTATCCAACGATGGGGCAAATTTCAAATCCATATGAGCAACAGCCCCCTGGAAAGGAACTTAATAAGTATGCATCGTTAAAGGCAGTTGGTAAGTATTGTGTTTGCAGATTAAATTATCAGTTACTGATGAATGTATTTAATGTTACTTAGTACTTTTATTTTTCATATATTTTTTGCCACAGCTCCTTTTAGCATGCAATTTCATGACTTGAACAGAAGATAACTGTCAAGAAGAATGGTCGTTTGTATATACAAACCAAATTCTATTTATTAGGATAGTAATGATAAGTGTGAAAGACTGAGATTAATCAGTAGTTAGTTTGTAAATAAAAAGAGATTAAGTGGAGTAAAGGAGTGGTCAAGTTGCTGAGAGCTTAGGTTTTATGCATGAATGAAAAAGTGGGTTTCAAGTGACCATTTGAAGCCATGGGGGCATTAGGGGTTTCTAATGGGGTGGGGCACAGCCCTTCAGAGGATAGGTGCAGCATGTGAAAATTCCTGGATAAGGGAGTTAGAGGAGGTAATGAGCAAAGAGGAGAAAAAGTAGGTTTTGTGCAGAGCAAAGGTTACATCTAGGGATGTACTTTATCATTAGGGTGATTAGATATAGTGATATGGCACTGGTGAGCACTTAATTACAAGAATCTTAAATTGAATTCTGTATACAATAGGTAACCAGTACAGGAACTGGCAGAGAGGGGAAACAATTATGGAGTGAGGGGAGAGGTGTATGAGTCTTGTGCCATGTTCATTATGGGTTGGAGTGGGGTCAGTTTAGACAGGAGCAGTCCACATAGCAGAGAGTTACAGTCATTTTTGCCAGAATATGAAGAATTTTGGCATTCTCTTGTGTGAGCAGTAGTTGAATGTGAGAGATCTTCCTTAGGTGAAACTGGTACGATTTAGTGAGTATTTCAATGTGGGGAACGAATGAGAGGGGAGAATCAATGTGACTCATAGGCAGTGAACTTGTGGAACTGGAGTTATATGTTTGTTTTCTACACTAATGTGAGGCAGGGAAACAAACTTGGAAGGTGGGAAGATGACCATTTCAGTTTTGTCCATGTTGATATTTAGACAATTAGATGTCATAAAGACAGAATCTGATAATAGTTTTACATATATGGAGTAACGTAGGGGCCTACATATTATGAGTAATGTAGGGGCCTCTCCAAATATTGTACCTCCCATGGGCTGCATCTTATGTAGAAGATGAAAGTTGCACATAATTCACTGCCATGAGCAATTATATTTAAATATGTCAGATGCAAAATAAGGATAGGAAGGGGTGACGTGAGCAACAAAACGATGCTGTTTTGCATCATCCAATCTCTCTTTAAAGCAAAAGTGCTAGCACGGCACAATATTAATGCACTGCTAAATGTGAATTCCAGTGAAGTAGCTGAAATTAGGCAATGTGTGCTGGGATGAACCTGTTCTTAGAGAGGAGCTAGTACAGTACATTTATTTGTTTGTTTAGAATCTACAACTTGCCCTGTCAAACATTCTGTCGACTTTGTTAATCATTCTCAAAGGATTCAACTGTTCAGAGGACATACCACTATTTTTCAGAAAACCCTTGAAAGTCTTGCTGATAATATGATAACCATAGTACTACCTTCTTCATCATATATTACCATTCCTTCCACACTGTAAAATTATTTGAGCAGAGCACTCAATATGTTGTGCTATGGATTGCTATTCTCAGCAAGTTCCCCTAACTCTAAAGAACTGCATAATATATTGGTGTTTTTAGCGAATAATGAGAAATCCATGAACTGTGCAAGCTACAGTAAGCAGAAGTAAACCACTTATATGTACAGAAGCTGAGCTGGGCATAAAGGCTCCCACAATTTTGTACAACCCTGAGCCTCATGGGCTACTATATATTTTCTTTTCAATTTAATGATTTATATAATTTTTTCCAGAAGTATTATATTATGAAATGAGTTAACAAAACAGTTTGGGGAAGAAATTAAACAGAAAAATAGCCCAGACAGATTTCTTGCTTTTAACAGAAGATTGGATGAACAGACCACTGTTTAACTCTATAACAAAGATGTCATTCACATGGAAGTGACTAATTGGGCTGAACATCATTCCTTAATATGGGAACTGTGTGCTAGTAAAGTAAACTGTTATCAGGCCACAGTCCTAAGCACTGATCCCTCTCTCTGTAGAGAAGATCTGCACAGGTAACACTTTCTTGGAAGTGACTAATTGGGCTGAACATAATTCCTTAATATGGAAACTGTGTTCAAGTAAAATAAACTTTAGCCAAATCTATAGCCAAGTTCTGCACAGACAAGACTTTCTTGGGGGCTGCAGCCTTTATTTTATAATTATAAAATTGCTGTTTACTATTCTTTAGGCCCCTGGAATTGTACATTACACGTTTTTTAGAGCAAAATCAGAACATCTGTATATTAAAATGAAATACCTTCATGTGCAACCTGTCTAAGTTCACTTTTTGGCAGCTGTGTTTACATGATATGTGCATTTCAAAAAATATATTAATTTTAATTTAGAATACCTGAATGAACCTTACCATGTTCCTTGAGGAATTTTGTAGAATGTTGTATTTCAGTCCATCCATTTTTAATCTTACTTCCTTAGGTACAACTGAACAAATTATGTAATGGCAATGAAATTATTCATTACCATTATTCCCTCATTGATCAATTACTGTATATGTGTTTACATTTTCTATATTGATTAAAGGTTGCTCTGACACATGATATTTACAGAATTTGTAGCAATTTAGAAATTGTTTTCAAGCCAGACTTTTACCCTCTTGAATACTTGAAGTCAATAGACACAGAGTAGACACAGAGTCCAACATGTCAACATGTATCACTTACAGTATCTGGCCTACAGTCCCTCTTACTTTTAGTCCTTATTAATATTTCAGATAGCTTCTGTAAAGGCATTAACATAATTATGTGTTTTTGCTTCAATATGCACAAAACCCTCCTTTTGCCAAAGTCATATTATAGCTAAAATATTATTAATGCTCTTTTGATCATGCCTATGTACTTTGCTTCTGTATTTTCTTGATGACTTTAGAAGCTGCAGGATTTCGCGCTCTTAGATGATGAACCAAATACACTTTCCATTTGTTCATAAAAATGTACTATTCGGTTGTGTATAATTATGTAGCTATTTATGAACTTGTTCAGTTATGTAAAAGACAAGGAGGAAATTGAGCTTGATATTTCACCTGAAAAAAATGTACTGAAAATGGCTCAAATAAATGGCTGTGTTTGACAACATTGCAAGAGTAGAGTGAAGCACACCTGCTGCATGCAATTTATATAATACCAATACTATACTATAATACTATTACCTTATTTTACAGTGCTGTTTTATCAAGACTAGTTGATTACAGAAGACTAAAGAGTGCAGAAACCATTAAACTGCATATTCGGAGAGTTCATCTCTGTATTGTAGCCGCTGATATACTAACCCACCATGTCTGGGGGTAATATTCTAAATGAATATGGCTATTACTATTGCTTTTCCTCCTCTTCTTAATATAAATGTATTGATTTTGGAATGTGTTAAAATGTTATGTTCTTGCATGTCCACAAAACAATATAAATACCTTATATGTTTGACTATATGTACTATCTGTCTGTATGTATTATTTGTGGTTGTTAATAGGTGTAATAGGTGAGAAAGAGAAGTTTTCATATTAGCACAAAGCATAGACAAAAAATATGGGGAAATAAACCTGACATCAATATAAAGTTAGAGTTATATAGTTTTGCTCCAGTTTAATGACATTTTTGTTTTTCAACATGGGCATTTGTATAAACTGTACCACAAATCACCATGCTCCATATATCTAAATGATGCTCATGCAAAATTGTGAAAACCAGGAAATTATGTTTATATTAATTATTTTCATGTGTGATTGATCTTTTTCATTAATTATAAGCATTGAAAATTGACACCCAACAGGCAACAGTACATGTATGTGTGCAAGAAAAACTTATAAGCCTATCAGGATAAAACACACCTTTGTGAGACATTTTTCATGCACCAACCTGTTTTTGCGAGTCAATTTTATTTTGGTTGTATTTTATTTTAGTATGTACAACAAATGTACATAGAGAACCAAATGTGCTTAGGTACTTGCACTAAGCTTTACACAGGATTTCAGGTTTCTTTTTACCATCATTAAAGGGATACTGTCATGGGAAATTTTTTTTTTCAAAATGCATAAGTTAATAGTGCTGCTCCAGCAGAATTCTGCATTGAAATCCATTTCTCAAAAGAGCAAACAGATTTATTTATATATTGCATTTTGAAATCTGACATGGGGCTAGACATTTTGTCAATTTCCCAGCTTCCTCAAGTCATGTGACTTGTGCTCTGATAAACCTCAATCACTCTTTACTGCTGCACTGCAAGTTGGAGTGATATCACCCCCTCCTTCCCCCCCCCAACAGCCTAACAACAGAGCAATGGGAAGGTAACCAGTGATGGGCGAAACGGCCGCGTTTCGCTTCGCCGAGAAATTCGCGAATTTTTCGCCGATTCACGAAACGAGTCGCGCGTTTCCGACGCGTCACGTCATTTTCGGCGCGCGTCGCGTCATTTTTAGGCGCGTCGCGTCAAAAACGTCGCGCGACTCGTTTTTGAGCGGCGAATTTTCTTGGGCGAATTTTTTGGGCAGTTTCGCGAATTTATTCGCCAGCGGCGAATCGCGGGAATTCGCCGCGAATTCGCCCCTGGCGAATAAATTCGCCCATCACTAAAGGTAACGAGATAATGGCTCCATAGCACAAGATAACAGCTGCCTAGTAGATCTAAGAACAGCACTCAATAGTAAAAACCCATGCCCCACTGCGTACTATTCAGTTACATTGAGAAGGAAAAACAACAGCCTGCCAGAAAGCAGTTCCCTCCTAAAGTGCTGGCACAAGTCACATGTCTGGGGCAGCTGGGAAATTGACAAAATGTCTAGCCCATGTCAGATTTTAAAACTGAACATAAAAAAATCTGTTTGTTCTTCTGAGAAATGGATTTCAGTGCAGAAGTCTACTGGGAACTGTTTTCCCATGACAGTATCCCTTTAAGTACAAAACAATAACTGTGGTACCAATGTTAGTCAGTAGCAAAAATAACAAATAAAAACCCAACAAATACAAAGTATTTTGTAGTATTGTAGAAGTGATACATTGCAAGATTTCAGAGCACCAAGGCTCAGGCAAAATACAAATGAAAGCTACCAAGGCACAGCATTTATACTGTTAGATCAGTGAAAGGTATGTATTGCCTATTAATACCTTTCACTGATTAATTTGTATTTTTCCTGACGAAGGGGCCTTGATGCCAATATAGGTATCACTTCTACAATACTTTTTGTATTTGTTTTCCTTCATGTGATGAGAACACAATATTCTCTGGTTGAACATAGGTCAACATTAAGAAGTTTCTGGCCATCTCAAACATGATTATTTAAAAGTATATTAAGTTATTTTAAAATGCAGAATATATATATATATATATATATATATATATTTATAAACGGCTTTAGTTTTAGTCCTACTTCCTGTTAAAAGAAATCTGTATTTAAGTCATATATTGGGTTCTATTGTTGGACATAATCTCTCATCAGTTATCGTTGAGTAACACAATGCATTTTATGCTACTTTTGGCTACTTGTTTAAGGCGACCCTAAAGGTAAGTTAAAGTTATTTAATTACGAGAAATGTGCACTTTTTCAAAACCAAGTATACAGTAGTGTCTTAAAACATTCATACAGTATATCATGTGGGTAGTTTCTGCTGGCTTACACTTCTGCATCTCATTGATAATTGCATATACAGTTGAAGCAGGCACTCATGTGCCCAGAATATTCTGTTAAGATAAAGTTGAAAATATGTGAATGGTATTGTCCATATGTAGACTCAATTTCCGTATGCAGGAATTGCTAGAGTATGCCTTTTTTGATTCATTGTATTGGTTAATGTGGTGAAAGAAGTAATAATGATTAATTAAATTGTTAACTATACTGTATCTTAGCAAAATAAGCATAGAGTAACCATTCAGAGGGAAAGTATGGTTTGTATAGCTGACCCAGTGAGTAAAATATTCTATCTAGGTTTTAGCTCATGAAGCTACGTGAGTGACTGGACATTAAAGTCTACAAAACACACAAAGTGTGTGTATGTGTGAGACAAAATCATAGACTCTGGGACAATGGCGTTGGTCTTCAATCGTGGAGTGCCACTTTACCACCGATATATGCACCAATTATAGGATTCAGTAACATGATGATTGGCGCCTATATCAGAGGTAAGGTGGCAGTCCTGGCATCAATCAGCCGTGCAACAAAAAAGTAAGCGCTTCAAACTTCAGATAACACAGGTATGTAAATAACTGCCTGCTCCCCATGTGGGCTTGATGTATTTTAAAATAAAAAAAAGTAACTGACCTGTAAAAGTAGTGGAACAATTCCCAATAAAAATCTATTTTCTTTTCCTGATGTAATTAATGGATTGGGTGTTGTATACCCCATAAAAAGTTGGGTATTATCATCATAATTCAATACATGGCACAATGTCCATACATTTGTATGGAATATATGAGTATTTTAAATGTATGGCAATGGAGATATGTTTACAGAATGGGAATTTAAATGTAAATAAGTGAGTTTAAGGATCCCTCCTAAAAATGGTATTTTGTATTGGGTGATGGGTGTTTTGTATGCCCGAAACTGAATTACTGAACAACACTAACCATTCAGAAGTCTTTGCAACTATTTATCTTTATTTAGATGCCTATGTACAAAGCTCAGCCCCAGGAAGTATCGATGATGTTGGAGGGCAGCCTGAAGAAGCATATATTAATTTAATCCCTGATTGACTTGTTGAACAATTATTCACCTGTAAAAGTAGTCAAACAATTCCCAGTGAATAGTTATTTCCTTTCCCTGGTGTTATTAATGGAAGGCGTATCATAACCCCCAAAAAATGTTTGCGTTATCATCATAATCAATTATAATTTACTCCCTGCATGACTTGAGATCAAGCACTCAAATGTTCAATGTGCTTCTACATATAGTCATGTATAATTTATTTAAAGGGCAAGGAAAGGCAAAGACATAAAATCCCATTTTTACTTTCTTTATTGAAAAAGAAATTTATCTCCTCTATACTTAAATTAAAAAATGTGTACCATTTTTATAAGAAACCTGACTGTATGCAGTAAAATTCTCCCTTCATTCAGTGCTGTGGATAGGAAATGTCAGACGGTACCTAACTTCATGCAGGGAAACAATCATACTTGTGAACAGCAGGGGGAGCCCCTGCCTTACTTACCAGCCATGCAGAACTCAAGCAGCTTTGTTTTTTTATCATTTATGATAATGGTTGCCACCTTTTCTTGAAAAAAACACTGGCCTTCCTAGATTGTGACTCCACATAATCCCCTTACCCATCCAAAAAGCTGGTGGTAAAACATTAGAATCAAGTAGGGGTGGGAAACTGCAGGAGAATTACATTTCCGGAGTGTACTCAATTCAAATTATTTACCACAACTGCCATTTCAAACTGACAAGGGTGACAAAATGTATTATGTGCAATTTCCCTACCATGTTTTTAGCTTGTACTTGTAGACCAGTAACACAAATAAAGCTGTACTTAATAGTTTGGTAAATTTTACAATTAATTTAGGGACAGGGAAAAGTGTAAAATATATCTTGTTTAAAGCTGTCAATAATTGTAGCACTATTTATGTAAAATTTGTGTTTTAGTAACTGCTATCTATCTCTTTATTCAGAATATGTTTCTGCTACTTGGTAACTGATGTCATTTATCTTAGTTGGAAATATTTTCTATGTTTTCATGTATGTTTTGTGTTGCTCTATTCCTACCCTCTCACAAGTACTATGAAAACATTGTGTAAAATAGACTATTAGTTTTAACAGATTTAATCTGTAACTGGTTAAGAGTTAAGAAATTCAGCCAACGGTAAAAGAGATGCAAAGGTCAAGGGGGCAAATTTACTATTACTCCCGGAAATTAGGTCGACCAAATTCACAATTCGATAAGTATTCGACCATCGAATGCTTATCGAATTGTTTTAGGCTATCATTTTGGTCGATATCTGATTTCTCGATGAATTTGTACGATCGAATACCGATCATTCGATTTCACAAAAAAATCGTGAAATTACCTTCAAGCGTCTGAACAATTCATACGATTCAAACGCTCCAATCATACGAATGGTATTCGAGCAGGACTTAGCCTCAGAAGCCTATGGGGAGCTTCCCATAGGCTTCTATTACAATTTGGTAGGTTCAATCTGGCAAAGTAGGCAGTCGAATAACTTAAAAAATTGTATTTCTTCGATCATCGAATGATCGAATTATCAAATATCTGATCATTCGATCTATTCGATCTATCCGATATTCGATGATCGAATAGGCCAAATTTAACTTTCCGATTTCACAAAAAATTTGTACGATCGTTAATCGATTGAATTCGACCGGACTTCGATCATTTCAAGTGAAATTCGTAAATTGGCCCCCAAGTGTCTGATGCATTCACCTAAATAAAAATATTATGCAGTGAGTTGGATTCTGATGGAATAGTGTTGCATGCAAGAACTGAATGCTTACCAGTGGGTAAATAAATAAATGGCATGTGTGATGTATATTATTTACATTATCAAGAAAAAAAGTCAAGCACCAATAGTACAGGTGATAATAAAACAGTATGAAATGTATTTATATAATATGTACTTGCAAAAGTGGTAGTATAAAGCACATACCGGGCAAGTCATACTCTCTGCTATTCACCAGGGTCAGCTTGCTCTCTGAAGCTCTCACGAATACTGGTATGGATCATAAATTGTTTTAAGCATGCATACTGCCCCTTAGAGGAGAACTGTCATGATTCTAGATATCTTTATAACATAACACAACCTTATTTCACATTGGTGCCCATTAAAAGAAGCATCCCTGGCCTGCTTTATGGCTCCTCTCTGATACACATTAAAAGAAGCATCCCTGGCCTGCTTTGTGGCTCCTCTCTGATACACATTAAAAGAAGCATCCCTGGCCTGCTTTATGGCTGAGATTATAGCTATTATCGTATTTTAATAATTAAAGGTGAATGCCCCTGAATAATATGTAGGAAAATATAATCTCCTAGTGGCTAATGTGGAGATCTGACACAAATCAGAATGAACTTAATGAACACTTAATTAGAAAAGAATACCCCGCTTATAGCCAAAAAAATTCTTTAGATGGAATTACAATCACAATAGTTCATTAATAGTGAATAATTAATCATTAAAGTGCAGTGCAGATAGGCAGTATAGGCAGTAAGTGTTAATTCGTCAGTTTACAACATTAAAATATGAGTAAAGGATACTGCTTTTGACATGATATAAATTAGTTAAAAAGGTTAAGACCTTATGTTTTTATTTCTGGTATTAACCTTTTAAATTAATTTATTTCTGTTCTGGTTGGGTCTGCAAACGGGTGGATTTCATTTGAGACTGGTCTGTCCACAATCTTATTTCTTGTGTTTAACTTCTCCTTACTACTTGCTCAAATGGGAACTGGTGATTTGTGGTTTTACAGGCTATGGTACTGTAGTTCTCCTATTATCAGAGGGCAAGTTAAAATCCAAGACCACAGTCCCAGTATTCTTGCCTACTCCAGCTTTGTGGCATCCCAGCCTTAGAAATATACTAGGCAGTTTATCTTTTGGACGACTCCACCTACTCCTATTTCCTATTTCTTATCTGCCTTTATAATAAGTGTACAGACCGGCTCATCGGTTTTATCTCCTAATTTAAGGTCTTTCTTCATGAATTACTGCATCCTATTCAAAATCAATCCAACTAAGCAGTTCATTTTTTACTAATCTAGCATTATTTAAGTAATTCTCAATTTAATTGCACTTTATATTTATGGCTCTATGGATTTTATAACTTTGATGAATTGTTATTGATCGTTGAAAATTCAATTAATTACAAGAACTTAGCAGTTTAGGTAGCAATTCCTTTCTTAACTCATGAATTAAAAATTATTTAATGGTCACTAGCCTGTCAAAAGCAGTATCCTTTACTTATATTTTAATATGATAAACTGATGAATTATCACTTACTGCCTATACTGCCTCTCTGCACTGCCCTTTAATGATTAATTATTCACTATTAATGAACTATTGTGATTGCAATTCCGTAAAGAATTTGTTTGGCTATAAGTGGGGTATTCTTTTCTAATTAAGTGTTTATTATCATATTTTCTTTCTTATAACCAACTGTGGAGGGTTAACCATACTAATGGAATGAATGCCATATTTAAACTACAATCCCCATAATTGTAAATGGCAGGCTTCCGATAGAGGGAGTGTCTTTATGACATCAACTGTTTATGATGCCATTTTGTCCCAGACTATGCTGCTTTTGCGTTTGGCTGAGTGGGATTAGTAAAAGCTTGGTTGAGGATGCAGAGGTGATAGGCTATTGTTTCATTAAGTAATAGAGTTAACTCTGAAAAAAGACTGTATTATTTTTTACTTTTAACTTTACTGTGTATAATTTAAAAGATAGAGAACACTATCTCATGACAGTTCTCCTTTAATATGATATATATAGTAGTATCCGATGTCTTTTTAGGATACCATGTTTGCCTTATAATTTTGGTCTACTGACACATAGCTGTGCATTAGTAATTTATTATATAAATGTTTCTAATTATTGTTGCCCTTTAAACCTGTGCCAAAAAAGTGAGATTAGGAGACAACATCCCCTGATGATCATATGATACGAAAAAGCATAGGGAGCTGTCGGACCATTTCAAAACCTCAGCACTGGGGCCTCTGCCTCCTCCTTACACATCATTTCCACCACCTTTGAGCGATCAGTTGCCTCAACAGTGTTTGTCACACTAAGGCTCCAGGGTCAACTAAGTGCAGTGATTTATGGTCTAAAAACAAATGTAGACATATTGGTGGAACAAGGTGGGAGAACTTAAGAAACATCTGGTCTGGGAACTTTACTTTACAACAATTATCTATGGTTGCTTGCACAAGTCAGAATTAGCTGAGCCTGGAAAACAGAAAAGAGTGTGATTTGCCTGATATATGTTTATACTACCACTTTTTTGATTACATTTTATACAAATAATAAGGGATCCATGTGCTCATATAAAGGCTTGAGCTGCCTGATGAACAACGCAGGACCATACACAGGCTGCCCATGCACTTATAAGAGGAAATCGCAACTGGATATTTTTATATATTAAAGTAGAACTAAAACCTCACCAAAGAAGTTGGCTAGAAATGCTGTATGTAGTAAAGATCTGTGCCTCCAAAGATTTCCCAGTAGCTCCCCATCTTCTTTTCAGCTGATTCACTGCACATGCTCAGTGCTGCTGTCTCTGACTGAGCTCTGGGACTCACTCAAAATATACAGTACACATAGAATAGAAATGTCACAGTATAAGGCTTAGTAATAGGTAACTAGTATATGGCACCACAGAGACCATTGCAATTAGCTTCTGAATTTAATAATCAGCCTTGTATTATCATCTTATATTACAGACTAACCTAATTTTCTGCTTGATAATTTGCAACTACCCCTAAGCTCCTCTTCTCAACAGCTGCTCAGAGCCCACTGAGCATGCACGTTTTGTAGACACTTTACAGGTGACCCCCTGTGACAATTTTGACCTGGATCATTGCTGATATTGAAAAGCTGGTGCAATAAGTTTAGTATTTAAAATATGGCATTTATAGCCACATTAATTTTTTGAGTTTAGTTCTCTTTTAATAACATATTTATTCAATACAGTACGTGAAGAAAAATGGTTAGTTATTTTTGTACAATAAGATAAATGGGGGAATGCAATTATAGTCACAAAGAGAAAAACATTGCGCACCAATAAGAGTTAAAATCCACATCTCGCAATTTAATATTGTTCCTTAAACGGTTATTGCATTGCGAATCGTAATTGCGCATTGCGGATTATAATTGCTCACTTTAAGCAGTGCTTGAAGGTGGCGTAATCTTTTGGAGCAAACTTAGCAACTTTTCAGTAAGAAGTTGTATTACACTGACAGCGCATTAGTGCAAAGTATAAAATTTGCAAACGCCCTTCCACTGGCGGAAGTGGTTGCTAAACAGTTTCCGGTTTTGCAAAAGGTATATTGAATTCGCACAAAACAAAATTTGTTTGCACAAAGGCTTAACTTTTCGCATTGAGAATAGTTTTTGCGTTACCAACGCATATTACATTCCCCTAAATGTGAATAATATCTGAGAAATTGTTCTGTTATTCTTATATGCTTTTTTATTGATTTCCATTATTTTTTCTTTGTGTGCAGCAGGAGAAGGTTATATATTACAATACTGATTCACTGTACTCATTTCCTATCTTATAACTAACTTATTCCTAATATATATATATATATATATATATATATATATATATATACATATACATATACACATATATATATATATATATATACATATACATATACACACAAGTTGATGGTGTGAGGCATTTTTTTTGTTTTGTTTGTATATATCTATATATAGATATATACAAACCAAACAAAAAATTCCTCACACCATCAACTTTTCATTTAATCCTCGGTATTCAACCCTTTTTCTTGCCCCTCTATGGAAGTTTGATGGTTGAGGTATGAGTACTAATCGTTAATGCAAAGGTCAGGGTCTAATAGCTGTTATATGAAAACTTGAATAGTACAGTAGTTGGTTGTGTACTCCACAGGAGGGAATTTTTATGTGAAAAATGTCCATTGATGCCTCAACTCCTCCATATCACGCACATAACACAAGTCACACGTTCCCACATCAATCCTATTTCCTTGACTTGATCTTTATTCATCCATCAACCCTCATACATCTGGACATTAAAGAACTACACTAGGCTGTCACTGATGAAGGGTCATGGCATGTATAAAACATATTAAAGTTTGCATTGGAACACAGTACATTTCTTCATCTTCGGAATATACTGTCCCTTTTTATAAACACACCTAATGCTTCAAGTACTAACTCAAAAATATTGTCACCTAAACAACAGCAAATAAGATTTGTTTTCAATCATACATTCTTAAGGAAACATACAAACTGAGATTAATATAGAGATTGTGTTCTGATTAATGCAACCAAAATGTGATAAATACAACATGGTATTCTATTAATTGTATGTATTTATAATTTTAACAGCTGAAAAGGGCAATGATGACTTCTATTCCAAAAGACGGCATCTTGCAGAGTTAGCTGCAAAAGGAAGCCTTCCCTTACATCCGGTAAGAGTGGACCAAGAAAGATCATACAGTCCAGAAGGTGGCACCTTGAAAATAAATGGACAAAAAGCCAAAGCCAATAAAATGCACACACATCCACTGGCCTCAACATATAATCCTAACTACAAAACCTGGGACCACAGTGAGCACTCACTTCGGAGGCAAGCCTATGCAACTAAGAAGCACTGCCCAGTAGAGTCTGTGCATGAACCACTGAAAACTCAGAATCAGCATTTCATGCCTTCCCAGCCATACTTTGTTACAAACAGCAAAACAGAGGTGACAGTGTGACATTTATGAAATCCATTATAACTAGATGAAAATACTGTTGGCATAAAGTAATGTAACGTAAGTGAAGTCCTGTTAAGCATCAGTTGAAAGGAGTGGTTTGGGACTGCGACGATCAGCAATACAATGAAGAAATTAAATTAGGGACTCTAGGTGTCATTTCCAGCAAAAATATGAAAACAAATTGCCTAACCTTTTTTTGATATATTTTCAAGTTCATAAAAAAAAAAAATAGCACAAGCAACACAGCCTTCATCTCCATGAAAATCACATGTTCTTAACTGGGCTGAGAGTAGACAGGTTATGATATAATGTTATGAGCCAATATTTTTCTATGGAAAAAAAAGGAAAAAAAAAAGATTTCTTGGTATTACTATTTTCACTGTCATCACACTGCACATTGTGAAAACCCATTAAGCATAACAAAAAATGGCCTTTCCATTCTTAACAAGCAAAAAAAAAAAAAAATCATCTTCAAGGACTTTAAAAAAAGACTGTTACGTTCAAAAAGGGAATGGGGGCTTTCTAACAGGTGGAAGTTTCCAAGCTATTAGAAAAAAAAAAAAAAAGACAAGGAAATAATTTTAAAAAGAATAATGGATTATTTAATCTGAGGAAAAGGTTTGGAAGATAGAAAATACACGTTCTTCCTTCTCTGGCGTTCCACTATTCTAGCAGGCAGCAAAATATTCTGGACTGTCTGTTACATTTTTAATTCAGTCATTTATTTGCCAATTTCAACTTTCTTATGACTGGAATTATACAATGTGGGCGGTGCCTTTAATGTATTTATATCGTTCAATGAAAAGTCTTGTTTTTTAAAGTGAACTTTAACCATTTGACCATTTATCTTTGACCATTTATCAGATTTCCTGACATTTAGCAGAGTGTTATTATTTTCAAACATTGCTGAAAGTTGTTAAAGCATTTTGCTTTTGTTTGACATCTTTGCTAATTATGATTGCTATATTTGGTCTAGTTAACATTTAAAAAAAAAAGAAAGAAAGAAAAGTCTACCTAAATGCCTTTCATTTAGTTTTAAAATAAGTTTGAGGTATATTCCTAATGTATTACTTCAATTTTACATGGAGGCAAATCATTTGTAATTGGTTGCTCAATTCGATGTTCAGCAATAAGTTAAAGATTTTAATCTTGGAATGGTAAAATAATGACATATCTATTTATCTATCTATCTCTCTTTTTATAAATAAATAAATAAATATATATATATATATATATATATATACAGTATATATATGTCACAAAGATCATAGATGACTTTCTTGACATATATTAACAAACTGAGTGAGAGTTTTAGGGAGGAAAATATGGTTCAAGGTTCCTATCAAACACAAAATTGAGCACAAAAGATGTTCATGCATACAAATCCTTTAGCTATATTGATTAACACGGGGGTCCCCAACCGCTGGGCTGCAGACAATCCTGAACTGGGCTGCCGAGCCTTGGCCACAATAAATGAGGTGCGCTGTTTTGGACGTGGGCGCTCGCCATTGGACAGTGGTGCCCCCACCCCGCGGTCCTTAAAAACATTTTTTGCCTCAACACTGGTTGTATTACCGATTGATCTGATCATCATTTAGCAAAATGCCATTTTAACATTTAGTCAATACAACGCAATGAAGTATAAATTGCTTGTAAATTTCAAGTGATATTAAATTTTAGTATCCATTATTTTAGTCTATTATAGCATTAAAGCTCAACCAGTAATCATAGCTTTTCTTAATTTTTTTAAATTAAACATGTTTTCAATAATAATAGGACTGAGCACTACAAATGCCATTTCCAAATATATTGACATGGTTATAGCATTGCTCTGAGCTACCCTTCTGTAGAGGGACTAAAATGTTATTATTTGTAGTTGATAGTTTAGAATTTCAGTGGATCAATTAAATATACTATACACTGTACATATACTGTGTATATATATATATATATATATATATATATATATATATATATATATATATATATATAGTAGAACTACCCATTTTACATCCCCATATTTTAAGTTTTCCTTATTTTTGTTTTGTGGTCCCACCTATATATTATGCATAATACATTTCCCTGATTTTACACCATTTTTTCCTGTTCCTGAAAAATATAAAATGGGAGCTCTACTGTACACTAAACAGACAAATTAGCAGAGGTTAATCATTGTCTAGTTAAATTTTGAAGCCAGGGTCCTGTAATAAGAAAAGATCATTGTACATTGCAGTGACAAATTACAAATTGACCTAAAAATCAAAACAGCTTGACAGCATAACTGTGTAATTAGTAACCTCCATGCTTACTGGGAGTGGATACATTGAGAAATCTCAAACAGTGTCTTTTAATGTTGTTTGTTGATTTATAAAATGTTTTTGCTTTATTTTTATTTTCTTTATTATACTGTCATGTAGTGATAGGAGCTAATAACCAATACATGTTATTAAAGCTACAGTTGTGTATTAATGCTGGACTGGATTGGCCCAGGCAGTGATCTACTGTAACAAGGTATCCCATATTAGGCTTCTCAACTTAGACTTTTTAGGGGCATATTTATAAAGGTGTGTAAAATATTTTATGCCAAAAAAGGGTGTAAAATAAATAGAGTATTTAGAAATTTCAGTTGTTGTCCATATGCATGAATTAACACAATGTACCTCGATCACAGAAACATACTTAGGATGTTTTTTAAGCACAATATTTTAAACATAAAAACATGACACAGAAATCATAATCAAAGTTTTAAAGTTATCATATACTATCATTCTTGAAATTTACCATAACCTTGATACATATTATTAAAACAATACCATATTTATTTTACAAGGGAAAAGTTGCAGTTACTCTTCTTGATATAAATAACAAAGAATATGAGTTTATAAAAAAATTACTTTGTGCATTTTGAGTTTTAAAGCTGAATTATTTGGAGGAATCTCTTTTTAATTCATTATTGTTTTTAATCTTTCCACCTCTCTTCACTAGAGTAAAAAATTACATTTAAAAGACAAAAAACAGCTACTACAATGAATAAATTATAATTTTCAAAAGTGTACATTCAGGCTGATATGTCTAAAATCAACTCTACTAATATCAGAGGGTCTGTTTTCTGTTTACACTTGATTTCAAACAAGATTTATAATGAAATAAATTGCATTAGACAAAAGTGCAAATATTAGCTGTGAATTAAACTCACAGTTAACACAGTACCTGTGTTTTCAGCATTAGTTTCTATATAAAAATCCTGAGCCTAAAGTGATGTACTGATCAGGAAATGCAAAACAAAAAAACAAAAAAACTTTTTTATGGGTTCTTAAATATCACAAATCATTTTATTATGGTCTTAAATAAGAGAAAATTGTAACATTATATGCTGTTTTTTAAGGTCTTTGATTTCCTGTCACTTTCTTGACTATGCATTGTTATTAAATGATAACATATTAAAGTAGACAGAATTGTGAACTGATTACAGCGCTACGAAACAAGTTGGCGCTATAGAAATACATGTTAATACATGTTAATAATTACTAATAGTGATGGGCGAATATACCTTGCTTCGCTTTGCCGAAAAATTCACGAATTTCCAGCGAAATTCACGAATTGGCAAAAATTTCGCGAAACGAGTTGCGTCACGTTGTTTTGCCGCAAATTTTCGCCAGGCGAATTTTCGTTGGCTTTTCGCGAATCGTGGGAATTCGCTGCAAATTCGCCCCTGGCGAATAAATTTGCCCATCACTAATTGCTAATGTGTGAGTGTAGACATCGGTATGGGTTTTTTAGATATGCAGGTAAATCTATACATATATCATCCTAACTGGTTTGCAATAAGCCCTTAAAGGATATCCATACAGTATATTACTCATAACTGTAATGCAAGTCCCAATTAAATTATTTTAATATGTAAATTTCTTGAGATTTTGTTTTAGAAATCCATTCCATGATCCCCACACACTTAAGTAAATGCTGTAAAGTTTCAGTAGTATTTAATTCTTAACTAAAAATATTAGCTAAAAATATTATAAAGACTTGAATTGATTCATTTTCTAATTCATGTTGCCAGCTTTTACCCCAGGGCAAGCTTGCTTTTGTTAAACCCTAATGATTTCTAAACGATTAGAAGAACAAACTTTACAGAAGTAAATACAAATAAATAAAATATATCTGTATATGGTGTGTAGCGCTGTATACACGCTATCCATTATGCACTTTAAAATCAACCTTGATGTTTATATTATTGCTTTTAATTAACAGCTAACTGATTTTTATAAAGCACCTTGTGGAACAATTAAATTGTCATTTACAGTTTGGAGACTTATTGTCATCCAGGACCTGAAGGATCACAGGTTTCATATTGCTACTTGAGAGAGTACATTAAATTAATGTAAACTATCCACAATGCATCTGCTAAAGTCCATCAGACCTAATGCTTCAAATGACCTGAATTTGGACTAGCTGACACAAGTATGTATTTGTGTTTTTACCTAGATGAAGCAGTTATTGCACATGAAGCATATCTGTTTTTATGGTTCATGCCCTGGAAAGCATTTTCAACTTTCAACTCTTTCTATCATTTTTAACCTTGTTTGCTATGCTCTATAGAATGTTTGTTACTTTATTCTCACAAGAGATTTTGTGTAAAGTTTTATGTAAAAAATGCTTTAGAACATGTATGTTTTATTAGTAAGCTGGTGTTAACATATGTCATCATCTGCTGAGTTAAGACACCAACAAAAACACATTTTTTAAAGAATGTTTATATGTTAATGTGTACTCATTCTATTCTATATGAATTTCTTACCTGGCAATAAAATGGATTATATGTCAGTCCAAAGTTCTGTTTTTTTATATATTATTGATAGTTGCTGAAAAGTTGCTGCTTGTAGAGACTGACACTGCTATCATTGATTAATGCACACACATAAAGGTACTCTCATAATAGCTTTCAACAATTTATTTATTCCTACTCCTGTATGAGATTTTAAATACATGGCTGTTCAGTTATTGAGTTATAAAGTAAAGTGAAGTGAAGAACACACAAAGGGGTCATATATAATGGAGCACAAAGTGCATCAATGATTCCATATTATAAAACCAATAATGCAGTATTTATTTCAAGAATTCCAGTGAAATTGCACTCACCTCATTCATGTGCAAGGTCTTGCTAATGAGTCAGTGTCATAAAGGTAGAACAATGGCAAATCATTTTATTGCATGCAATTCAACTGCTTAACAGTGAGCACCTATAGTAGCAACAGACAAGGACAGTGCAATACTTACAATCTTGTCAAGGTTGGTACACAGTGAAAACAGATGACATAGAGCCCTTTTAAGGTTAATAAAAGTGGCACAGCTACAGTGCCCAATTATTGATTACTAGATCTTCATTACTAGACTGATTAATTACTCCCCTTATGATTTATACCAAGGATATGAAAAATAATTGATTTCTAGAAAAGGGTTGGAGAAACACACAAAGGCTCATTTGCAACCATAACTGCAAATGCGGTCACGCAAAGAAATGGACATACCTGTAGTCTTTGTGCATGCTAATTTCTTAGGTACTGTCACCTAAAAAAATTCCATGTACAATGCATTTGCACCAAGTACAATTGAACCGCCCTAATATGTGATGATGAATAATTCAAAAGTGCTCCTATTAACTCAAGGGAATCCTGGAATGAGGGGGTTCCTAATGGGGGCTGTGTGAATAGGTGCAGAAGATTTACATATAAAGTATAATGTGGAGTCATGATTTTAATGCAGAGAAGCTAATATGACACAATTGCTCACATTTTAAAGTGTCAGACACAAGAGGGTTGGGGCAAATCAGCATACAGGCACAACTATACTGGAATTGTGGGGGTAGGGGAAATTGTGTGCATTGTGGATCAAGAAATGTTACTGAAAAAGTGCAAAAAAGAAAAATCTGTACTTGCACTTTTGTTTTGAAACGCAAGGACTGGATATGCGTTATGTCATCTATGGAAGAATGGAAATTGAACAGGGCTGTCTACAGTTTTAAAAAATAAATGATATATACCACCCGGACACCTTATATATTATCAAAAATAAAATTTTCCAAGACACTTGTAATGGTTTCCCTGTTACAGAAAACAACAAATTAATATAAAGATGCTGTAACACCATAAAGTGAAAAACTACTTTTTTTTCCTTTTAAGGGACAAATTATCCCCTTGTTCAACATGAGTTGAATGAAAAGGGCTTATGATTAGTTTTGGTGTTTTAAATCACCAAAATATAGAAACATTAGATGGCAAGGGGATTATCTACCTCTCTAGGTCCAAACATGGAGAAGGTTTAATATCTATACCTGTTTGTTCTGTTTTGCTCAAGAAATAACAAAAACACATTTTAATGAAGTATCTTCACAGTGACTGTATCCCTTTTTTGTGCACTGGTAAATGAGCCCTGCTCTCATGTTCTCCCTGTGTGTGCCTGAGTTCATGCCACACTTCAAAATCATACAGGAAGGTTAACTAGCTTCTGATATAATTAACAGTGAGCAGTTGTGACGTTAGAGTGTAAGCTCCATTGGAGCAGGGACTGTAGAATCTCTGTAATATGCTGAAAATTTTTCTTTTAATTTTGTCAGAAAAAATCCCTACATTTAGAACAATGTCCTATTTTTTCACGCAATATCTATATTCAGATGTAGATCTATAGTACATTCAACAACAGCTGAGACTGCATACGAGCTGCAAAAAATAAATATGTTCCAATTTTGTATCAATCTTCAAAGCCATCCCACTGTTACTCTTTATCCCTGGTCAGCTGTCTGATTCTTTATCTCACAAGGGACTTATAGAACTGGGGTAATCAGGTCTGGCACTTGTAAACACTTGTAAAAGGGCCTTTACATGCAGTAAATTATGTATTAAGTTTGTGAAATGGAGGTGATTTTCCTCAGGAGATTTCTCCTTTGTTAACAAGCACAATCAAGATATCAGATGCTTACCCAGTCTCATACTCTTGCTACAGTTGGGTACTGTGGCTAAATCATTTCTGTGAGCACTCAAGCTGAAAAAATCCACATCATAAAAACATTCTCCTATTTCGACAACAAATGCATACTTAACAAAAGCAGGGTTTCATATGCACTCCATTTCCTCTGGTCAGTAAAGAAAAACATTAAGAAACAACCATTTTCTGGGCATGCATTAGGATAGACAGCATCCTTTGTGGTACAGTAAAATGGACACCCGTTGAATATTTGAACAGCAGTGAAAATATATGAAGTAAAATACTTTTGAAAATTCTGTATGGGTAAACCTAAAAGCAAAACTATAACTGTCACCTCACAACCTCAGTTTCTGCTTTCCAGGAAGTTGGGGATTCTATAAGTGAGAGTTCCCACAGAAGTTTTTGAACCAGTTGCTGTAGACTAATCTTCATTATTTTGAAATTAATTTAATTTTTCATTGGAGAAAGAGAGGTTTTTATTTTTTAATTAGTTTCAGAGCCAGCATTTAGATGTGTTTATGTTCTACCTATTCAGATTTTTGGGTACACAAGTACAGAAAACTGCCATTTTCACAGACTTAATTCTAACTGGTCTTTAGACTACCCCTAGTAAGGCTAACCCCCATAATTGGGAACCAATGGGCTAGACTCCTAATGACTAAAAATACAAAAATGTTATTTATTTAATTGTTTTCTTAAATTAAGTAACCCGAATAACTGCATCAGTTTGTAATGTTTTTTAATATAATAAAGAAGAGTGTCCCTGTGCCCGGTGACAAACTGCATAAAAAATAGTTCAAGTGAATTATCTCTGTGTTCTTTGCTAATGACACCTACATTTTGTCATCTAAATTCCCAGTCCAGTTAGATTTGCCTTACCATACAGTATCCAAAAATGTTTTCATTTAATTAACATGGGGTAATGAATGGCAATGGAAATACTGAGGTGGTTTAAAGGAACAGTTCAGGGTAAAAATAAAAACTGAGTAAATAGATAGGCTGTGCAAAATAAAAAATGTTTCTAATATAGTTAGTTAGCCAAAAATGTAATATATAAAAGCTGGAGTGAGTGGATGTCTCATATAACATAATACAACACAACATCCTGCTTTTCAGCTCTCTAAATCTGAGTAAGTCAGCGACTTGAGGGGGGCCCACATGGGACATAACTGTTCAGTGAGTTTGCCATTGATCCTCAGCATTCAGCTCAGATTCAAAAGCAACAGTTATGACCCATGTGGCCCTCCCTCAAGTCATTGATTGGTTACTGAAAATGGTTTTATAATTGGTTTATAGTAAGCTCCAGTCCTTATTTAATGAAAGGACCGCAGGTGTGACTCCCCGTCCTTAACCCACGGTGCTCACCCTTAATTCAGTTGGGCCCGGGTGCAATCGCCCTGGACCTATCGCTTCCACAAATATTCCTTCAAAATAAACACCATGCAGTTGCAGGCTACTCACCGCTCCTTTAGTCTGGTCCGGGTGCTCTGCCCCGAACCCGCAGCTTGAGGGAGAAATTGTCAGCAAAACTTCCACTTGGCACGCACACCAACGACTCAGACAGATGCGGTGAATAAAAGGCTTTTTATTTCCCAAAAATCAGCTCTCCCAACACGTTTCGTGTGACACCACACGTACTCATGGGGTTCCCATGAGTACGTGTGGTGTCACACGAAACGTGTTGGGAGAGCTGATTTTTGGGAAATAAAAAGCCTTTTATTCACCGCATCTGTCTGAGTCGTTGGTGTGCGTGCCAAGTGGAAGTTTTATTGATTGGTTACTGCCTGGTAACCAGGGTAACCAGTCAGTGTAAACAAAAGAGAGCTGAAAAGCTAGGTTAGACTTACAGTCACTCCAGCCTTTATACATTACATTTTTGCCTAACTAACTATATTGAAAACATGTTTTATTTTGCACAGCCTATCTGTTTACCCAGTTTTTACTTTTATACTGAACAATTCCTTTAAAATACCAACAAGTTGAAAGTTCCCCAGGCAATAAGAACATGAAAAATGTCATGAAGCTACAGGTACAGGATGGCATCCATTACCCATTATCCGTTAACCCATTATCCAGAAAGCTCAGTATTATGGAAAGGCCATCTGCCATAGACAACCCAAGTCCCGAGAATTCTGGATAACAGGTTCCTTACCTGTTATAGGAAATCATTGTTCATGCATGTGTTTATGCAAGTGTCTTGTTTGTTCATATGGGTTTGTATGTTGAGGAATAAAAAAAAAAAAAAATGAAAACACCCACAGAACTTGTCAGCAACAAAAAGCACAAACGGTTTGTTCATACCATATCAGCTAAAGGTGGAAAACAAATCATAATGAATTAATCTATGCTTTCAGAATTTCTCCAGTGCCATAATCTAACCTCAAATAGCCAAGAGAAAACCTAGTGGAGAGGAGAAAAAAAAGGTTAGACATGCTGGAAGATGGGTAGGGGTAGTTATGGAAATGGAAATGGGGGCGTGGAAGCCACTCAGTGCCACTGCATTTGTTGATAAAAAGTACTCAGCTGCAAACCCAAATGCAGCTTGCAAAGTGCAAAAAGGCTGCAATCGACTATTTATTTGCACACAGCACACACAAACACTTTTGATTTGCAAAAGTAAAGAAAATACCTACAATACCAGTTGGATAACCAGATGGAGCTATACACTGTAATATGGGACAGTTGGATATTAAGTAGACTTATTATTATAGTATTATTATTACTGATTAATTGGCAGAGTTTCCCCTCCCGCCTATTCCTATATTCTTTGCAACATGACATTTTCTTGGGAACCAACCGTTTCAAGCTGGGCCGCATTCATATCCAACCTGGGCCGCATGCAGCCCTCAGGCCACAGGTTAGCCACCCCTGATTTGGGATAAACTGTGTTAATCAGCATAGAATCCAATAGATGAGGTCAGGGGGTGACATGCATGCATCTCCTCACCCTCTCCCTACCTGTCCTTAACTTGCACATCATTTGCATATGAAAGTTATGGAGTGCTAGAAGGTGTAGCCCGATCAAAGCTGATGCACCTCCTTATAATACTCTTTTGCCAAAAGTAAATAAATTACCCAGGAGGAGAGGTAGCAGAGAGATGCTGTTGAAAGGTCCTGACTTGGAAAACAGTGGAGACTGGGACAAGTACAAAGTAAACAAATGAGGATATTTATTGGTAGACCAGTGAATAAGAGGAAGCTTGCTGGATAGGGTTTATGTGGAAAAAGAAGATGTAATGATTGCAGGGAGTCAAGTTAGACTTGTGGAATTCTTTGTCATGGCATTATTAATGAAATATAAAATGTTAATGTAATAAGAAGAGTTTTTAGATTCAACCTTGAAGTGTAAAAAAGGGAAATGATTAAATTAATTGTTGATCATTTACATACCAATGGTATTTTACTGACATAATCAGTCATCATCTGATATGTTTACTTACCCCTTTTTTCTGCAACTGTCATACGAAAAAGGGACTAAAATCAAAGTTGTCTTTAAAGTACACTGATGATGAGTGCCCATCTAGTCCCTTAAGCAGGGATCCCCAATCTTTTGAACCCGTGATCAACATTCAGAAGTAAAAGGAGTTGGAGAGCAACACTAGCATGAAAAATGTTCTTGGGGTGCCAAATAAGTGCTGTAATTGGCCATTTGGTAGCCCCTATGTGGATTGTCAACTTACATTGAGGCTCAGTTTGGCAGTGCACCTGGTTTTTATACACCCAAAACTTGCCTCCAAGCCTAGAATTGCAAAACAAGTGCCTACTTTGAGGCCACTGGGAGCAACATCCAAGGGCTTGGAGAGAAACATGTTGCTCACGAGCTACTGGTTGGGGACCACTGCCCATAAGGAAAGATTATCTTTGCTCACACATTAGGCCAGAAGGAGAAATTAATATCAATTAATTCAGAAATTTCTTTTAAAGATAAACACCTGATATAGCAGACATTAGTATAATCTATATTTCAATAATTCACTTCAAATATTTTCTACATCACAGGATAAAAAGGAATTACTACTTTCTCTGCCTAATACGTTTGGTTGGATCAGTTAGCTTAATCCTAATTAATATAAAATGGTGGCAATATAACATGATTTAACGATAACTGCAAGAGATATCAATTTGAATAGCGTAGCCTGCTTATTAAGACATTCCTTTGCCTGGTATCATTAATCCAACCAGTTTCATTGATAAACATGGGGCTATAATTTGTTATTTAGAGACAAGGTATAGAATATATCGATAAACTTTGTTTTTCACATTAAGAAATTGGTTTACATAATTCTTATCTTCACCTTACAGATAGAACAGACTTTGTTGGATTAGCACAGATTTACAGTTTTCCAATCAGACAGAAATTATATAATCACAGCAGAAAAAAATTGTTGTAAGTTATTGCAATACTAAGGGGCAGATTTACCAATGGATGATTTTGGAATTGAAAAAAATTAAAAATTTGACCATGTGAATAGGACGTGAAGTAAAATCCTTCGAATTCGAATTTGAAGGATTTTACCGCAATTCAATTGGTTGAACGATCTAATAGGAAAAATTTGATCGAACGATTAATCGTTCAAATCAATCGATTCCAACTATTTTTTCGATCGATCAAATTTTTTTTATTC
Organism: Xenopus borealis; assembly: GCA_024363595.1. Classification (NCBI taxonomy): domain Eukaryota; kingdom Metazoa; phylum Chordata; class Amphibia; order Anura; family Pipidae; genus Xenopus; species Xenopus borealis. The sequence goes on along the minus strand of CM044448.1, from coordinate 86,044,851 downwards.
AATCAAAAATAACAAAACCCAATTCGGTAGCTTGGATCTGGCAAACTAGGTGGTCGAATAAGGTTTTAAAGGGGAAGTACTTTGAATGAATGATCGAATATTCGAATTAAATTTTATTCGAATCATTCGATCCAATCGAATTTACAAAATTCACTGGTTGAAGTGGTCTTCAAAAACATTTGAAAATTCAAATGTTTTTGAAAATAAGATCGAACTTCGCACCCTTCATGTGAATTTTGTAAATCTGCCCCTAACTGTTTATTGCTACATATTACATGTATCTTCTGTAGATATGTAGTTTGTCATGATTTATTGATTGAATGTCCCAAGGCACCCCTGACAGAGCTAGACAGAACTAGAAGTTTGCTTGCAAAAATATTTTGTGACACTGATTTTGCAAGGCAATTTGCATTTACTTATTTGGGTATGTAATTCATTAACCAGAATACTTGGAACCTGGTGTTTTATGGAAAAGGGATCTTTTAGAAAGTCTTCTAAAAATTGGTTAAACTTTAAATAAATACAATAGGATTCATCCCAGAATTGTTGAGGTTAGACCATCATGCCCAGTGGACAGAGTTGGACTGGGCTGGTGGGACACTGGGAAAAAAACCCAGTGGGCCCCAGCTCTTTTGGGCCCCACTGGTCCAGACCTGCTCCCTTCACCCGCTCTCCTTACCTTCCTCCCAGTCCCTGGTCACCACTCAAGTGCAGGAGAGAGGTAAATGTACGGGGGGTTGTGGCAGAGGCAGCTTTGTGGTTGAAGATAGTGTGTGGGCCGCTGGAGCTGCAAGCCACAGTCTTGCAAACTTATTCACTGGTGGCAAAACTTGGAAATTTGCAGCAAATTCCTTGATCTACTTCTGTGCTGCCGTTTGAATGTGATCCTGTTCCAAAAATTGCTTATTTGACCAACAAATTGGTCGGTGTTAATGGAGGTTCCCAGATGTACATTGAACAAACTGTTTTGAGGCTATTTGTGGTGTAAAATATGGCTCCAAGACTGCTGCATTTATACTTTTGGATTTACTATGTGATCTTTATTCTTGGACCCCAAAGAAACCCTTGAACCTATGAAGACATTCTGTCACATTATAATATAAAGGTCTATAATTTTGGAAGAGAAGGATTATGTTTTATATCTACTGTATGAGGGGATGTAGCAGCTTGTGGATACAGAAAGCAAATCAACATTGGGTGGCACTGATTATAGACGAGGGCAAAATATTGCCTTAGTCAAATTTTCTATATTTGTTTGCATAGAAAAATGAAATATCACTGGGGCTCATTTTGAACTTTGTGCAGCACAGATTATTAATTTGCAAAATAGTTTCATAAATTGCAAATTTAGGTTACTGTCAAAGCTATTTTCGCACACAACCACCTCGCACAGTGGGTGCACTCATGCAAACACTCATTTCATTTGCAAGCTGTTTGCGAATCTTCACAATGCAAATCTGCAAAAACTTTGCAAAATCTGGAAAAACAGACACAGAAGAGCAATATTTTAGTGTTCAGAAAAAAGCATGGGCAATACAACTATTTGCAAATAAATATGCGCTGTGTGAACTTTATAAATAACCCCCACTGTCTTTAATTCTTTGCAGCAGCAAACTTGTAAATGTGTTAAACGCTTTTAACTCCACTAAAAATCACATAAACAGTAGATTTGCCTCTTGAAAAATGTCAGTTTGTGTTCTTTAAATAACATTTGAATGTAGATATGACAATACAGGTATGGGACTGGTTATCCAGAATGCTCTGGAACCTTCTGGATAAGGGTTTTTTTTTTTTGCACTATTTTTTTTTTTTGCACAAAAACTCACAAATTCTAATTTTATTTTCAAAAACTAGAATGTTTGTTAGTCAAAAAGCCCAAAAAACACAAAAAAAAATCAAATGTAAAATTTAGGCATTTTTTCAATTTTCTTGAGCTTTTATTGAGCTTGAAAAGTTTTACGATTGTATGCAATCATGGTTTTTCTATTCATCTTTTTTAATTAATAGACAATCAAGATTTTTTTTAAATTATAAGTTTATTTTAAGTAGTAAAAAACTTTAAACCCTCATAAATTAGATTTTTGATAAATAAACCCATAAATAAACCTATTAGGATTGTTTTGCCATCAATACCTTATTTATATTTATTATTGAGTTAACAAAAACTTAAATCTTGAAATGCAAAAGCAGAAAATATACAACGGGACAGATTCAGTTTGATGAGAGTTCAGTTTTTCCAGATTTTCCCATAAACTTCTATTGAGTTTTCAGGTGAAAAACATGAGAAAGAATTTTCTCATAAAACTGAATCTGGCCCAGTATCTCAAAGAAAAAGAATTACATGGCAACTATAAAGTTTTAGAATATGTGCATATCCATTGAAAGCCTATATTAGAAACCTGCCTGGTTTATGAAGACCCTTTACTTTTGATCACTTTAATTTATGTAATGCCCAATCCAAAAAGTTTTTAATCTCCCATCAAACAAAGAGAAGCCAATAATCAAGCACAGACACATTTTATGAAGGTGGAACATGATTTAAAATCACAAATAACTGCTGCTCCATTTTATAATATATGGGGAAATAAATATTCAAATAGATATCCTTCAATTCAAATATAATTTTTCTATGGATTAATTTTGGTACTCTGATTCAAAATGATGCATATTACAGATGAGATGAGTTTCATATAACAATAACAGATTATGATGTTAAGCATAAATATAGCCAAATAATTTTCTGATTCTAATCTATAATTTAATCCTCAAATATTCCCAGAACTGAGGCATGGGTTCACAAAATGTTTAAATCCTAACCCTAAACCATTTCATCCTGTTTTATCATCATTACTTATATACCCATCCCCTATCCCCTATTTGACATAACTGTAGGCCTTTAGAAGAAGGAAGAATCAGAGCATGCTGGCATTGCAGGGGAGGCGGGCTTGAAAACAGAGTTTGGTCAGCCTACTGCCCACAACATGCTTCATTCCAGGCAACATGCTGTGTTCCACCTGCGTTCAGCACTTACAAGATGATAAACAGGGCCTGTCGATAAAAGCCCTAAAAGGGAATCACCAAATATTGTGACAAATTAAATAAAAAAAACTTTGCAGGACCTAGTAAGTCCATTGTTATTAAATGGTAACAAAAGAGTATTTATGAGAAATAAATCCATTATCCATTATTTCATTATGGATCTCAAAAGTAAGTGATACATTGAAGACATAGTTACAGATAGTGATGGGCAAATGTATTCACCAGGGACGAATTTGTGGCGAATTTACACGATTCGCCGCCGGTGAATAAATTCGCGAAATGCCAGAGGAAATTAGCCAAAAAAAAAACCAGTTGCGCGTCAAAAACGTTGCGACGCGTCAAAAACGTTGCGACGCGTCAAAAACGTGCCGCGACTCGTTTCACAAATTTTTTCGCTAATTCGCAAATTTCGCTGGAAATTCGCAAATTTTTCGGCACAGCGAAACTGGGTAGATTCGCCCATCACTAGTTACAGAGTCTACCACTGTGTTTTTGGGCAGTACTGGTCCAACCACATAGTAGCATACCTCAGTAACTTACATTATCTTGCAACCATTCTTTGATTAATTTCGGTGGTCTAGATCATTCAGCACATACCTATAATACTTATATTTCATCTGCACTACATATTTAGTATAGATTCGGTATTCCAACAGCATAATGAATGAACAATGTAAAATAAAATTTGGTAATGTCCTTTTTTAACATCTTAAAAAGTTTGTGGTCACATAGCAAGAAGAAGAAGGTTAGCTGAGCCCTCCAATCCTTATAGGATGTTCGGCAAAAAAAAATTACTGGATTGAAAGAAAGAAGCATTACAATACTAACAAAGTTCTTATAATCACATTTCACTTCCTCCACATCAGGGGTGACCAACCTGCGGCCCAGGATGGATATGAATGCGGCCCAGCTTGAAACGGTTGGTTCCCGAGAAAACGTCATGTTGCAAAGGATATAGGAGTAGGCAGGAGGGGGGACTCTGCCCATTGCCCAATCAGTAAAAAACTATAATAATAAGTCTATAATATTAATAATAAGTCTACTTAATATCCAACTGTCCCATATTACAGTGTATAGCTCCATCTGGTTATCCAACTGGTATTGTAGTTCTTTTTTGTGCATTTTCTTTACTTTTACAAATCAAAAGTTTTTGTGTATTTCATGTGTGGCCCCAGACCATGTAAATTAATATAAACTGAAATGTTCATAATATTCCCAGTCACTAGGCCCCAGCCTTTTAACTCTATGGCAGCTATTTCTCTTCAACTACTGCACAGAGTTATTTTCTAGTTGAAAGATAAGCCATCACAATTGCCGCCTGAGCAGCATTTTGTGCAGATTCAACACTGATGCGACCAGTAAATATATTTATGGTGAAGTGAGATTTGTGAAATTGGTCACAGTGTGATTCTGAAAGCAGATAATGATTTTTGAAATGCTGTTCGTGAAGAATGAATCTTTCCACAGAGAATGGAGATTAAATTTAGTTTAACAAAAAGCTTATTATATTCCAAAAGTGAAAATGCTAAAAGTTATTAAATATGAGGGCAATTATCTTCTCTTTGACTAAGTGATATATCCATGCAGCAATATGTATGAATATGTCAGGAGCAGTTCAAATAACAAAAACTAAGCCTTGTTGTTTACGAACCATATTTCATCATAATTCCAAACCAACACTTTAAGGGTTCAGTGGATAGAGACAAATGAAACAATGAATACATTACTGAAGAGCTGCACTAAATTGTTCTCATTAAAGAGAATGTATCATGTTTTTCCAATAAAATGCCATTTATCAATTCATACAGATGTAAAGGGGAAGCAATATTAATATAAATCTGTTATACAAGTCTAACTAGTGAAGGTATCAGGAGTTTAGTGCACTAAGGGTTGTATGCAGTCTGAATCACTTCACTCTACACCATATTAATGATTCTATAGGCTCAGGTTCAGACTGTGCTGCCAGGGCACTAGGAATATTCCCAGTGGTCCTAGCCCCCCAAAGCATGATCTGTGGGGCAAGGTGGGGTCATATTCTTGTGTGTATGGGGGTGTGCCAGTATTGCCATGCTACTATAAACAGGGAGGAAGGTACACACAAGGGACCTGGTTCACACTGGGGAAAGGGGTCTCAGCGACAGGTTTGCAATGGGTGTGGGTGGGGTGTTAGTGGCGGGGGTCCTTGCAGTGTGGTTTCCAGTGGGCCCAGAAACCCCAGACCAACACTGTATAGGCTTTCTTCTTCCCCACTGTGTTAGTTGACCTGTGCGTGTGTGATATTTGACAAGTTTTGCATTATAAAATGGTACATCTAGTACAAAATATTAATTTTAAACTGTATAATGTTTACAGCTGCTTCCATCTTTACATTTAAATTATGCAGGTAAGAGGTCTGTTATCTAGACAACCAAAGCAAATACTTGCACCTTGTCTATGTAGTGAATGTGTTGTACATGTTACTATGATTTAGGTCAAAATTGCAGTTGATACAATAATACTTGAATTTTTATTCAAATTTCCACATTTTAAAAGAAATAAACAATTTGGTGAATTTGTCATTTAGCCCCGTTTGTAAATGAAGACCACTTTGTAGCATAATTGCTCATGGGCAAACCATTAACGGTTAGGGGCAGATTTACTATTGGTCGAATTTGAGGGTGAATTTACCCTCGAATTTGACCAATCGAATTGTGCTCGAATTCAAATTATTTCTATTTGATCGTACAATCGATCAAATTGCAGTAAAATCCTTTGAATTCGAATCGCAATTTGATAGATAGAACGATCGAATAGAAATAATTCGATAGATCGATCAAATTTCAAATCTGCCCTTTATAGTGTCCAGTTAGACAGCGGAACCCTATAACACACATACACTCACACACCAGCATCAGTTAAGCCTGCCTGTATGTTTTTGGTGTGTGGAAAGAAGTTGGACTACCCAGAGGAAACCCACATTGACATGTGGTTTACATGGAAACTATATGAAGATAGATTTCACATTAGAACTATAAGGTTAATATTTGCTCCATATGCTCAGGTGCTGTGGAAGATCATTTTTAACAAAGAAAAAAGGCACGTTCTTCAACCTATTACTGATACATTTTCCATATAAAGAAATTTGGCTAGTATAAAATCTACTTTGACTAGAACCTCCAGAATTTCAAAAGCTTCCTTTCTTTAACTTGAGTTATTTACCATCATTTATGAAAATGTTTAAATTCACGATGAACTAATCAACTCAGAAGATTATTATTTCATTTACAGTACTTTATGCCAATATATGCTTTTGTGTAATGCCAGTATTAGTAAGTAGGGAAAGATACCAACTGCTGGGTTTATTTTCAGACTCAGAGAAATTATGAAAAAGTCTATTGTGTCTTGAATTCCTGCAAAATCTCCCAAGATAAACAATCAATAGAAACCATGTCACACACTGAGAAAAACTCCAACACAATATTTCCTCTTCAAACAGCATAGTACAGTAGGATTTTAAATATAGAAGCTGATGTTTCATACTTCCCATGTTAGGACTTCAGTAAAACTGGTTGTTTGCAGTAGCAAGACATGACTTCATTGAAATATAATTTCTATATTTTGGTTTAGTATTATTTTCTCTTTGCAGTTCATCTATACTAATACTATATATTTGTTCAATCCATTGGAAGGTCACATACACAGTAGTAAGACTATGATGTTTAAGGAACAATCTATATAGGAAACTTTATTAGTCAATTTCAGTACCCAGGAGTCAATACTTTGGGGGGGAGTCACAACTTTTGAAGATTCAAATGCTGGCCTGCTTGGTAGTCAGACTGTGCCACTGGGGGCTGGTACTTCTGTGTATCAGATATCCCCCACTGAACATCTTCATCTGCCTACCCGTTAAACATCATGTGCCGGTGATTAAAAAATGTAAAACCTTCATCTGAGCACTAGTAATGGGAGAATCTACCCCGTTTCGCTTCGCTGAAAAACGAGTTGCGGCACGTTTTTGACGCACGTTGCGTCGTTTTCGTTGCGTCCCGTCGTCTTCGTTGCGTCAAAAACGGCGCGCGACTTGTTTTTTCGGCAAATTTTTGCTGGCGTTACGCGAATCACGGGAATTCGCCGCAAATTCGGCCCTGGCGAATAAATTCGCCCATCACTACTGAGCACCTAGCCTGATATAGCCCTTGATTCCTGATTCCTGTGATCCCTACCTCATTCTATGATCCCTTCCTGGTTCTCTCCTCCTTTTTCCCTGCTCTCCTGTTACCATACCTGTTTTTGAGTTTTTTTTATCTTACCCCTCATCCAAACCCTCCTCTACCTCAAGGGTGGGAGGGAGGGAATGTTGTCCTCTCCCTTCAGATGTCCACATTTTAAGGACTATCCCTTTCCTGCTCCTCTTTTTAAGCCCTCAATTTCTACTCACCTTTCACTACTGTTTCTTAAACTACAAATGCCATCAACCCTCTTTCCTGGGTCCCTATCTACATCCCCTATCATGGCCCCGCCACTTGACCTACAGTGTAAGCCAGGCTCACTTTTCTGGGCTACTTGAGTGCAGCAGGAGCCAATCAGAGGCAAACAAGATCCTGTATTCTCTGTTCTGACTGCCTCTAGCTGCAGTGAGAGATAGGGAAAGCCATTAGTATGGGCATGCCATTAATTTGATGCCATTAACTTGAACAGTTTCTTAAATTTTCTTATTAGCATATATCCTGTCCATTATTGATTACTGTGCTTTGTTAATAGTCTTTATGTTAGTCACCATGACACATTGTGATGGACAAACCTCTTGATTTTGTATAGTTGCTCTCTCCGCAAGAAAGTATTAAATCTCAGAAAATATGATAGAAATAGAATAATATAGATAGGGGATAGCATTCCACTTACACTGGCACTATTACAGATAGGATCCATTATCCAGAAACCCATTAGCCATACATTTCTGAGCTACAAAAAGGCCATCTCCCAAAGGTGCAAATTCACTAAAGCGCGAAGCGTGTAACACTAGAGCTAATTTGCCAGCATGACGTCTATTCACAACTTTGCTGATTCACTAACATTGTCCCTGGTGAAAATTCACTAGCGAAGTAGATAGACTTGTGCAACTTCGCACCCTTACGCCAGGCGAAGTTGCGCACTGACGAAGGGACGTAAGTACGTTAATTCACTGAGATGAAAATTTTTGTGAACGTTACCTCTTATGCTAGACGTTACTTCGCCAGGTCAGACCTGATAGATAGGAGTTTGAAAAAAAAACTTGAAACTTTTTCTAAGTCCCAAAAAACGCTGGCGTCTTTTACCTTTTGTTGGGTGATAGTCTGAAAAAGAGCAAACTTTTTTTTTGGGTTATCCTCATTTCCCCTACATTTCCTAACATATGGCAACTCAGCTTTACAATGGGCACATGTTTAGGGCAATAGGACAACTTTATTTTATTTATTAAAGGTTTCCTGGGCTTTTCTAGTGTAATGTAGTGGCTGTAACATATACTTCTATTATACTTTTAAGTTTGCGCCATCTCTACTGTAAATGCGATTTGCCTGGCGAAGTAACGGTAGCGCTACTTCGCTAACGTTCACCGCCCTGAGCACAAATTCGCATCTTAGTGAATTTGTGTAGCGCTGGCAAAAATTTGCCTGTTGAAGTGCGGCAAACATTGGCGAAGGCAACGCTAGCGCATTTCCGCGCTTTAGTGAATTTGCCCCATTGAATCTATTTTAAAGGGATTCTGTCGTTATTTTTATGGTGTCATTTTTATTTCTAAATTACACTGTTCACACTGCAAATATTTCACTATACCATATAAAATTTCATTCCTGAACCAGCAAGTGTATTTTTTTTTAAATTTATAATATTGGCATGTAGGCAGCCATTTCACGTCATTTTGTCTGGTCATGTGCTTTCAGAAAGAGCCAGCACTTTAGGAACTGCTTTCTGGCAGGCTGTTGTTTCTCTTTCTCAATGTAACTGAATGTGTCACAGTGGGGCCTGGATTTTACTACTGAGTGCTGTACTTAGATTTATCATGCAGATGTTATCTTGTATTAGGGAGCTGCTATCTGGTTACCTTCTCATTCTTCTGTAGTGATGGGCGAATTTATTAGCCAGGGGCGAATTCGCGGCGAATTCCCGCGATTCGCCGCTGGCGAATAAATTAGCGAAACTGCAGGAAAAATTAGGCGCCAAAAACGAGTCGCGCGTCGTTTTTGACGCGACGTGCCAAAAACGACGCGACGCGCACCGAAACCGATGCAATGTGTCAGAAACGACGCGTCGGAAATTACGTGACGCGCGTCGGTAACGACGCGACGCGCATCAAAAACGACGCGAGTTTCGTTTCGTGAATTTTTCGCAAATTCGCGAAATTCTCTGGAAATTCGCAAATTTTTCGGCGAAGCGAAACGCGCCCGTTTCGCCCATCACTATTCTTCTGTTGTTAGTCTGCTGGGGGGGAGGGGGTGATATCACTCCAACTTTCAGTACAACAGTAAAGAGGTACAAGTCACAAGACTGGGGCAGCTGGGAAACTGACAATATGTCTAGCCACATGTCAGATTTCAAAATTAAATATAAAAAATCTGTTTACTCTTTTGAGGAATGGATTTCAGTGCAGAATTCTGCTGAAGCAGCAATATTAACTGAAAAAAAAAATGTTTTCCCAAGAAAGTATCCCTTTAAGCAAAAGATTATACATAAAAATGATTTCCTTTTTCTCTGTAATAATAGAACAATACCTTGTACTTGATTCCCAACTAAGCTGCATGGTTTATTTAATTTATTTTTGGTTTAAATGATTTAGTAGACTTATGTTATGGTGATTCAAATTAAACAAAAAAGCTCTGGTCTCATAGCCATATTGCCATTTGCCATGGCAATGTTTTGGTTTAAACAAAATCAATATACGTATATTAGTTAAAATCTATATTCTATACACAACATGCTTTTAAGTAATTGAACAAAGCATCTTCCAAAGTGTTTTTAATTATTTTGTTTTGCCCTGTGGCAGTAGACTTGTTATAAATGGTGCATTTTGGGGTTTGGCATTTTGAGATTTTACTAATGAACTGATAACGGCTTTAATTAAACTTTTTTGAAGTGACATATAAATGTCAAGCAATCTAAAAGTGAATTGAAAATAACTTTACATAAATTATGTATTATTATTCTGAACAGTATTAAAGGGGGGTATGTTTGCTGACCTGTGTAAAAATATTTATAAATGTGAATATACAGCTTTATTCCCAAATTAAGTAAATAGAACTAATAACATAAAGGGAACTGGGCAACAGTAATATGCAAAGGCAAAAGATCCAATATTCAGCAATCATACTGTAGATTAATTTTAATCAAGTAATTCATTTTTTTTAAAAACAATTATTTGGGTGTACAGGTTTTTGTCTCAGTGTGTTGCTAAGTTTGGCAAAGGATCCAACACCGAAAGAAAAACAAAGCAATGTGGTATACGGAGTCCAGTCTGGCGAGGAGTGCACAAATCTATGCATTGGGGAGACCAAACAACTACTCACTAAGCGAATGGCTCAGCATAGGAGTTAGAACTCTACAGGACAAGACTCAGCTGTCTTTCTATACCTAAAAGACAAGGGGCATTCCTTAGAAGATAGCAAGGTACATATCTTGGATAAAGAAGACCGATGGTTTGAACAAGGGGTGAAAGAGGGAATTTGTGTCAAGGTGGAGAAACCATCCCTGAATAGAGGCAGGGGCCTTAGACACCACCTGTCTGCTACAAACAATGCTGTTCTCACATCTGTACCCCAAGGGTTTCAAAAGACTTCACACATCCATTCATGCAACTCTCACAAGTAACAACTGTGTCTAGGAGTTGCATGACACATTGGTAATCCTATCACAGTAACTACACTGAATCAACACCTCTGGAAACTTCAGATGTCACCTCTTTGAAGAGTTACAATGTGCCATTATGATTGGATTAGTGGAAGAGTTTATATGCCGAGAACTTCCCATGCCAGTCACGATAACTGAAGAAGCTGCTCGGAAGAGTAGTGAACTCGGCATGTCCAGTTGTTTTTATAGAATTACTTCTATAAGATACACCATGACCTGGATGAATGAAAATCGTCATAGTCGTATTACATATGAACTGTTTAATGCAATATATTTTTTAAAGAGACCTACACTTTCGGGGTATAGTTTCCCTTTTAAAGAGTTTGTCTGGTGTCTAACAAATAAATTGTATAGAAATGTTATAGTTTATGTTTAGAATTTGCCACACCACTGGCTTAAAGAAAAAAGAAATCTGTATAGAAATGTGACTTTTAACTCAAACAAGAAATCAGAAAGAACCAGGGAAAACTACAGTTGTGATATATTGATTGTCAAGGTGCCTCTTAGTATTATGCTGGCATTTTGCCCTCTCCTGGGACCACAGTGCGCCCACTAACTATGCTACTTAATGGTATCCTGTACAAATTTTCATTTGAGGATTTATGCTGTAACATTTGTCACCAAAAGAATATTGGTTGTTATACATATGATGTTTTCCTTAGCCTCATCCCAAAAATGAACACATCTTTCTGCAGTTTCAGCTACATTAAGTTGTACAACTGGTGGTTATTGCCTATTATCTTCACATACATATATTATATTATATTAATGTAATGGCCTGTCAATGGATTCCATTGATTGATAAACAACTAATACAACAACAACAACAACAACAACATATGACCAAGATATTTGTGAAATTATTAATCTGTTGTTGGAAGGATGAAATTGTTTTATGGCTTGCAAACATGTCAGCTGTGTTTGCAGCTATGTCTTTAGGAGGTCCAGTGCCAGCTTGTTACCCAGCTACACTAATGTGCACTGAACTGTAAGGGGCTGATTTACTAAGTTTCGAATTTTAAAGTGGAAAATACTTTGAAATTCAACCAACAAATTGAAATACTTCAACTTCGAATATCGAAGTCGAAGTATTTTTCAACAAATTTGGCTATCCTGCGGTTGAAGTAAAATCGTTCGATCATACGCTAAAATTGTTCGAATCAATAGATGCAAGCAATTTTAGCATACGATCCTGCTATCCTGTGGTTGAAGTAAAACCGTTCGATCGTATATTTGTGTATGTACATGGTATATGTTGCATCACATATTTCATATAACCCTGCTTTAAAGGTATATATAGTCTGAGCAATAGGGAAGCAACATATTTTTAACTGTACAGAGCTGTGGTACCAGGAGATTACATGACTTGCCCAAGATCCCATATTGTTAGACTTGGAGCGCAGCTACAAAACAATTATTGAACGCATACGTCCTTTGTGATTACCTAGGTCAAACTGTGGGTTTTAATACTGCTTGGACTTTCAAGGTAAAGACTAGAAAAAGGTAAATATATTTTAAGATTTTATGATCTCACCTCAAGACAGAAAGAATGATTTTTAACATGACATGCCACCATATGGATCTTCTACAATAAGCTGCCATGTGGGAGCCTTCAAACTATAGTTACAAAATATTAATTTGGAAAGAATGTCTGGAAACCCATATATCAATATTTGCAGTAGTTCCTTCTGATTGAGTCGTTGAAAGCTGCACTTATGAAATCTCTTTTGGATGTCTTTGTGCAGACATTATTTATCTTTACTTAAATCTCTAAAGCTTAGGAGCAGTAAACACAGTACACTGGGTAAATGCTAATGAGATAAATGTGCCATGCCTAAATTATGTGCTCAATTTTTCCAAATGGTTATTAGGAATGTTAATCATTGGTCTTCTCCTTTTTGTACTTTCAGCAGAAATTGTAATCCCTTTACCTTAAAAGTGTATGCAGCTTTACCTGCAGAAATATCTTTACCTACAGTATTTTTCCCTTTGAGCAGCAGGTACTTGCATTAGCTAGAAAGATAATGATATTTAGCTTCAATGTTATATGTTTATACTGAATCAATTAATGTTTTGTGTAGCAGACATTGGTCCAAGAAAGGACTGCTTGGGGATGGGTTATGTAATAATGCCTGAAAACAACTCAGGAAAAGAAAGTAGAAGAAAAAGAACCACATGGATGTACAGGTATGGGACCTGTTGTGCAGAATGGTTGGGACATAGTAAGACCCATTTTTCTCTCATTTTGATCCACATACATCTTAATCATTTAGACATTAATTAAAACAAAAAATATTCTTGCCTCTTTAGTTGGGATCAAGTACAAGGTACTGTTTTAATCCTACAGAGAAAAAAATATTTGGTTAAAATTGGTTCTGTGGGAAATGGATCCCATAATAATAATGGATCGCATGTACCAAAACAATGGAACAAGTTTAATGTTCATGTTGGTATTTCAAGATTAGTATTTAGGTATAGGATTCATTATACTGTTCGGCAACCTGTTATCCAGCAAGCTCATCTAATGAAATAATTAAAGGTTTAAAAAAGTATTTCCTTTTTTAACAATAAATCAGTACCTTGTACTCAATCCCAACTATAATAAAATGAATCCTTGTTGCAACCCTCGGTTCAATGATTTTTTAGTAAACAAGTATGATGATCCAAATTATGGAAAGACACCATAGCTGGAAATCCTCAGGACCAGGGCATTTTGTTTTACAGGTCCCAGAACTGTATCAGAATATAAATTATACTGATGTTCCACATATTTCAATTACTTACCATTCTGGGATTTTGATAATTCTTCTGCCTGTGGGATCTATTGCTATTCAATACTGAGATAGGAACATGTAATGTGTTGAAGAGCTGCTGAGCCACAGGCTGCATATTGGTTCAAAGTTATATTTGTATAATTCAGAAATACATTAAAGAAGAAGTTTAACAAATTAGAGTGTTATCCCTCAGTACAGCATTCTCACCCTCTGTCTGTAGAACTACTGTTAGTACTAAAATCTTTTGTGTCATGTTCTTTATCATGGGAAGAAACACAATTTAGTCAAACATGGAAGTTGCGGCAAGCTGCTATTTTTCCTCAATTACACCTCCTTAGTTACTGTTTTCTTTTACCTTGTTATGCAGGCCAATTATACCTGCATGTATTTGTGACTGAAGGAAGCAAAGAAATAGCTCATTAAGCTAATGTCTCTTGACTCCTGCTGCTTTTTCACCACTGGATCCCTTTAATACTACTGAAAGCAAGAGCCACTGAAGCTATTTAGTATATTGCTTAAAAAAAACAAGTCATTCTTCACAAAGTCACAGAGAGAAAAATGTAATGCAAACAGAAAAATCAGTGTGACCAGTTTCATGGCACAAACTGTGCATCTAAATCTATTCAGGATTTGTCAGTAGGGATGACATGACAAATACCGTATTATTAGAAAATGAAATTAGAGTCAATGAAATGCTAAATTAATTGTACTTGTAATGTAGCACTATATGTTTTATATCTGAGCACTAAGCAACTGTGTCGTTTGGGACTAAGCATATTTGTATTTGTTTTTCAAAACATGCTTTTAAAGGAAAGAAAAGATTAATCATATTGCTTGACATTTTATGGGACATAATTATAATGGTATATTTGTCTGTTAACAAATTATAATAATCAGTAACAGAAATACAGATGCAGTCACTTTGGATTGTAAGTTTAATGCGTCGTGACTTAACTCATTTATCTCATTTATCCCACTTAGCACAGAATATTGTGTCACAGCATCCCATCCAATTAAAGAGTTCACAATTGAAAACAATGGTGCTTTGGTATGCTAATGAAAAGGTTAAATGCATTAGTTAAGATAACTTTAGATAACACAGTTTCTTCAATTAGCCCTGAGTCATGATGCATTTAACTTACAAATCCAAGTGACTCTATCTGTATTAAGCCTTCTCATATACCGTGTCCAAACTTTAGGGGGCAGATGTGTGAGAATATTCTCCCACTCTCTTCATTCCTATAGGATTTTTAGAGGCTTATTTTAGCAATGGGTAAAAGTTGAATAAACACATCTTCCAATAAATTGAAATTAATTAAAAAAAACTAAACAATACAGTTATATCTATTTCAATAAGTGAAGCCTCTATCATTGCTGTTTTTAGGTAACTATCATGCTATTTAAATAGTATGTGCAAAAAGATCATAACAGACAGTAATAATAATCTTATTACCAAATGCAGTAACTAAGTGTAGAAATGGAGCAATGGCTGCCATGCCAAAGATTTAGTTGAAATTCCATAACATGCTCGACTTCTGGGTCCATTACCCTCTTTTCCAAAAATTTTGATTCATACTGGATGGGTTGCTATGGTGAGAATCATGACTAGAGATAAATAGTTTCAGTAACATAAATTGTTCTAAATGTTTATGTTTTTGATTTAATTGAAACAAAGAAAACCAGAAATTAAGATAATATTATTTTATAAACCAGGAATGACCTCCTATAGGTTAAAATAATTAAAATTCTTAATTTGTCTATTTACTGGGCAACCATGTAGTAAAACCCCTTTTTGGAGTAAACTTTTTGTCCTGTCCTCACTTTGTTCTAGTGTTGTGCCATATACACAGAAACTATTTGAATCCAGGAAATAAACCACCACTGTATGACTAATTTTAACATTCAGTTTACAAAATATTTTACTCATACAATCATTCCGCTCTTTTATCCCAGGAATATGATAAAGGCGAAGAACAAACAATGCATAGGAAAATATTGTGAATAGTATAATGTGCACTAGTGCCAAGTTTCTGTAATATACTGTAACTCATTACTAATATCAGGACAATATGCCACCTTTTACACAGGTTTTAATAATTAGCTATTATCAAGTAAAATATGCATTGTATTAAACATCTAATGAAGAATATATTGCAAATCTGTTTACAAATTTTGTTAGATTTCATAGAATCCCGTACCATATGATTTTAAACATAGAAAATATAATATTCAAGGGTGACTAATTTAATATTGAGTAATCTGTTCTTTGTTGAGTTATTTTGTACAAATATTATCCTCATGGGCTGGAACTAATCTCTAAGTCATTGGGGTTGTAGTAAAGGTCAAGCCATATAACATAAGTCTAGTTGGCCTGAACTATAATTTCAGCATTTTAAAGTCTTTGTATACCAAGAATTCCAACATTAGTTGACATTATCATTAAATGATAACAAAAAAGAAAACACTTACCAAAAAGTATGTGATAATTAGTCTCTTATGACTGTTTTAACGAAAGGGTTGAATAATTATTTTAAGTTCAGGGTTGTAGTTCACTGAATAAAGAGCAAGATCTTTTACATAATGTTTTTTAAGCAAAAGCCTAACAAAATGGTTATTTTCAGTATTTTAACCGTTCCTATTATAACAGATTAAAGTCTTTATTCTTTAATAAAGGAAGTGCCAATACACCTCATCCAGCTTGTATTACTTAAACAACTACTGGTAATTCCAGGGTTCATTTAGCAGTTTGATACCATGACTGCAGCTTGCTTACTCCTAACAAATGCACCATGCTTGTAAATGAGCACTCATGAAGGACATCCCATGCATTTGAGAATAGATACACAGGCCAATGACTTAGTTGGCCTTGAGGAGTATTATTCTACTTATTGTTAGTTTTAATAATAATCTTAAAAGCCTCTCTTGCAAAAACTTAAATGTCATGGGAACTTGCCAAAAGTATAATCATTTGTTTTATGTCGAGCAAGTCATACTTATGAATGTCAACTAGAATGCTTGCAGGGCTGTGCCACAAAATTGATTTTTTTAATTTGACATTCACATCTAACAGGACAAATTTTATGTAAACCAGATTTTAGTGAAATTGTAATAAATACATAAAAGATTTTGATGCTGAAGATCCCTTGAGAACATTTGGAGGAATTACACATACAGTATCTGTTTTTGTAGAGAAAGAAATCCAGTAGCACACTGTAATTGATTCAAAGTCTGTACTGATTTATTTAGCCCGTATACGAGCAGACAAGGGTACCATTTCAGGTCTCACTGGACCCTTTATCAAGCCTATTGTGATTACTTTCACCAAACATCTAAATGGAGTGTTACATGGGTGTAACCAAAAATCCCATCACTTTTGTGATGACATCATAAAGTGTCCTTGTGTAGCATATTCATACATTAAGGGCCAGATTTACAAAATTCACGTGAATGATTTGAAGTTCGATCGAATTTAATATAAATTCAAATATTTGAATATGCAAATTAGGCAAATTCAACCATCAAATATTTGAATTCGAATGATTCGAATATTCTAATAAAATTTTATTTTAATATTCGATGGTCGAATAACTCCCCTTTAAATTTTTATTCGACCACCTACTTCGCCAGGATCAAGCTACCGAATTGGGAATCATTAGCTGAGATCCAATAAAAAAAATCTGATCAATTAAAATCGTTCGAATATTCGAATGGAATATTCGCTTGATCGATCAAATTTTTTATATTCAATCGTTCGTTCGTTCGTTCGTTCGATCGAATTGCGGTAAAATCCTTCGAATTCGATAGTCGAATTCGAAGGATTTTACTTCCCCATTATTCCCATGGTCGAATTTCGAATCTTTTTTTAATTCGAAATTCGACCATTAGTAAATCTGCCCCTAACTCTTTGTGGTGTATATAGTCCAATGGTTAGTCCATAGTCAATCAACTTGATTAGTGATACTTAAAATTATCAGAATACAAATGTACAAATATAAACAGATCCAATATTACCTGAGACTCTGGCAGGATTTCTACCATGTCAATTATTTCAACTGGCTTATAGCATGTTTGGCTTGGTAAAAATGTTGTGGGATGGGTAATGTAGTAATTTCCCTTCATATAGTTGACTTATGTTTCGAAATCCTATCTTTGATCTTTCAGGTAGTTTCACCCACATAAACTATGCCCCAAGGACACTTTAAAAGGTAAATCACATAAGTAGAATCACAAGTAAAGTAGTTTTTAATTGGAAATTTCTTACCAGTATGTGGGTGTTAAAAATGGTTATCTTTGGTTACCGAATTACATTGTGTGCAGTTTAAACATAGAAATGTTCCATATTTAGGATTCTGTAAGAAACATTGTATATGTTCTTTTTGTGGTCCTATGTCTGCCTTCACCAATTTATCTTGTATGCTGTTTCCCATTTTATAGGCTATGAAAGGTGGTTCACAAAATTGAGGTATATTTGTTAGCCAATTTTGTAGTATATGCCAGTGTTTGTAAATGATTTTGGAAACATGTTTACTTTCTCTGAACCTCCTTTTTAGTTTTCATATTGGGTTTTAAAAATTGATCTCTATCTTTATCTATTACCTTATTCATTCCTTCCTCTAGTACTCTGTTAGGGTAACCCCTCTGTGAAAACTACTCTGTCATCTGTGTAAGTCTTGTATTGAGACTTCTGTATTACTGACCATGCGTTTGACTCTTGTATACTTGTATGCGTTTTACTCTTGCATACTGTTTTCTGTTCAGATCTGATTCAAGTTTAGCACCCTCTCTGGTCAATCTTACATCAAGGAAATTGTGCATTTCTGCCTGACACCATAGGGCAGATTTACTAAGGGACAAATTTCTGAAGTGAAAAAACTTCTAAATTTGACCCTTAAAGTTCGATTTGATCGAACAATTTGAACAATCCTCTGCAAAATCCTTTGAATTCTTGGAAATTTTTCACTACAGGTTCTAGGAGGTCCCCCATAGGCTAAAATGGCAATTCAGCAGCTTTAAGCTGGTGAATAGTCGAAGTCAAAGGATTTTTCAAGGGCAAGTACTTCGAAATTTGAAAATTCTAGTTTCAAATTTTGTAAAATTTGAATTGAATTTTGGGTGATTTGATAGTCAAAGTAGCACAAAATTACTTTTGAAATTCGAATTTTTAAAATTATATTTTAATTAGAATTTTCACTTTCACTTTCACAAAAATTTATTTTTTAATAAAATTTGAATTTCAAAGTAATTTTTGGCTACTTCGACTATAGAATAGCCCAACATTCAATAGGAATTGAAAAAATTTAAAAATTTGAATTTCGAAGTACTGTCTCTTTAAAAAACTTCGCTACCTTAGAGCTGCCAAATTGCCATTCTAGTCTCCTAGAACCTTTCATGAAATATTTTCTAAGTCCTGGAAAATCAAAGTTTTTTTTTTAAATCGTTAAAATCGTTCGAATTGAATGATGCATTCAAACGATTCGAACAATTTTTATTCTATCGAAAATGGACATATTTGATCAAAATAGGTCCATTTTTGATCGACTATAGCCTTTAAAAAATTTGACCATTAGTAAATCTGCCCCTATGGGTCTGCCAGGTGGCTTTTCTAAGCTTTTGTGGATTTTTGGGAAGGTATAAAAAACTGGAGTAATAGAATCTTGCTTTATTAAATACTCTTTTAGGTCCTCATCTATGATGCCTTCTTCACTGGCTCTGTATACCTTACCTTTAATGCACTGTTGTATGGAGGGCAGTGGATTATTGCTCAGTCTTTTATAGACTTCTGTATCAGCTAATTGACTCTGTATTTTAGCTATAAAATGCCTTGTGTTCAGTAATACTATAGTCACATTATCATTCATTTTTAAATCCTTCAAACATAACCTCTCCTGAAAATTTCAATTGGTCTTATGTCCCATCCATGGATTGCGCAAAATCTGTCTTTTTAAAGGGGTGGTTCACCTTTACGGTAACTTTTATTATGTTATAGAATGGCCAATTCTAAGCAAGTTTTCTATTGTTTTTTATTATTTATTTGTTATAGTTTTATAGTTATTTGTCTTTTCGTCTGATTCTTTGCAACTTTCAAATGGGCGTCGCCATCCCCTTCTAAAAAAACAAATGCTCTGTAAGGCTACAAATGTATTGTTATTGCTACTTTTTATTGTTGATCCTTCTATTCAGACTCTCTCCTATTCACATTCCAGTCTCTTATTCAAATCAATGCATGGGTGCTAGGGTAATTTGGACCCTATTTACAAGACTGCTTAAAATGCAAATTGAAGAGCTGCTGAATAAAAAGCAAAATAACTCAAAAAACGTAAATAATAAAAAATTAAAACCAATTGCAAATTATCTCAGAATGTCACTCTCTACATCATATTAAAAGTTATCTCAAAGGTGAAACAATTCCTGTGAAGTGATTGTGGTTTTTGCCTTGTGTTGAGCATTTTATTCTTTTGATCCCCCAGTGTTAACCTTAGCCAGACTAGATTTCTTGATTTCCAACCTCCTGCCTAGTCCCAGTTCCTGCTCTCTAAAGCCCTGACTTCAGCCTGTACATGACCTCTACTACTCTGCTGATTTTGTATATCACTTTTAGTAAAATACATGAAGTTCAGTCTAAAAGTCTGCTTCTCTTCAGCTCTATCCACTCAGTCTCAGTCTCAGTGTGGGAAATGCAGGAGAAGCTTCTCATTGGACCATCTCCTATCCACTAGAGATGTTCAGAAATCTCTTTGTGGGGCAAGCCCTCCACGCCCATGGATAAAATTCCTACGGCCCAACTAAATGGGTTCTGTTTTTTAGATAGATAAATGCAAATGTGTCCGATATTTATGTAGATACAATTGCTTTTTTTTGCCTAATGAGGCATGATTAAATTAATTTCGCAGCGTTTGCCATTTTTAAGATGTCCTCATTTTCAAAAATCTTCATGCAGAGAATGTTTTAATTCCTCTCTGTTTGCCTGTAATAGTTCATTTTCATCTTAAGCCAAGACAAAGACAAGATTAAAAAGATTTTTATGCATGTTTCCTTAGCAACATCATTCTGCAGCACAATAGGATAAAAAAAAGGCATACACAATTGAAATTAAATCCTATCAAATTAGACAATGATGATAACAGTATATTACATATAAATATGCACATATAGAAGATCATTTACATTACTTTTTGATATCTTATTATGATAAAATCCCTGTTGTGGTTTATTAACATCTTTAACGTCTGAAGATATTAGTTTAAGGTAATGTTAGTATATGATTAAAGCTTTGTCTTGATATGGATATAATGCAAAATTGAGGATACTAAGGGGCACATTTACTAAGGGTCGAAGTGAAAATTCAAATTAAAGAATTTGAAACTTTCAAAGAAATGTTTCACTACTTTGACTAGAATAGCCCAACATTCGATTTTAATTGAAAATATAAAAAAATTTAAATTTTGAAGTAGTCTCTTGAATTCAACACTTTGCCACCTTAAAGCTGCCGAATTGCTATTTTAGCCTAGGGGGACCTCCTGGAACCTTTCAGGAGTGTTTCTGAAAACGTTTGCATTTCGAATAATTTTTCCCAAAATCGTTTGAATCATTTGAATCAAACGATGCATTTGAATGATTCAAACTATTTTTATTTGATCGAAAATGGACCTATTCGGTCCAATTTCGATCGAAAAATTTTTATGGTCGAATTTCAAATTTTTTAAAATTCAACCCATAGTAAATCTGCCCCTAAGGCTCAGGCCAGACGGGAAGATTCGGGGAGATTCGTCGCATGGCAACTAATTTCCCCAAACCACTTCCCCCTGCCCCCCTTCCCCACGTGGTGCTGTGCTTTCCCGAAATCACTCGAAATTGCCTAAGGAGGCAACTTCAAGCGATTTCGGGAAAAGCCAGCGCCACATGTGAATAGGCGCAGGCGATTATTCATTAAAGCCGCTGTAAAGCAGGGGGAAGCGGTCAGGCGGAGAGGCCAGGCGACAAATCTCCCCGAATCAAGATTACCATGAGCTGTATAAATATTTTCCCAAATAAAACTCTCTGTCCCAGGCTTGAGTCTTCACTTTTATTGGAGGCAGGGTGCTATTAAGTTGTGAATTTCTAGTATTTCACAGGAACGGATATTAGTAGTTATGTAACTTAACCAAAAATATCTTACTGAGAATAAAGGAGCTCACAAAATAAGATAGGTTGCAAATATTGAACAGTCTGATTCATGATTCCTTGGTGAAGCCCAAATTGCTCAGATATATAACCCTGAGCTTTATTAACTCTCCTGGAGTGACCAATAAAAACAGACCCACTCACTGTACTTGTTTGGAGTTCTCCCCCTTGACTCCCCTCCCAGGCAAAAGTCACAGGACTTCCAAATATATGTATATGTGTGTATACATCTATATCTATCTATCTATCTATCTATCTATCTATCTATCTATCTATATATATATATTGGGACAGATTGCATGCACACACGCTTATATTATATATGTTATGGGGATGATATACTGTATACTGTAAAAGTTTATACATTTATTGAGAAATCTGCATTTGATTTTAAGATTTACCCAGGAATATGTATATAATATATTGGGATTGTGAAATGTCCCTCTGTATGGTCTGTATTCAGTGGTTGTGCCGTATGTACTTTCTTCTACTTAAACTTAGTGTGAAATGTGTTCTTCATTATGCCACTCGATAAAAGTTGGGAGCCTCAACATGTTACATCACATCGTACTTGCATTTATAGAAAAGTAAATATCATATAGTATATATGTATATGTCATTTTAACACACTGCTAAATTGTGGCTAAACTGGAAGAGGGGCCCATCTCCCTCTCTGAACTGAACTAAGGAGTTTAACTACACATAAAATAAAATAAGCAAATAAGTTTGTTTTCCAACCACTAAGGATTCATTATATTCTAGTATGGACCAAGTACAAGCAACTGTTTAGGTATGGGATACATTATCAAGAAATCTGTTATCCAGAAAGCACCGAATTACAGAATGGCAGTCTCCTATAAACTCCATTTTATCCAAACAATCTACTTTTAAAAAAAAATATTTCCTGTTTCTCTTTAATAATAAAACAGTACCTTGGACAGGATTCCAACTAATACATAATTAATCATTATTGGAAGCAAAACCAGTCTACTGGATTTATTCAATAATTATGTGATTTTCTAGTAGTCTTAATCTATGATCCAAACATTCTGGATAACAGGTGCCATACCTGTATCACACATATTTTAATTATTTCATTAAAAAGAGTCTATGGGAGATGGCCTTCCTGTAATTTGTTTTCATTGATAATGGGTTTCTGGATAACAGATCCTATACCTGTACATGTATACTCCATCTTGCGACACGCTTAAAAAAGACAGACTAACACAATAAAGTCATGTATAGCCTGGTTATTTCGCTCATATAGACCATTAGTAAAGTTTTCTGTTGTATCAGATATCATTATTATATTCTCATTTATGTTGATGGACTGCTCAAGCACATCGCTTTGGGATCTAAGAGAATCTGCATATGTGCCATTTTGCATAGAGTGAAACCCGTCCACGGGGCTCAGTAAGAAATAAAGAGATGTGTGCATCAGTCATGCATTGTTACCTTAATCTATGCCTTAAAGGAAAACTATACCCCCGAACAATGTAGGTCTCTATAAACAGATATTGCATAAAACAACTCATATGCAAAACCCTGCTTCATGTAAATAAACCATTTTCATAATAATACACTTTTTTAGTAGCATGTGGCATTGGATAATCATAAATAGAAAATAGCCATTTTAAAAAATAAGGACAGCCTCCTGGGATCCTAGGCTCCAACGGTGCACACAAACATAACAAACAAACTATAAAGTTAGGTCACACGAGCCAATTAACAGACAGAGTTCTGTCTTTTGCTTCAACACTTCTTCCCTTTACAGTTAGTGTTGAAATATTTCTGGTCAGGTGATCTCTGAGGCAGCACACAGACCATCGTGAAATGGTGGTTTAAGGCAAGAGATGTAAAAGGGCAATATTTACTTAAATATATATAACAGGTAGGTAAGATTCTTTAATATGTCACTTGACATATTCTGTTGCTCAAAAATTCATTTTTGGGGTATAGTTTTCCTTTAAGTGCATTAATCTAATTTCCAATAAATAATCAGACACCAGGAAGACTTCTGGAAAAATACTTTGTTAGGATAATTAAACAAATTTGAAAATCAAATAAACTAATTCAGTCAGATACAAATCAAAGTCAAACCCATTTGTGTAAATTTAATTAAAATTAAATTTAATTTAAAATGTTTATTGGATTTAAAAAGCTTATGTTTTTACGGGTAAGAAGCAGCTGTAAACATATTTGCAGAATAATGCCTTTGGCATTAATGAGACAGTGATATTTAATTTCAATGTTTTTCTCTAGGAAAGTTATTAAATATTAATCTTTTGCATCCATTTTACAGATTCTGATCTTGCATTATTGCTCCTTAAAGGCATTTAATACTAAGAAAGTATGTGAAGCAATCTGCAAAGCATTATGCAGTGGGGGTCATTTATTAATGCAAGCAGAAAGGCAAGTCATAATAATGTGAATAAAATGTCTTGCATTTAAAACAACATTCAAAAGGTATTTGCGAATGGGTGAATTATAAAGACGTGAAGGTTGAACATACATTATATTTCCTACTTACAGGTATATAGAAGCTTGGCTGGTTTCAGTTGCAGAATGTTTTTCTTTCAAATTAGAAATTCGGAAAGATTTAAATTATAATGAATCCGTTCCTTGAATCTTGATTTTTTTCTGATTTCATGTTTAGTTTTCTTTAGCTGGGTCAGTTCTTTGCCAAGGTCAAGTCAACATCTTTCAAATTTAACAGTATTATTGTTTAAGAGAAAATAAACACAATAGCAAAAAATAAATACCAACAAAATTCATAAAATTTTTCCTCTGCAGCATTTAATTTTTTTAAGCATTAGTCTATTTAAGAAAATATTTGGACAGAAATGTTGCATTAGTGTTTTGTCCTTGAAAAATGTCCCACACAAACAAAAATGATATTCTTTCTTTTTCAAATTGAAAATTGTGGCTGGAAAATATAAAGATGCTTGAACTCTTCACAGAGGATTCCCATTACTGGCCATACTTAGGCTGGGAATGTATATTCTGGAAAGTGCCAAAAGATTTACTGTAAGATGCCATAGACCGTCATTATAAATTAGGCATGTTTGGGGCTGCTTGAGACTCTTTGGGGCAGATTTACCATTATTCCCCTAAAAATCCTCGAATTCCTTCGAAATGCGATAAGCATTCGATTATCGAATGCTTATTGAATAGTTTTAGGCAATTTTTTCCTCGATAGTCGATTTCTCAATGAAATCGTATGATCGAATACCGATCGTTCGATTTCACGAAAAATCTTACTTTTCCTTCGAGCGCTCGAAAAATTTGTACGATTCAAACAATCGAGGCGTTCGATCGTGCGAAGTAGGCAGTCGAATAAAATTTTAAAGTCCTTCGATCATCGAATGGTCGAATTATCGAATATCCAATCATTCGATCTATTCGATCATTTGAATTTCAGTATTCGATGATCGAAGTGGCCAAATTTGCATATATGAACATCCGATTAAATCGTATGAACGGAGTTCGATCGAATTCGATCGAACTTCGATCTATTCATGTGAATTTTGTAAATCTGCCCCTTTGTATTTTGAAGGCCAGTCAATGTTTCTAAGTCTTATTGGACTTCTGCCTGGGGGAATTGTAAGTGACTTCTTTCATTTGCAGTAGTTGCTCCTTTTAAATATATTGTCACTGAACAAAGCTTATTTTTAGTGGATGTTCTCTTTCTTGGATGTATGTGAAATGAATGTGCATACTTCTACTTTTAGTTAGAATTTTATACAATGACAGAAAACTGGCATGGCCAACCCAGAGCCACAAATAATAAGAATTTGCCTAGTATAAAACTGCAGGAAATCGGCATGCATTTTACTTGTGAATGCAAGTGCAGCATGGGGCATTCAGAAGAGCCATTGTCATGTGCAGAATAGGCGATCACTCACTACTACTGAATGGCACACAAATTGAGAGCAAATTGCGCATTCAAACTTGAATTTACAATTGCACCAAAAACTCTAAAACATGGCATGCCAGGAAAAACATGACATTTGTTTTAAATGATTTTAAAAAGTCAGTCCTTGATAATTAAATCATTTAAAGTTTTAATATTTTAATTGGTGACATTCAAGTTTTCCCACAATTTTATTTAATTAAGTTATTACATTTCCGATTTTTTTAATAGATAAGCAATCATTTGATGGTTTTTTTAAGTGGACCTGTCACCTACACATAGAAAGCTGTATAATAACATCCATACCTTTTATAAAGGTGTTTAAATATCTGAGCTGTCAATCATATATTACCTGCCCTGCCTCTATGCCTGAGGCAGTCAATCACTTTCAATTAAGCACTTTGTAAATATCACTGCACTCCCCATATCCCCCCTCCCTCTCTCTCTATAATTGTCTAATGCATTAGGTCCCTCATTCTGATGTATACAAAAGATGTGGGGGGTGATACACAACTTGTCTTAATAACAGTGTCCACAAAATGGTTTCTGCCAGAGTGCTTTGATTATGTAATTCCAAGACTGAAGGAAAGAAAATGTAAATAATAAATATAATATAAGTAAACAAGGTCAAGCTATTATTGTTTTTATCATTTTGCAAACTTTTGTGTGATCATTTCTGGAAAAAACTAATAGGTTGTCCACATTTCCCTCTTAAACACAATCACTTGTGCAGATACCAGCAGTCTGAATGCACATACATAGGCATTCTGCCACACGGAAATGCATAACAGGATAGGGTAAATTATTTACCCATCTCATCAACAATACATAGAATTGTCCAAAAAGCAAAGGAGCATGCTTTTGTTCTAATTTGTATAATTGTGAAGACATCCTTAAAAAGAGATGAGTGCAATGTCATATGTGATTTACTGATCAGCTGATACATGCACAAAACAGATTTATACAATAGCTGCCCCAGTCTTCATTAGTTACTCTATATACGCAATAATTACATCTCTTGATAACCAGGATCATTGGTTTTGTCACTGATGAGAACTGCCTTTATGTATTTATGACATTCTCTATAAAATTGTCTGTAAAGCCATAACATAACAGTGATTGTGAATTAAAAGAACTATAAACATAAAGGTACAGTATAGCTATGTTAAGATTGCAAATAGCCTAATTCTTAAAGGGCCAGTTTATGATACATTTCAAAAATAGAATTTGAATAAAAAATTTTTTTTAACTATTCCCAAATTTTTTGACCCTTGATAAATCTGCCCCTAAATGTCAAATTTTTTAGTTTTTTTCCCCATTAAAACTTAATACCAAGTTTTTAAAACATCATGCAGTAATTCATTATATTCCTGCATGTTTAGAAGTGAGATTTGGTAAGAGCTCTGTATCCCTTTTTAAATGGGAACTTTCACAAAAATGAAAATCTAATGAGCTTCAGCATACTGAAATATGAAGTATTCTAAATATAATCCACAAAAAATGCTAAAAAATACCTTGTCTGAAATAATCAAGTTTATCTTCACTATACATCTCTCAGCATCTGTTTCTTTTCATTATCTCTTCATATTGGGTGTCAGATATTCATTGACAGTTAGCTTTTTTGCCTAGAATATGTATTAGAGCTCACTCTATTAAAATCACCAGAAATCCTGTCTCTCTATGTGTAGGATTTGTGCAAAAGGCAACTATTTTGTTAGATTTAGTTTGCACCTGGATCAGTCATTTGAGTGAACTCTAATTCATCTGCTAGGAAAGAAAGCACCCCTATAAGATATATTGAATCTAACCATCAATTAATACCTGACACTCAAATGCTGCATGAAGACAGAATAAAGAGAAACAGATGTTGAGAGAGGAATGGTGAGGATAAACTTGATTATTTCAGACACGATGCAGAATATTTAATTGATTGCATTTAGAACGTTTCTTATTTCAGTATGATGAAGCTTATATTAAATTTTCATTTTTGATAGTTCCCCTTTAAGTAGGCAAAGTATAAGTATAAGCACTTCCTTTTTTTATGTGTGTTACTCATCGGAAATCAAGAAAATAATTAGTCACTTTTCAGATGTTGTATGTATATTGTTTTCATATTCTAAAAATTGCTTTCTGAAAACAGATGCAAAACCTACCGGGGGTGAGAAGTAGACAATTATGCTTCTTGTCAAGAATTGAAGTGATTTACTTTACGCTCAGTATAAATGTAGACATTTAGAGTTAATTTGCAGTTTGATCAATTATACATTTGAAATAACCTCAACATCATGGTGCAGGAATTCTTTTAAATTTAAATTTAGCTATTTCCTAGAAATTACTGACATATTTAAATTTCTCACATTAATGAGAATGTGTGCAGAGACCACACATAATGGCCTGCTTTGTCCATACAGTAAAAACCAATACAACATTTTAGACAGTTTTCCTACTGAAATCTCAGATTTATTTTTAAAGTACTATAGTTTGTCCTTTTCCTGTGATTGTACAGACTGTTGTCCTATGGAACACCATGCAGCAGACAGCGTGTGCAGTTCAAATTCCCATATGTCCACTGACAACACTGTGCACATTACAGAAAATAAAATACAGCTTTTGGAACAATAGCTAATACATTAATGGAGGTGACCTGGTTGAGGCAACACAGCAGGCTTATTAGCCATGGTATACAAATACACAAATCAAAGACAAGTTAATACTCACTGAGAGCAGCAGTTCTGACAAAGATTATGATATATGCACATGCAGTATATGTAGAAAAGTCAGTTTTGGCTCTTATCCATTGGTGCAATTCCTTCCAAAAACCAGGCTGTCCACGTAAAATCTGGACAGGTGGAAACCCTAGTGTCAGGACAGCAAATGTCTCTTTAAAAAATTACTTTTATTTCAGCCAGCAATTACTTTTATTTCAGCCAGCAAAAACAATTTAACCCTTTCACTGCCAGCTGATTTGATCACTTGCAAACTTTTAATGCCAGACCGTTTTTGAAAATGTTGTGCTCTTACAGTTTTGGGGGCCTTTCCCCTACATTATAACAAATCAAAAATAGGTAAATCTGTCTTTCTACACCAAACTACAAAGCTTTCCTAAGCTCAAAAAAACTAAAAGAGTTTTTTTTTTTACATTTCTGAAAATTGCTAGAAATGTTGCAATTTGGCTAATTTATCTTCTTACGTCTTCTTCTTTCTTTAAATTTCCTGGGGCAAACCCATTTGCAATAGAAGGAAATAGTTGACTTTTTTGTGAAAGTTTGGTTTTCACTCTACTGCGCATGTGCAACTGAGCCAAAAAAGAGGAAGACGGAAGAAGACCCCCAGTGTGTGTAGTTTTCTGCTGATAGATGCACCAGCATGGAGTTTCAGTTAAGTCAATACAATCACTTGGGGTGCCTAACATTTGCCAACCCCAAGTGCTAACAGACTTTCCTTCTTCTTTAATAGTTAGGACTTTTGAAGGCAATCATGTTTTATAAAAGAAAAAGACTCCAGTGTTTTACAACTTTGCTACATGTATATCTCATAATTTCTTATATACAAAGGCAAATCACCCTAAATATGAATGCCAGGGATCTACTTAAAGGAACAGTTCAGAATAACAATAAAAACTGGATAAATAGGCTGTGCAAAATAAAAAAAATTCCAATATTTACCCAGTTTTTATTTTATACTGAACAATTCCTTTAACAGTTTGATCCCCAATATGTATACCATACAAGCTTGGCAGGCAAAGGGCTAAACAACAAAAATGGCTTTCAACAGCAATAAGAATTCAATAACAACTTAAAGGCAGAATATGTATAGACCTCCACATTGTGAGGCTGTATGTCCACAGACACATACTGTAGGTTCCTTTGTGTCAGAATCCCAGACGTCCCTCAGTGTCTCTCTCTCAGGCAGAGCTCCTGAAAGACTCATCAGCCTAGGGTTTTAGAACTACCTGAGGATAATCAGACCCAGCAAGTCAGCCTGTAGCACTTTACTACAAATATAAATGTAAAAGAAATGTAAAAATAGTGGAAAGAAAATAATTGATGGAATAGATAAAATAAAACAAAATATACAGCACAACATGCATAACTCCATTTCTTCTTCACCTAAGCACAATCTTTTAAACTGCCACCCTTACAACCAACATTTTCAAAATAGACATGGTTTGATTTGACCTTGGACTGCTTTTTTATGCAGCTCAAACAGATGTTTTGGAGAAGTTTTCCACTAAAAAAGACTAATAAGCTTTATAGACTGAAACGTAATGTGAACTTTCCTAAATCCAGCACTTCAAAATATTCAAATATACAAAATGTTTCCCCCTAATGAGGATTGTAGTTTGCCGCACACCGGTGTTCATGCAAGGGCACCATGGGGTTGGGGCCCTGGAGGTTGTTAACCAGGTGGGCCCCCAATGTCCAGTTTGACCCTGTTTACATGGATGTACATGTGAGGAAATTAAGACTGGAAAATGCAGAGAACTAATTTGAAGAATACCTATGAAATGTATGATAAAGAGGCAAATTTATCAAGGGTTGAATGCCAAAGTGGAAATACTTCGAAATTCGACCACAGTGTTTTTTTTTTGATCGAAAACAGACCGTTTTGATTCGTTTTCATTTGAACAGGTCAGTTTTTGATCAAATTCTAATTGTTTGAATTGTACAACTTAATTCAGCACGTTTAAGGTCATCGAAGTTGAAGTTTTTAAAGAGACAGTATTTCAAAATTTGAATGAACAAATTTTTAAATTTCTTAATTATTTGAATTTTTTCAATTCAATTAAAATTTTGGCATTTCAATAGTCAAAGTACCCAAAAATTACTTTGAATTTTCAATTCAACCCTTGATAAATCTGCCCCAAAGTGTTTCTGTGTTGTCTGTGAAAGAAATAGTTCTATTTTCCCCTTCCAACACTAATAGCATCCCAACATACAGTAACCTGTCTGTTGCTTCACATCCACAGCACATTATGGTTATAAGACAAAGGGATGAAATAGCTTCTTATATCTGAGAGGAGGCATTTTGGAAATACAATGTATAAGTTAGAGAATATTATCCAAGGGATGTGTGGATAGTTATGGGAGTAAGTAGAAGAGAAAAGAACTGGCCCAATGGGTCTAACTCATTATTAGAATTTTAATCCACCCTAAGCAAAACAAACCATATTCCGCAATAGACTAAATCAAACTAGCTCATAGACTAACATTCCTCTCATTACTGCACTTTTGGAATTTTATCGGAAACTGCAGGCCTGTTGGATTTGTGCAACCTGGAGAAACAACAATATCAAGCCTGTCTGTCATTTGGCTACAGATTGACATTTGTGGGACACTTCGGGTAAATACTGCCAGTAGGTGGTGTTAACTGTTATGAACTTATGTCTTAAAGTGTCACCAAATCTGCCTGCTTAATTGCTGATTACATTTACTCGAAAATTTGATCCCTGCCCTGTTGCCTGATAAATATACACTGTATTATGGCATATGGGTCAAGAAATTCTGTTACAACATTGGAAAAATAATGCACCCAACAAATGCAGGGCACTTCTACAGACATACAGTATTGTAGCACCTGCCCATTGCAAAAGTACAAACAGAGAAAAATACAAAGAGAGGACCTACAGTATATAAACACTCTTCATACATTTGCAATAATGTATCTGTCAAACTGACATCTAAAATAGGATTTCTGGAGAAGGATTAGAATCATTGCTAGCACAAATGTATTTGCTTGTGCCATCAAAAGGACCAATACTAAAGAAAGCACATCTAAAAGTGTAATAGAACTTTTTTAATTTAATTGTAATTTTTAATCAGGGTATGATAGCCAGTCACCCAAAATATATATGTGCACTGGAGCTCTGCTTTTCAAGCCTCAGTTATTTAGTTTTTCCATTTCTCAGTTATTTGTCAGTCTTTCACTTGTGTGCAAACTCTCAAATGTAAGATAATTGAAAAATATCCTGCTGTTTTCCCCATGAATTAACAATAAACTTGATTATTAAAATGAATTTCTTTCATGTATTTTGCTCATCAGAGCCATACAAAATAAATTTGGATTCTGAAAAAGAATAAAGGGAACTTGCTTTAACTGCATTTTTTGTTTGTTACCGTTAGTCTTTATATATATATATATATATATATATATATATATATATATATATGTGTATATATATATATATATATATGTATATATAGTGGGCTGGTGGGGGCTGTTTGGGCCTCTGTGTGGGCTTATTGGGCCTCTGTGTAGCTGAAATTCCAGGGCCTATTTTAATTCACAGTCCAGACCTGACAGATCCTATACTGTACCTGTACAAGATTTGTATTGTCAATCTATGAAGTCCGCAAGTGCATTCATTTTTGCAATGGCGCCCTGGCATGAATAATGAATGTTTATTGGAGTGCACCACGCATGCTGTGTATATTCACCTTATTTCTTTCTAAAGTACAAGGTATACTATACTGTAGAGTAGCATAGCAGCAGCTATACCAGTTCAAATCTTCAGGGGCTGAGGTTTTAAAAAAGAATATATGGTAGAGCAAGGCAGCATGTGACAAAACTGTTAAAAAAAAACTACTATATATATACTATATATATATATATATATATATATATATATATATAGTCATATTAAGTGGCATATTATGGCATCTTACCTTACCATACCCTGTATATACTGTATATTTGAGTAAATATAACGCTTTTAGTTCTTTTACCTTGGGACACCATTTTGTGATTATCTGTGTCACTCACGATCATCTGACCAAAAATACTGCAGCTCTGACTATAACAGGAAGAAGTGAGGGAGTAAAATGCAGATCTCTGATTGGATCATGTAACCTAACATGTATGGTTTGTTTGTGTGCACTATGAATTGTAGGATCCCAGTGGGGTGGTCCTCAGTTCCTAACATGTAGATTTTCTATTTAGGATTACCCATTGGCACATACTACTACATACATTGTTCAGGGGATATGGTTTGTCATTAAAATGGTGACACAGACGATGGAAATAAATAATACAATGAGCCCACTCCCTTACCAAACAAAATTATCTCTTAGAACATACTATAATCAAAAATAATGTTTATTTTCCATTTGCTTTTCGTTTTATAGACAGGTATACAGTAGGGGGCCCACTTACGAATTTCACGTGAAATGATCGAAGTTTAATGCAAGTTTAAGATATTAAATTTTTTTAATTGAATAACCCCCCAATAAAATATCGACTATATTCAACTGTAATAGAGTTTAAAAAAAAAAAACCTCACATTAATTCGAAACAAAGGAAATGTAAACCCAAATACCAACAGCTCATTTGGAATAATATACAGCATTTGGTTCCCCTAGAAATACTGCTGTGAATATATTCACATGGTAGCAAAGCACTTTATTAAAACTTGCCCCAGATGTAATGGGGTCACTATACTGATAAATCATGTTCCTACAATACAGTTACATCCAGGTATTATCTGTCACATTTAACAAATGCACCTGGGCTGCTTCAATTTTATTTTTCATTTAATGCATAATTCTCCGCTTCCTGGAAACCCTTTTTGTGAGAGCCAGACTGTCATTCAGGCTTGCTGATTAGAATTACAGTTAACCTCTCCTAACACTTCAGGAATAGCTGCAGTGCAGACGGAAATTGTTTGTCATTCATTTCTCCACAGCAATACCTATTGTGACAGCATTTTAATTATGCAAGAGATGTTTATCAAAGATCAGAGACAGGGAATTAAAGGTCTACAGGGCATAGAAACCAGGGCATAATCAAGTACCTAAATATTTCCCACAGTTTGTACAGTGGTTGGGATCTTGCTAATTAAATTTTGGGTAGGAGTGTGCTATGAAACATCATTTTTCAACTCAGATGAAATATTTTACACAGGTTTAACTGTTTACTGTTAAATAAGAAACTTGTTTTTAAATGGAATCATATATTTTTATAGGCTGGTTCTATTGCAGTTTTCTCTTTTATAATGATTCATTCTCAATTTATTGTGGATTAAAAAATTCCAATGTATAATAATAAACTGGACAAAATGAGTAATTGTTTATGTACTGTAACTGACTATCCTACCGCTAATGGTGAACAGAGAAATTAAATTCATTAAAGGAGAAATATTGTGTATAAACAAGAATCTACCAGTGCATTATACTATTTTAAAATACAGAATGTGCTTAAAGGAACAGTAACATCAAAACAATTTTTAAACATTTGTTAGTATACAATGGAAAAATAAACTCCAAGACAAATTAAACTTTTAAATAGCAAAGCCTTTATTAAGAAATAACTTACTGAAACTCCACTTCCTGTCAGAAAAGGCGACATGGCAACCATCGATGCTGCAGCGCTCGATTTCTCCTCCCTGGCTGAATTCTGCATTGAAGAGAGAAGAAGATGGAGCATGACGGCAGATTCGCAGCAGTTCTGCTCAGTTCTCACGGCTGGGGAGCTCCATGGAATTGGGGGGTTGCCTGACGGGAATGGCACCTGTCTTTAGTAACACAAACAACCCCCTCTGCGAGGCGCTGGTGTACAGCCCGAACTGGTGCCCAAACATGATCACCGCCCAGGCCAAGCTGGTGTACCAGCTGAACAAATACTCAGAGCGCTGCTAGGCCAGGAAGGGGGATATTGCCAAGACCACCTGGGAGGTGTGCAAAGGGGTGTCTGATGTGCTGAAAGAGGTGGAAGGGCAGGAGCCCTTCATCAGCTCCCTAACTGAGATAGATGCCCGCTATGAGGGCCTGGAGGTGGTGTCCCCCACCAAGTTCAAGGTCGTCCTCTACCTCAACCAGATGGGAGTCTTTAACTTTGTGGATGACAGCTCCCTGCCCGGCTGCGCTGTGCTGGGCAGGGGAGCAGCCAGCACACTGCACTGTCCCTGTCCTACTCTGCTTCTGGCAGGGCGCCCACCACTCATTTGAAGCACAGACAGGGACCATAGCAGATCTATAGGGAGCTCCAGGGAGAGGACCATTTTATAGATAATATCCATTTTTAGGCCACAGTAACATCAGCACCATATATTTTTCATTATTGCCTCCAGTATTAGCGGGTTTTTCACTGATTCTTTATGTCTCCTTTAACAGAGTTCCTTCAGTGAGATTCTGTTTACTGCCCTCCTGAAAAGCTAATACAGCAGTGAATAAAGGTTGTTCATTTAATAACGTTGATGTCCTAGTAAAGTTGAATTAATAATAGGAATAAAAAGCAAATGATTAATTTGTTTCTGGATAAATTGCTGGTGTGTTTCTACATGAATCCTGACAGAGAATTTGTCAGATGCACAGAATTCCTTCCCTCACTGATCATAATCTTATTTTTTTGGGCTTCACAAATAAGATAATTTAGTCTAGTGACCTGCAAATACTAACAATGAGATTCCCCATGGAATTTATATGCAGAGCCAGGATCAGGATCTGAGTCTGCATCTCTTGCTGTGACAATAAATACCATGGCAGACAAAAAAAAACTCTTACTGCATATGTTACATGTTCACCACATTGAACCAGTGTAATGTGAAAATGAATTATATGCATATATATTGTGCATATAGATGACGGTCTTATTAATAGAAAATTTAGTCCACAGTGGGTGACAGGTAAATGATGAATGAGGCAGAATATAAATTGTAGTGTTATGCACCTTGCCTAGTAAATATGGGTACTAAGTTGCATGCACTGCAAGATGTGTTTGTGTTTTTTGTATTATAGTGGGTGCTAATTGCATTGTATAATAGTGGCAGTGCACATCTGAAAATGTTAGTCTATTAAAGATACAGTTCAGATTATACTTATTTGTGTTCTGTGTGTAGTCGCATAATTCAAAGTGTTGTACTGTAAGTAGCAAGCCAGGTGTTTATTCCAGGGCTGCCTGTGTTCTGTGCACTACATATCTTTTACCTTTCACTAGGGATTAGTGAAATATTTAGCCAGTGTTTGCCACGAAAACGATGCCCATAGACTCCTATGGATGAAAAGTAAAACAAAAAAAAATATGGCACGCATCAAAAAAAAAAAAAACACCTTATTGGTCATTTATAACCATAGTTGCAATCCCACAAATTTCCCAGCAGTCACTTGTGCATTAAACCCTATTCATGGAACTTGCATCCAAATGAGCCCTCTGCACTTTAATATAGTTGTGCTCTGCACCGGTCAGTTCCTTCTGCCTCCTGTTCCGAATTGAGTGCAGTTACTGCCCAAGTTCATTGGTGTATGATCAAAAATTTGTGACAGTGACAGTATTGCTTTCTGTAATATATTTTTCCATGTGCTCAGCAAGCAAGGTTTACTAATCCCACTCAGATTCAGTCTTATCCTGACTGATGTGGTGTATGGATAATGATTTTGTTTTTT
>CM044448.1:85994138-86008651 GCA_024363595.1 Xenopus borealis | reverse complement strand
TATGTACCCTACCCATTTAAGAATGTATCATTGCTCAAGGTGCTTTCTCTTCTTTCTTTTTGAATTGCGCAAGAGTGCCCTCTGCTGTTTTCTATCTCATAATGTGACCGGAGTTATAAGTTTGAGGAGACAAGAGTCAAGAGATGCTTCCTGCTTAAGTACATTTTTGAATTAGCTGTTCTGCCAGGGCATTTCCCAGACCCAGCATCAAGGGTACTTAAGTTACACATTCATCAAATTAGCAGTGTTGGGTAGTAAACCAGATATAAAAAAACACTTACATTACCTTAGATCAATTACATTACATTAAAATGAGATAAATACAGTGTTCAGTGCAAGCTACATATGCAGAACTTTTCTCCAGGGGACTAGAAAAAAAAACTTCTAATGTTACAAAGTCTTCTTTAAATGCTTATTCTTATCTGCTAAATAAGGCCTTAGCTGATATGATATACAACCAGGAAATTATTTCTGTTTGTGAAGAAGTTTATTTAATCTTTTTGGCTTTTAATACATTAATGCTTGTCAATTTTGTGAACAAAAAAAGTGGCTGAGCAGCGGCTCAACATTATCCACATGAAACATCTGAAATTTTTACCTATCAGGACTAGAAATCCTTTTTAGCCGAAGGCTGAAAAAGCAAAACTAAACAAAATTGGATTAGCTTTTGCAGTGTCTTTTCCCAGAGGGTCACAAAAATCAATTTCAGATCACTTCCTTATCATTCCATGGGATCAGTTATAATCAATTTCACTTCACTGCCTGTAGTGTGTGTAATTCCTCTTTCATTTAAGAAAGCCGTTTTCTTGTACAGAAAGAAAAACGTAGGCCATTTTTTTCTCTCACAGTTTGTGTTTTCTATAGAGATTAGGAACGAATGCTTGTTAAATCACCAAAAATAAACACTTTTTATTACATAATCTGCACAAATTCACAATCACTATCCTACTGTCATGGGAGGTTCAAAGTGTTCGCAAAGGCAAAATTGTTCACTTTGGGAATGTTTATTCACATTGAGAAGAATGCGAAACGTTTTTCGGGTTAGCGACCAATATTACATTCCTGCAATATTGTTTTAAACTTGCATACTTATTGTGCTCACAATCCATAATTATCCTTTGTTCTGTAAGACTTAGGTTTTCAAGTAAATGGATTCATATTTGCTAAATTTGGAACATCTGCCACACTTTTCTTTGTTTGGGGTGCTGTAAATGTCATACACTATTGTTTTACAACTCAAAATTTGTAGGGACCCATAGGTTTCTATTTCTATTAAGTCCCTGCATTTCTGTCACTAGGCAGAAGTCTATGTTAAAAGTGTATACTTCTAACCAATAGTTAGAGCCAAGCGTGTAATGACCATTTCCTGCCACACAACTTTTTAGTGCTGGAAAGGAGTGGCCACTTCCTCTTTGGCTGTTGGTACTGAACAGGCTGGTTGCTCATTGAGCCTGGGATCAACAAGGCCCCAGTTAGCCACATGCCCTGACAAAACCTCCAGCTTTTAGTGATCCAATTCGGGGACCAGGCCACCCTGTGAATGAGGGATAGCAAGAGCAGGGTAGTACTGTAATAGTCTCTCTAGAGAGAGAAAGATAGTCAGATGTATTTAGTATGAACAGTGTGTGTTCCAATGAGGAGTGTTAGCAGGAAGAGATCTTCCTTACAAAGCTGCCCCTGTGTTGCTTTTAGTGCAGGGATATCATTGTGCTAGGGACTAGGACTTAGCAGCAGCTATCCGGCCTTACCTGGTATTCCAATCACATTACAGCAACAGGCACTTTGTATTGGATTTTTTGTACCTTGACTATCCTGACTCTGAGGAATATTTCCTACTGTGATGTGTTGTATGGAAATCTGCTAACATCTCTACTACTCCTGTGTAACATCTGCTACTCTCTATGAAAGCTCCTGTATGAGTATTTAAACCTGGGGATATTGCATTTGTGCTAATAAATGTTCACCTTTTGTTTTAAAGAACCTCCTGGCACCCATTCCGAT
This sequence comes from Xenopus borealis, assembly GCA_024363595.1. Classification (NCBI taxonomy): domain Eukaryota; kingdom Metazoa; phylum Chordata; class Amphibia; order Anura; family Pipidae; genus Xenopus; species Xenopus borealis. Next base: position 86,006,650 of record CM044448.1, on the reverse strand, counting down.
TTTATTTGTACAGTTTGCCTGGGTATTGTATTTATACTACCTCCTAAATGATATCTTTCACCTGATGAAGGCCCTGCCCTGGTGTGTAGGTCGCAGTGTAACCCATGCTTTCCTATCACTTGCAGCACCTTTGTGCTGTACGTAGCCCCAAAAAAGCATTACACCAGAATTCTCATACCTTGGAAAATGCAGTACATGTTTTTAAAACTTTGGGCCAATATTTGTCTCTGGCCTACATTTCCCTGCATCCCAATGTCTCTTTGTATGTCAGTGCAATTTTATCTCTACTTGTGCTAAGGCTCATTAATATACTTATGTTAAATCAGCCTGTTGCTATAGCTTGCAGATCTTCAATTAACATGCAACTCCCAACTAATAAGCAATGAATTAACAATACTTTAACAAGTAACACTGACACTGGTATTTTTATGCATATTAATAAGAAAATAGCATATAAATAGACAGATTTGTATCTTGGTGTTAATATGCTAATTGCTTACTTGTGTTAAAGCTGTAATGGTACTGGAGGGATTGGGATGCTTTTTCACATGCTAATAGAAACTGAAGGGTCATGTACTGTAATATTAATGATGCCACTATCTCTGCTTAACCTCTCCCCCAAGTGCCAAAAATACATAAGCATACATTAGCTTGCAAAACACACATATAAATGCCCAGTTTGCATAAATAACAGAAATATTATTTTAAGGGCAAGAGAACCTTATTACAAAATAGTACCAGAGGTGCAGATCAGTTCAATACAAACCCATCAATAACTATTTGCATTTGAGTATGATACAGTGGTGTACCTATGCACCTGTGGGCTTGGGTGCAGGGTGCACCACCGGTAGTTACATCACTGGCATGAGAAGACATTTTCTTTCATCTAAAGTTGCCCTGAAAAAATTCACATTTTTGTAGGATTGTATAACTTTATTTCATTTAGACTGTAAGCTCCACGGGGTAGGGTCCTCCATCCTTTTGTCTCCTCGACACTGTAATTATATTTTATATTTATGTGAACTGTATTTATAATAATGCACTTACTGTTACTTATTAATGCAGTGATCCCTTGTTTGCTACTACTAATTTATTGTTATTGTACAGTGCTTTGCCCTCAAGGAACGCTATACAAATAAAAATATACATATATACATACATTTCTACAGCCCTACCAGGATAAGCAACTCTACAGAATTTTGCAATGTAGAAAAATACAAACAGAAAGGATATTATTATTTATTAGTATTATTAATAACATTCATTTATCTCTACAGTCCCTATGGCGCAAGGTTTGAAAAACAATTTGATGAGGTATGGAGCATGTTGTTGTTGTGGAGGCATGCAAGACCTTGTTAGAGATTACCCTGGTAAAATAAAATTGAGACTACTGATCTCCCCAGTCCCATTGGTGCCATGTCTGAAAGAATTTTGATTGGGTATGGCGCATGTTGTTGTTTTTGAAGAGGCATACAAGATTTTTTTTAAAGACAGCAGAGAGAACATATTGAACATTAGCCAACATTGCCATATGGAAAGTTGCAAAATAATCATAAAAAATACTTTAGCAGGTAAGAGATGCCAAGGAAAACACTAACACATGCAAATGTTAAAACTGAAGTTGTTATTGTGGTCCACTTTGCCACTAAATAGCATGACACTAGAAAAAATATAGTGGCATTATACTCATAGGGTATGGACATAACATTGTCCTGAGCACTTTTCTTCTTGGGCATACCACACAATAATATGTAGTTCATAATCATCATCCTTAGCAGCAATTGTCCGATCAAACACAAGACAGCATCTCCAGCTGCTATAATTCCAGACTCCGTGACATCAGTCATGTAGCAGAGATTTAACCTGGCAACCTGGAAGACCATTCCTTAGATAATAAGAATCCAGGCAAGTTGTCAGGTCTGGGGAAAAGAACAGTCATTTATAGTTGTCAAATGTCACAAATTTCCAAGAACAAGGTTTAGTTTTGATTCTGTGTCCCTAGAAATGTCACTAGTTCATGAAACTCGCCATTTCCACAAAAACTATTTTTCAGCTTCTATGCAGAAATTGGTTAAGCTCTTACTTTTTAAATTATAGGAAATAAAAATGTCTACAATAATTTTAAAAATCATTTAAATTGTAAATTAATAATGCCGTATATGATGGCCATTTCTCATCATAAGGCGCAAAAGCCAATCTACAAACTGTCTCTGCAAATTATTTAAAATGTTGGCTTTATTTGTGAATTGGAAATATATTCACTTTCCCTTCATCCTTTTACTTATTGTATGTAAGAAAACAAATACATAACAGCTGATTAAAGGGTAAAAAAATCTTCAGCAGGTGTTTGCTCATATCAGTTACTTGTTATGTCTCTCACAATCAGGACATTTGAAAAGCTTCATCTACCTTTCAGGTTCAGGGCTTCTAGTGGGCACAGTATACAAGGTACTAGTGTTGAAGTACCATCAAGTGCCATCATGCCAAGCTAGTGTGCTAGGAGGTTTAATAGAAGTGAATAACAACTTTATTTATTTTCCCAGTTCATTAAAACATATGAGAAAAAACAAGCAAGGGAATATTTAGTTGCACTCTCAGTTCTCTCTCAGTTCTTTTTATGGCGCTCATGTTTTTTTTGTTTCTCCACCTTGAAAATTAGTAAAGAAGCCTTCAAAACTCTTATTTTATCTTGTTACTTTTTCAGCAGAAATCTCCCATTAAATACACACTTACAGTAGTTATTTTCAGTTTAGCAATACATGTGAAAGTGACTGGCGCTACATCAAATCCTGTAGTATGAACTACGTATGTATATTGAATCAAGGATTTTCATGAAATATAGGGAGCCTGATGCTGCACATCCAATTAAATACACATTGCATATCCAGGCAAGGCCACATAGGCCCGGGCCTAGGGCGGAAAATTTTTAGGGGCGGCATGCCACCCAGTCGATCTATGGTGATGCACTGCTCCCTGGTGCTCCTGAGCTTGTGCGCACTAGTGCGGGTGGGCACTAGGACCAAGTGGCCGGGTGCCATGACCATGTGACCTAGGGGCACCAACCATGTGACTGTGCACTTTTAGATATTAATTTACATACTAAGGAAAGAAATAATACATGGCATATCAATGGGAGAGTATTGGGAACACTGCAAATGATCTCTCTCTATTATTATTAATGTGCAGAAATGAAATGCACCCTGTGATATCTTTCTTTCTTGTTTTGTGAATAAAATATGCCTTATTATCTGAGTGCTTTTTATGATCTGTTTAGTATAGCTTGTAAAAACATTTCTATATTTTATATTTAGGGTATAGTCACATGAGGCATTTGATGACAGTAGACAAAACACTTTTTAGGGACTATATCCATCCATACAGGGCAACTCTGCTACATTCCCTGATCATATTAATGGGAAGTAGTTTGTTTCAGGCATTCTGATTTTTACTGTTTCTAATAGTAAATAAACAGTCCCTTTGAGAAACGTTACTTCCCCTTATGAAGTAAAACTGCAACTCCACATTGTAGCATCATATTTAATTTCTTGAAGACCTCATTAGTTAATGTGCATCACCTGAGGTCACGATGCCACTTTATAAAAATGACAATGATACGATTAAGAGAACAGCGGATATGATTGCATCTGACTTGAGTTAAAAATGCTGTATAACTTATAGAAAGGCTGCCCTGTACATAGGGGCTTATTTACAAATCTTTGTTTACATCTATTTCTTATTTACATTTAATTCCAATGATTCATAGTCATGTTGAAAATTATTTTTAATAATTTGGAAAGTTCTCATTAATAGTGAGTGACACTGGTGAAAGTTCATTGAAAAGTATTAGAGTCAGGAGACTCTTGCTTTTTTAGCAATATTAGTCATATAATTTTAGTCATATTAAAAATGTCACAGTAGATGATGAGAAAAAGATGGCTCCCGAAACATTGCAACAAATTGTTTTGTTTAGATCAGTATTGCAAAGTATAACCATGGTCTTGATTTGAACTGTTTAAAATATATTTTTTTATTGTGGATGCAATAAATTCTAAACTTATTTTGAATAAACTTATTTCGTTTATACAACTGTGTGGAGGATCCTTCCATTTGAGTGCCTGTCAATTTTCTCTACTGCTTGAATTTGCCCCTTTAGCTGAAGGTTCAGTGCAGTGCAGCTGGACCTCCTCTTGTACTGGGTGAGTTTAATTTGACCCTTGCTCTTATTATTATACAATAAATTCTATGTTTATGGAGTGTGGCTCAGCTGGATAAAGTATCTATATACACAGTATATATATATATATACATATGTCTGAACTCCTTTAAAAAATAAATAAAAAATAAATAATATGTTATTGTAATGTTTTTTTGGGCTAGACAAGCACAAATAGTCAAAGTGTGATATGAGCATGGATTACACTGCGACCTACACACCAGGGCAGGGCCGTTGCCACGTGGAAGCTTTCCCTTTAAGAGGAAGTATAACTACAATACACAGGCACTGTACATAAAAATAGTAATAAATGATTGATTGGAAGCTAGGAGGTTCTTTGATGAAAACAAGAACAGGTGTTTATTAGCAAAGAACAATGACCACAGGTTTGCTCACGTATGAGGAGTATTAGCATATCACATCAGGGGAGTAGATAGATGAGTCAGATACAGCAAAATGAAGACTGTTACTCCCATAAGTTATAGTAGTCAATTGTACATCAATTCCCAAGGCAATACACCTTTAAGTGGTCAGGATCCCATCCAGTGGAGTGGTTAGGGAGATAAAGCTAAGCCTAACACCCTATCGATGTGGTCCCTTCACTAAAGGCATATGGAGAAGCCTTGTGGGAAGGTACTCCCTGCTACTTGATCCTCGATGGAGCATACAGCTGCTCATGCTATATAAAGCTGACTATCTTACTCTCCTAGAGAGTCTATTAAAGAGCTGCCCTGTGATAGCTAACCTCATTCACTGGGTTTCCTGGTCCCCAACTTAATTACCAAAGGTGCAGGTCCCTTTGGGGCAATGGCTTTACTGGGGCCTTGGTGATCCCAGGCTCAATGGAAACAAACAAATGCTAAGGACACCAGTAGCCAAAGAAGAAGAGGCCACTTCCTACACACAGTATAAGGCAGTGTGACAGGAAGTGGTCATTGCACCCTTTGGCCAATAACTAGTGGTGTGTAAATGTAAATTAGATACATAGGCATCTGCCTAGTAACTAGGGAAATAAAGGAAGGTAAGGTTTAAAGCCATAGGTGCATTATAAAACCTATGGGTCCCTACATTATTTTAATGAATAACAATATATTTTATTTATTCATATCCTGGGCTTTTTACTTTTATTATTTAGCAAAAAATTGTAGTGCTATAAAAAATTACAAACACAGACACCCCTTCTGAATTTATTTTAATGTGCTCTTTATAATTTACTCATCTCATTTAGAAAGGTGGAGTATATTCAGAAAGCGGACATAATTAGCATTGAAATGGGTTTTGATCTACTGTAGCTTAACCTAGATATAAACCTCATTAACAGTAGCATTGCTTGTAGGAAACACAGCTTTTGGTTTTATAACTACTCAGATCAAAGGTGGGCTTTTAAATTAACTTTAGCATTGTCTTACAGAATTTACCAACATCACTGGAACATCACACAGTATATATCATCATCCAATTCTGTGGTATTTTAAAGAGACACTGACACCTGAAATTAAACTCTTTTACATCTATTATAATATTGGCTTTGAAAGCTACTTCTAAGTTTTCCATAAAGTTTTTGCATAATGCTTTTACATTACCCGTCTGTTGCCCCATGTTCCTATATGAGGGGGCTGCCAAATTTGTGCAGCAGGAGTTCATTAGTATTAGAAACTGTAACTAACAAGCCGAGATGGGACAGAGTGTCAGGTTTAGGAACTTCAACTATACAAAAAAATAGGTAACATTTAATGTACATTCATATGTTAAAAAGTCATTTTTTTGTCTCAGTATCACTTTAAGTGGTTTCAGCTACTGCCCAGAATACATGTTACATGTTGAATAATAAATAGACCCCTTTGATTGTATAAAATATGAATGGACAATTCCATATTTGTACCATGAGAGAAGAGTTACTGTATGTATACCTTCATACTTACCCATTTATTTTACTAGATCTTTAGGCTTCAAATTGATTTTTATCTCTGTCCAAATATTGAAATAAAGTAATTCAAGTTGTACACAGGGGTAAATTATACATACAGTTTCCCCATATAATACAGTTGGAGGTTTACTGCTCTAAAAAGAGTTGTATGGTCAATATCCAAAACAATATACGTATGCTTACACATTATTATTGACAACGTTACATAACTAAGCTAAAGAATGAGAGCTTGAAATGATTGAAGTGGCTGTCTTTTGAGATCAACCATTATTAAATTAATGGACATTTAGGGGCAGATTTACTAATGGTCGAATTTCGAAGTGAAAAAACTTCAAAATTCAACCATATAATTTTTGGGGGGGGGTTCATTTTTGATCGAATATAGTTCATTCGAAAATGCCCATATTTGATTGAATGAAAAATCGTTTGAATTGTTCGAATCGTTCGATTCAATTGAATGATTCGAAGGATTTCACCAAAATCCTTTGATTTCAGGACAAGTTCTATGAAGGTTCCCCATAGGCTAAAATGGCTATTCAGCAGCTTTAAGCTGCCGAATAGTCAAAGTCGAAGGATTGGGCCAGTACTTCGAAATTTCAAATTTTTTCAATTCGAATCAAATTTTGGCCTATTCAATAGTTGAAGTAGCCCAAAATTACTTTGAAATTCGAATTTTAAAAATTCACCACAATAGTAGCCCTCTGTCAGGTTTGGATGTTGGTGAATGGAGCCTATATGCTGGATAACCCAGGTGACACCCATTTACTGTAGGATTAACAGCAAAAGCCATGATATGGTGAAGGTGATTTAATGGAGAAAATGAAAATAACAATAAACAGAAGTGTAAATTGAAAGATACAAACCTGGGTAATGGGCAGGCGGCAGGCAATCAAGGTCCAAAGAGTAGGCAAGGTCAGAGGCAGGCAGCAATCAAGCAGGGTCGAAATAACAGGCCGAAGGTCAAACCAGGAAATCCACAGAGAACAGGAATCAGGGACCAGATGGCAACAGGAACAAGGAACAGGCAGGGAATACAGGAATCAGGCAGGGATCACAGGAACCAGGCATGGAAAACAGGAACCAGGCAGGGAACACAGGAACCAGGCAGGGAACACAGGAACCAGGCAGGGAACACAGGAACCAGGCAGGGAACACAGGAACCGGGAATCAAGAGACAGGAATCGCAGAGTAAAGGGCTGGATCGGGCTTAGGAACTCAGATGATCAAGCAAGGATCACAGGGCAGGGACTGGTTTATAAAGGGTCATTAATTGAGAATGGAAAACACATGTTGTCAACGAGGCAGGGGAGAAAGAATATATTTCCAGAGCAGTGTCTAGCATGAGCACAAGATCCTCTAGTGGCTCACCCTGGTAATGCAGAACTTCCCCAACACCAGGGACCAGCGTTCGATTCCTGGCTGTTCCTGACACCCTCGAACATACCATGTTAGAGGAAGCATTTTAAATTGGTCATTTATTCCAGTAGACTGTATGCTATACAATTTCTTTATACAGATTGCCTCTTTATTTAATAATGCTTTCTTTCTATCGCCTCCTATAGCATGCTCCATTATGTTTAGTAGTATTCATCTCAACTTAGAAGGGTCATGATGGTGTACATTAAAGTGATGTGGGACTAGTATATGTTCTGGTACTAGGCTCAACATTGCCCTTGTGTTCGTTAATTCTCTCTGTTACTTCCTTGATGTTTGCCCCACATACACATTACCACAAGGGCATCTTCTCATTAGATAAGCCAACAAGCTTGTATCACAGTTAGCAAAATATTAACTGGGACAGAAACTCTGCCCCTTAAGTGCAAAGTGCTTAAGTGCTTAAGTGCAAATACTACCCAGTTATTTGTCTGTTTGAAAAATAGCCAAGTATTTTTTAATGATGGCCTCAACCTACTTACTCTGCCTTCCATACTAAATCACCTGAAAACAAGAATCCTATTAGGGCTTCCCAGATACATGTAGTGATGGGAGGATGCTTTGACCAGGTTAGACAAGCTAGACAGAGGAAGGGGTTAAGGCTTTGCTATGAGTAGACAGGGGGAGGGCTTACCAGGCAGGGAGAAACAGTTTTAGAACCCAAGGTAAAGATTGTCTTTTCAGAAATGATGGGTAGAATCCAATTGAAGTTTGCAAAAAGGTGGGATGCTATGAAGTGTAGCCAGAAAGTGATTAATAAACAGTTGGCTTGCTTTGTGGTTCAACACAGGTATCTGTTAAAAGGACACCCAGGGTTTTATTTGACGAATGGGGTGAATTCCCCCAGTCTGCTTTGATCAGAAAGGTGGCAGCAGCATCCCTACCTCCCATCTTTGTGTTCTGGAACCCTTGAAGGTTTTGGTAAGTATGCACTATGGCAGCTGGGTAGGCAGGGGAATGCCCCTACTGTATCTGTAGAGTGTGCTGGTGCCTCTCTGGGTAAGGGTCCCAGAAGGTAAGGTTTTGAGTGGGGACATTCGCTTCAACTTTCCCATCCAGTTACAGCACATTTAGGTGTCGGGCATGGCAGTGGCACATTCACTCGGTAGATTTATTAATTAGGCAAGCATTCCTGTTGGTTTGATGTTATGCTACAGTTACATGTTGTTTATACTGATGTGGATAATAAAGCTGTAGCCTGTTTCTTTAGGGCTCCTACACACGGGCGTTTTTACCTGCGCTCCCCTGCGTTGCGTTTTGCTGCGTTCAAACGCAGGGGAGCGCAGGTATAGCACTCAATTATTTTCAATGGGGCTGTACTCACACGAACGCATGTGAGCGCCGAACGCAGGAAAAATGCAGCATGTTGCGTCTGAATCTGCGTTCGGCGCTTACACGCGTCTCGTGGGTACAACCTCATTGAACAAAATGAGGTGCGTCTAGACCTGCGCTCCCCTGCGGCTGAACGCAGCCAAACGCAATGCAGGGGAGCGCAGGTCAAAAACACCCGTGTGTAGGAGCCCTAATTGTTATCATTATGCTATATATGGGTGTTTTTGAAGGTATAAGATGCTGCTCTGTTTTATCTTGACTGCAGCACTCACATCTTATGCTATCTTATCCAGGTTTGTGTGAGGCATAAACCTTATTCAAGGAAACTGAATTTTACTGTCTGGCTACTTGATCATGACCCATGACCCTTCTCAACATATACTATCTTCCATGCTCATATAAACTGACCTTTCAGAATCCTGTTAATATGCCTGGATCATGGAAACAGCCTGCATTTAGCAAGTTGTTCCTATCTGTTGCAATTCACTGCAGAATTGTGGAATATTGCTCCATTTTAACTATTAGCACAACATTTTTAAACAAAGAAACAAAGTCTATCCCTTGCTACTATTGTGGTGAATTTAATTGTCTCTTAAGTCTTATTAGTTTCATTTACCATTGAATGGAACGCATCATTCACAAATCTTTGATAAAACAGTATATTTAACGATTATATTCCTGTGTGAGTAAGAACTGTTTCTCAAGCATGTGAAAGTTCAATAGTTGCCCCCCCCCTCCACTGAAATTCCTTGACATTACCAATGGGTAAAAATTGGATGGGGTGAAGACTAAAGACTAGAAGGGGCTATTAAAGGGTTAGAATGATATGTGGTGAGACAAACATGGGAGATAAATAGATATCTTACTATTATTATATTATTATTCCCATAGCCTTTAATGGGTTAAAAAAAAATTTTGAGCATCAAATATTTGTCACGCGTCATAAAAAAAAATTTCGCCCATATATTTCAATGCATTTCAGTGAATTTTCAGAGAAGTAAAGCATATTTGCTCATCAATACTTACTATAAATTTATGACAAAGAGATAAAATCAACTTCGAGATCTTAGCATTAAAATCATCTGCTTATTGGTGCAGTGAACGATTAAAAAGCAAACAATGCAGAAATCCTGCTCAGGGCAATGCCATCATCAAATGTACTTTATTTCATCAGTGAATCATTACAGTATTTACATTAGCGGGCATTGGAAAATAATGTGTTAATAGGTAGCATGCTCAGATGTAGTTAATTAAGTAATTAAGTAATTAGTGGCATAAAAACCAATAATTGCTTTAGGTCAGACATTTCCCTTAGAATTACTTATGCTCAGTTAGATCAATTCAGACATTATCAGGTGCCTCCGCTTGCAGTCTATAGTCTTGTTTTAGTCAACACTGTAAAAAATGACTTCAAATCTTGTTTAATAGAATCTCAAATGTCATTATAAGACTTGAAGGTAGGGTAGAAGACATGCTGTGTTTATTTAACACTGACTGACATGACATAGGCTGATAGGAAACATGATAATTAATCGCAACGTTTTCAAGTTCACATTAGTTTTCCTAAAATAAAAATACATTTTGGCTTCTGTGTTTTGAGGCCAGCTACCAGTCTGCCTTAATATCTTCCTAACTGATTCTGCTTTTGCCTGATCCTCTATCTTTATGGCTCAGAGTTTGAACCGACATTTGAGCACATTTTGCAAATCCAGCATTGGAAGTTTACAGTGAGGTGTAACTGCCTGGAAAGCTATCATTATGTGGAATGCAACAGACTGAAATCGAAAACAATTTCTTAGAAGGCTCTTATATACAGCTGAGTAAGGAGCAGAGCTCTGCTGGTATAATGGAGTTGATTTTTATGAGGTTGTCTTGCTCAGAAATCTGTGCTGGAAACATTGATAGAATTACTCATTTTTATATAGGATATCACATTCTCTTTGAAACTCAAGGGGAAGAATCAATGCTAGATGGAGCTAAATCCTCTAGTTACCTTGTTAATAGGTAACATATAACACATTTACAGGTACTGTAAGTCCAAATGGCAGCTGAGGTCCCTGATGAGCGTTCATGCAGCATGTTACAGAGTATTGATTCCACCCTAAATGTGTCTTTTGAAGTGTTGATATTTACTGTGGTCTTAAAGATATATACATTGGTAGTGGTGAGGGGTCAGCTATCTGCTGTCTTCCAGATGGTAATGCACTTAATGCTATGAAAGTGATACAGTATATATTTTGTATGTTATTATGTTTCATTTACATTTGTCAGTAGATAATAGCAACCACAGAAGATGACTCTGTATAGAAATCCTTTGTGAATTCCAAAGTTTTGGAGCTCCTAGGCTCTGTGATCTATATTAGGAATTCTGAAAAGCCTGAATAGTCCACCCAGGCAAAAGGGAATCAGAATGGTTCTCTCTGGGGGCTATCTTGGGGCAGTTAAGTTCTTTCAATAGCTCACCTCAAAGGTAAGAGACAGAGTACCGGTTCCACCCTAAATGTGTCTTTTGACAATATTTGACTGTTTCCTGGACATCTCCTAGGAAGGTAGATCTTTACATTGGTGGTGGGTCAACTACTGTATCTGCTAAATCTTCCAGATGGTGATGTGCTATATGTTATGGAAGTGATATAAAAAGCAGCAACTGATTTTGACCCAGTTTTGGAATCCTCTTGGAATTTTCTAAAGTGTGGGAGATTTTAGGCCCTGTGATCTGTATTATGAATTCTGAAAAACCTGTGCAGCCCACCCAGGCAGAAGGGAATCTAAATGGTTTTTAAATGGGACTATCTCAGGGCAGGTTAGTTCTTCCAATAGCTCACCTCACAGGTAAAAGCCAGCTACATTAGTTAGCAATGGCAGCTCAGGCCCCCCAACAAGGAATATTGTGGGGGGTAGTGACACAGTTAGGGATACAGTATATAATGCTCATGGTAATTGCATAATGTGGCAAGATTGCAAGGGTAACATCACTTTAAAGTTGTTTGAAAGAGACTGGATAGTTACACAAATCAGGGTGCCCAGTTCTGGGAAAAGTTCTACTTTGCGTTCATGACTGTGAAGTACTGTTACAATACTGCAATGTCTGCAACAAATTCTGTTCACAGCAACGGTTTGTCATCTGTAATATAATTTTAGATTCAACAGTCATGTTTTCCTGCTTACAAGAACATCACATTATGTCATTAGGAAGACACCATCTTAATTGGCACCCATCTGCCCACTGTGCAGTTGCCCAAGTGTTTTGAATACAATAGAATACCATCAAACATGGGTAACTTCAAATCAGGTGTGGTGACTGAAAAAGCCATTTATGAATATGACACTTATTTTTTTAGTAGGCTGTGGTCTTGCATTGTGCTACATCTAGGATTCCTGGTGCCTTGGCACTTGTTGATATTATAGGGTGTCACTGATTGACTTTATTGATGCATTGTTTGCAAGTGGCAGTTGGTGTTCAGTACATAGCTTATCCGTACTACTAGGTCCGTATCTAAAAATACTATGAACATTTAAAAGCCAGGGAATAGCTTATGCAATCAACAGGTAAGAATGGATGGTAAAGGAAAGATAAGCCTCGCTTGCAGAGATCTTTATATAGAA
>CM044448.1:85945443-85957269 GCA_024363595.1 Xenopus borealis | reverse complement strand
AAGCTCTCAAAACAAAGAACTGTGTATGTACAGATATTTGGGTTTCAATGTTTGCTCCAGTTAGTAACTATATATTTAGAATTATAAAAAAAATATGGCAGGGATTGGCTTTGTAAACAAGATTACCTAATTGCAGAAGAATGGTGGAATTCTTTGTTTTCATGTTGCCATGTTATTTTATGTTTGAGGGTAATTTTATTTTCTTTTATAGCAGTAGTTTATGGTTTTGTATGACTTGTGGAAAATAAGCAGATGGGTGCATACCTTTACTACTTGTTTAGACCCTACAGGAAAGCAGTAAATGTTTATGCTACTTTTATCAATCATTTTAAAATATATTTAAGCCACTATACAGCTTTACAAAATTGACATGAACATGCCATTTGCCAAATAATAATAAATTGGTATCAAAGAACTGATACATACATCAAAGGAACATCAGAAAATATTTAATGAATGCTTTTTTAATTGTGGGCTGTTTCTGGGGTTTGCCAGATTAAAATGCTATTCAACCATACTGTAGATAGCATTCTTCTTTTTATTTATTACATTTTTTGAGTATTGTCACCAGTTTTTCCTCACCAAAAATATTTGTAAGTTGATATTTGTCAGAATCTTTTCAAACCAAAGGTGGAACAGTTTGTGGCAGATTTACCATTGGCCGAATTTTCGAAGTGAAAAAACTTTGAAATTCTACCATCAAAGTTTTTTAAAGGGTTTTTTTCGATTGAGAATTTACCTATTTTGATCGAGTAGGTCCATTTTCGATTGAATAAAAATCGTTCAAATAGAACAATTCGAAGGATTTGCTCAAAATCCTTTGAATTCCTATGACAGGTTCTAGGAGGTCCCCCATAGGCTAAAATTACAATTTGGAAGCTTTAAGTTGGCAAAGTGTAGAAGTCGAAAATTTGACTTATCAAATTTTCAAATTTTTTCTATTCAAATCTAATTTTCGAAGTAGCCCCAAATTACTTCGAAATTCAAATTTTACTCGAATATTCACTTAGACACTTAGGGGCAGATTTACAATTGGTCAAATTCCAAATTGATAAAAATTCGAAATTCGACCATGGGAATAGTCTGCAGTATTCAATACAGGCGACCATTGTCTTCTTTTAAATCATCTCCAAACACTTGGCATCAATGGATCCTGCTTCATTATAGATGACATCTCTCCATGAACACCTTCAGTGTAACAGTTTTTGACCACCTCCACCACTCCACCTGTTCATCTCTCTGTTAGGGTGCCCCAAGGGTCATTCCTAGGGCATCTTCTCTCTTTATATTCTCTCTCTTCATCACATCTCCTATCAACTTTATGCAGATGCCACAAAGATCTTCCTGCCCTGATCTCAACCTGGCAAAAATCATGCAATTTCTTACTGTGATTGCATCTTGGATGGCTGCTCGCCCCCTTAAGCTTAACATGTCCGAGACTGAACTGCTTATCGTCCCACAAAAACCTGTCCCCAACTCTGTTAAACATTACAGTTAAAAATGTCCTCCTTCTTTCTAACAAACATTGCAAAGATACTAGCTAGTCTCCCTGAATCATGTTTCCACCCACTGCATTACATTTATACTGTTACTGCCTGCATGATCTCACCTGCAACTAAATCACTCCTCACCTGCTCACTATTAAAATCTCCTGGGTTCTGGTCAAGTGGTGCATAAAATAAAAAATTCTTATCCTGCTTTTCAGTGCCATTTATTCTTCTGTTTCTCTTTATATATCAGATCTCATCACCCCATACACTCCCTCCCTGGCCCTGCACTCAGCTCAGGACAATATACTAAACGTTCAGTTCACCAAAACAATGAAGTTGTGCATAGCACCTTTTTCACTGATTGCACCTCACCTCTATCACCTATCATTGTGCATTAGGAAAGCCCCCACACTAACACTTTTTCTCTAAGCTCCTTAAAAACCACCCACTATAGGAAGCACTAGAAATCCTCTGTAGCAGCAAACTGTATCCTAATTACTTATACCCCACCCCCTTTTTGTTTCTATTTTATTCTCCTCTTCCTTTTAGATTGTAAGCTCCTTGGGGCAGAGACCTCATACACAAACATTCAAACATTAATGCCTATTTCAATTGAACTCTTCATGCAGTCCACATGAATTCCCAATGATTTAAGAAATGCCAATGCTTTTAATTTTAATGCAGTAGTAAACTTGTGCACATCTCAAAACATTTGTTAGAATAACCAACATTCATTATAGACTATCTTTACTCTTTAAAATGTAATCAGCAATAAATCAGAATCTAAAAGTTACTCTTGGCTAACACTTAGCTAACAGTCAGGATAATAAAAGCAAACATCCTATTGATTGCTATGGGTTTCGGGGTTGTCCCTGATTAAATTGGGCATTTGTAATAATAAATAAGGTCACATTGTGGATTCTAGTCTAGCCTAGTTCAAGTCTTCTATAGACGTGACTTGTGATAAAATTAACACAGTCCATTCTTTGTCAGGGACTTAATGAACTGATCAGGTGTTAAACTGTAGCTTAATGCTGCTGCTGCTGAGCTCTAACACCAAAAACAAAAAAGATTTATTTGCTTAAAGCAGTTGAATTGGTTATAAAATTATTTTCTTGTCATTAAAATCTGTAAACAATCCCTCAGAAATCTCTAGTTCAATAATAGATCTGCCCCATTGTTTTCATAGTAGGAACCTTCTTCTCTGCTGAAGAACCTTCTTCTCTGCTGAAGGTAAAAGCACCTCTTATCTCAAGGGATGTTCTTTTCTCCTTTGAACAAACCAATGAAAAAATAAGATCCCTTGGGAAATCATAGTAATTGCATTGGTACTCCTCTCTGCAAGAGCATTTACAGCTTATCACTCTTCAAATGAAATCACACCACTCCTTTATTGATTTTATCAGCTTTATCTTGAGTTGCTCTGGTTTTCTAGTCCACGTTTCACTCCCACCAAAGTGTAATTAAATATATTACCTTTATTATTTTCTGAAGTTGCATTGGATTTTTTTTTCTTTACCCGCGTGGGCAATAAAAAAAAAGTTTAGATTTAAATCTGCATTTTTTGGTATACAGAGTAAAATATTTCTGTACATCTCTTTTGCCTGTAAAGACTGTTAAGGTTAAGGTTAAACAACAAATTATAACAACAACAACAATATGGCGAAGCATATAATTGTGCCATTTGGGTAGCATATTATTATATTTGCACAAAAAGGAAATAAAATAAAGCACTTATTCATGCCGGCCATGCAAAAGTGTCTGCCAAAATAAGTAGCCTTGTTATTGCCATCTGTAGCAGCATTCATTGCCCACATTCATGTTGTCCTCAACTAGTTCATATCACAAATATATCTAAATTTACAAGGACCTTTCTTTCAAGACAACTGATCTTTAATATTTATGCTCATTCATGTTATTTATCATTATTTCTTAGTCAGACAATGGTCATACAGTTAAATGATAATGTTAATCCTGTATTTTTGAAAATATACCATTGCAGCAGACGTATTCAAAAATGTACTGAGGATTATTGACAGATTGACAGATTCCCAGCACTTAAAATTTTATCACCATTATTAACAGTTTACTGACGTGAACAGTGTTTAAATATTTCAGTGTAGCAGACTGTTAACTAGAAACACCAGAAGGCAGCTGGAGTGACCTTACTTTTTTGTAAAACACTGGGGCTTCTGCCAATGCTGATATTCATCAATGCAGATCAATCGCAAACTACAGAAATAAGATGAGAGTAAATGTAGAGTAGACAAGGATGAGGTAAATATCATAGTCACGAAGGAGCTACAGGTCCAAACAGGTAACAAGGTGAACTTGAAAGGGAAGTTTGAGAACAAATTTTAAAAAACATGTGAACTCAAATAATGAAATATGATTGGATGTTGTTGGCTTCATCTTGTTTTTCTAACTTTGGATCACAATCATATACGTAGTTAAAAACACTTTAAAAATGTTGGGAACACTAGTTTTAATAGTGTCAGAATGGCAGCATGTAAGTTTCCCCATTGAAAGTCAATGAGTGATGGTTGTGGATTGGCCACTTTTTGTAACCTTGAAGTGCAGTTACCCAGTGATTAACTAAGTTTAGGGACCCTGGCATTAATATTTAAAAAATGGTAACAGTTTAAATTTAAACCAATAAAGCCAAGACAAATCCAATTAAAAAAAAACAAACAAAAAAAAATACATTTATTGACCAAATATTTAAACAGAGAGTATGGAGGATAATTCTAAGGCACAGGAGTATCCAAAACTCATATTTAAAATCAGAGTGCAATTTTACTTTAATTTCAATACATAATTTTGAAACACTTGCAGAGATATTGGGAAATATAGATAAACTGGTGTCATTTTGCCCTGCTCATAGGGGGTTATTTATCAAAGTCCAAATGTATCTCAATACCTTCTGCTACAAACTCCGATCAAATTAGCTCGGGTTTTTAATGCTTATTTGTTATAAAAATTTTCCCGAAATTTGCATTGCGGGAAAAAATTCTATTTGCATGAATTCTTTCATCCAATTTTCCCGAATTTTACCCAGCGCATAATAAAAAATCATTGGGACTTCTCCCATTGACTTCTATGCAACTTTGACAGGTGAAATGCCAGATTTTCAGATTCTGACTTTATCATCCTTGGGGTTTAATAAATTCCGAAAAGTTTGTCCAGTTTGTTAAAAAAAAATCACAAAATTTTCCTGATTTTTGCATGCTGAGTTTAGTAAATAACCCTCTGAGACAAGCAAATCATTATCTTCCAAGGGACAGCACAGAATCATGCGGGCAGGCATTGATGTACAAGGAATGAGTAGACCTGATGCAGAAAAGAGGAAAGAGCTGGGATTAATGGAAGGTTTTGAGTGAAATGGGCTGTGGCCAACAACATCCCAGTTACTAGAAGATGTAAATATATCTCTTCTAGTTTCAAAATGACAGTGATTCAATTCTTAGCCTGCTTTATCACACTGGATTATATTAAATATAAGGGTATCAGTGACCACAATTACCTTTTGCCACATAAAAAAAAAACTTGATCAATTTCCATGTTATATATATACATATATTTATAATTTATTTTTAATTTATAATTTGCAGTGATACTTCTGACTAATATTTGAGTCTGTGTTTTATATATATATATATATATACATATAGAAAGTCCCACAATGCCAGCACTCCAAACAATATAAAGATGGATGGTGCACGATCCAAATACGTAGATATAAAGAGGAACAAGGGATCAGCACTCACTTGATTCGGTGAAAAAGTGTATTTATTGTACACACATATAAAAATCCGACGTTTCGGTTCCTCCTGGGAACCTTTCTCAAGGATATGGTGTTACATTGTGATGGCCTGTATATACCCTCCCCCCTAGTGCAATTGGGCCATTTGCACTAGGGGGGAGGGTATATACAGGCCATCACAATGTAACACCATATCCTTGAGAAAGGTTCCCAGGAGGAACCGAAACGTCGGATTTTTATATGTGTGTACAATAAATACACTTTTTCACCGAATCAAGTGAGTGCTGATCCCTTGTTCCTCTTTATATATATACATATATATATATATATATATATATTAAATAATCAATTTTTATTGATAATCAATTTCCATGTTTTATATATATATATATATTTATATATATATAAATAAAAATTGATTTGCAGTAATACTTCTAACTAATGTTTGAGTATATGTTTAATAATTCATATGTGCATGCTATGTTCACTTATGGTAAGTAAATGCTTTTAGGTTGGATATAATTTAGATGTTTCTGATACATTCTTAGCTGAATACAAAATAAGAGGAAACCCATTAGATCACACAAAGGGAATATTCAAGTCACAAAATTCTACATACATTGTGAACAGCCTCCTGTATACTTTTCCTACAATACTCTGTTGTGGAGATTTCCAGCTGCCTATTCAAATATGCTGTATGAAGTGAGGTATTTTTGACTATCATTTATAGAAAACTGCAGTAAAATCATAACTGGTATCATTCTAAAACTGGTCACGAAAGAAAAGGGAATAGAATATCTGAATTCTAAGTCACTTTATTCCTCTAAATACATTTCTAAATTTGTTTGTGACAAATGCCAATTGCATTGGTTTCAGCCGCTGATCTGCTTGTTTATTATTTTGTTTGTACTTATTACTACATTCCCATGAATAATTATTTAGATTAACCCAACAGATGGATTTAAATGGCTTTACAAGGAGAAAAGAATTGCTGACATAAAACTGTCATCTATTATTAAAAAAACTTGAATTTCTGTAGCACTGAATGAAGTCACTTAGATCACTTTAATACTTGCCAGTCGTTTAGCCTGATAATACCCACTTTAAAGGAACAATGTTCTTATCTGCAGCAGATACAGAAGAAAGCATACACAGTATAAAGATTACAATGCTATAAGTGCCACATGCATTAATTAGTCTTTGGTCTCCACTCTGATGTTCATATTCTCAGCCATAGATTTGCATTGTAATATCACAAGCAGATGGTGTACTGTAGGTCTATGAGGCCTGAAATTCTCAGGTAGAAATTAGTGGTCAAAACTACCTTTGCCAACTGTCATTGCTTTTTATTAAAGGGGATACCACATGCCAAGTCAAAAAATAAAATCCCAATATCAGGTTCACTGCTGAAAAAGAAACATGTCTTTATTATACTTTGAGTAAGCCAAGATGTTTAGCAACATGGTTATTGCGGTGTTTAGCTACGCCAGTGGGTAAGTCCCCCCTACTAAGACTAAGATAAATGGGTGGTACCAGAGGAAGGAATAAAAACTGCATCAGCATGTTGTTGTGTTTTAGTGGAACGACATACAATATTGAAAGAAATTACTGGAGAGCTACTGCTTTAACAATATTAAAGAGCAGGAACATCACCCATAGTGGCAGATTTCTCAAGGGTCGAATTTCGAGGGTTGAAAACCCTTGAATTTTGGTCGAGTTAAAATTCAAATTTATGGGGTTTTATATATCGATCAACTATAAACAATTAGATTGATCGATAAAATTGTTCGAATCTTTTTTAATTCAATAAAAAAAAGGATTCTATAGCTATTCGGTAGGTTCAATCTGCCGAAGTTGTAGATCAAATTTTTCTTAAAGGCACAGTACTTCGAAAATCGAATTTTCGAATTTGATCAATTCAAACTGAATTTTGGGCTATTCGATTTGGAATAATCCCAAACTTAATTCAAATTCAATAGAATTTTCACTTCCAATCAATTTGACCCTTGATAAATCTGTACCAAAGTGTAGTAAGATTATTTAAACTTAAAATAAAATGTATTGAGCTTTGATAAGTAAACCAACATGTACACTTCACCAGTCTTTCAGCTCTAATTGATCTAAGTCCTCCTCATATTACTGGTCACCTCTATTACTCCACATCTGGGTACAGCCTGTTCACAACTCTTTCTTTTTAAACTATTTTATTAATTTTCAGAATAAACAGCAAAATATCTGATAGCGTTTTAAATATTTTGAGTATTCTGACTGAATTGCAGATTAAATCACATAATAATAAAAAGTAAGTAATATATTACTATAAACATGACCAAATAAATATCAATACAGGTATCAGACCTGTTATAATGGATCTTCCATAATTTGGATCTTCAAACATTAAGTCTACTAATAAATCATGTAAACGTTAAATAAACCCAAAAGGCTGTTTTGCTCCAAATAAGGATTAATTATAGCTTAGTTTGGATCAAGTGCAAGGTACTGTTTTATTATTAAAAAGAAAAGGAAATATTTTTAAAAATTTTGGATTATTTCATTATAATAAATTCTACGGGAGACTACCATTACATAATTTGGAGCTTTCCGGATAACAGGTTTCCATATAACGGATCCCATACCTGTAGTAGTATAGACATATGTAATTAACAAAAAACTAAGGGGCAGATTCACTAAGATCCGAAAATTCGCCAGGGTAGGCTTCGCTAGCATTCGCCGCACTTCGACAGGTGAGTTTTCGCCAGCGCTACGCAAATCCACTAAAGTGTGAATTTCCGCTCAGGTCGGTGAACGGTAGCATAGTTGCGCTAGGCAGAGCGCTGTTACGCTAGCAAAGCCTAATTTGCATACGGCGGGAACTTTAACTTATAATAGAAGTATATGTTACAGCCACTACATTCCACTACACAAGCCCAGGAAACCTTTAATAAATTATATAAAGTTGTCCTATTGCCCTAAATGTGCCCCCTGTATATTTGAGTTGCCATATGTTAGGAAATGTAGGGGGGAAGAAGGGTAACCTCCCAAAAAAATTATCGATCTTTTTCAGACTATCACCCTCCTATGTTAAAATACGCCGGCGTTTTTTTGGGACGTAGAAAAATTTTTACATTTTTTTTCAACCTCCTATCTATTGTATTGAACTTCGCCTGGTCTGACCAGGCGAAGTAACGTCTAGCGTAAGTGGTAACATTGAGGAAAATGTTCATCTTAGTGAATTTGCGAAGTTAAGATCCTTCGTCAGTGCGCAACTTTGCCTGGCGTAAGGGTGCGAAGTTGCGCAAATCTATCTACTTCACTAGCGAAAATTCGCCAGAGCCGGTCTTAGTGAATTTGCAAAGTTCCGATTTGACTTCACGCTGGTGAATAAGCGCTAGCGTTAGACGCTTCACGCTTTAGTGAATCTGCCCCTAAACGTTTGTCTCTGCTCATGAGATCATAAGTTTAAAGAAGTTAAACGAAGTTAAATGCAAAGGAATGTAAATAAACTAAGCATAACTGAATCTCACTAATAACAAAATTTGTGGATAACTGCTTTTTTCCAGATCACAAACAGTATCTAAATAAAAAGGCAATTAAAAAAGTTTTTGCATCCATATGTTTATCTGATTGGTATGAATATCTCAATTGAGACAATATGTTATCCAAAGATGGAACTTTATCTGTACGTAAAGAGTTGTACAGGTGGTGGCTTTATCTAAATGATGATACCATTCAAAAACTCAAACTTTAGTTTGTAGAAAGTTTCTTACATTTAAAATAGCAAATTGAGGGTTTAATGTCAGCTTCAATTTTGTTTTAATAGAATAGAAAGAATAAACCAAGATGCACCCACATAGTTTATATTTTTGGACATGACCATAAGTAATGAAATATGTTAATATTATATTATGACAGTTTTTTTGCATATAGATATTTTCCATAATGTTTACTATAACCAAGCTAAAGACTCTGAGCTGTTGGTCCCTCACATTCTAAGGAAAAATATGTTTTATAGTTTGCATTGAATGAAATACAGATTTACTTAACCTAAGTAAGAAACCCATCTCTCAGCAGCCCAATGAAGGTAATCCTGTCTTAATGGTTAAAAAAATGTTTGTGAAATAATAGCTAGCTTTGTTCAAATTTGGTTCCTCTATTAAATGAGCGATGTTTTTATATAGATGATGCTCATTGATGGCTAAGATTTATTTTTGACTGAATCCCAAAGATAAACAACAGGTGTATTTATCTGAGGAAGTCAGAGTGTACTCACAGCATAACAATTGGGGAGGGGGGATTTTTAAGGAATATGGATTAGGTATGGGTTAATTAACAACTTCTATTGAAGAAGTGTGAAGGTACAGTATGTTTGCCATTCATTAAAACATACAGACACTGTAACAGAGAGGATTTAGAGTGACAATAAAGATTGTATTTTTTTAGGGGGGTGGCTGAAGGGTAGACTGTATTTATAAAAATGCTTGCTACAATGAAACAGTTCAGATGTTCAATGACTGAACTGATTTGTGGATTGAAGAAATGTTCTATCCTTACAATATACTGTAAACATAAGTGCAGCTTTATCAAACTGTGAAATTAAAGTTCACAACGGTAAAATGCCACCATTTTCTATAAATTTCTATGGGATTTTTAGATCAATCTGCCCCTATGTATTGACAGAAGAAGCTTACTACTGTTTATGCCTTTATAATATTCAGTAACATATGCTGCTTTGTTTATGATTCTTATTTAAATGTATCAAAAAATTCAATAACATTCAATATTTCAGCATACCTTATAAAGCTTAGTACATAAATGTTGTTGATTTGATTACTGAAAAAACTGGACATTCCTACCATGTTTGGTGGAATGGATTTCTTCTTTGCTTCGGTTCCTTAGTTCAGAGCTATGTAAACTTTACAGTGAAGCACATGGAACATATATCTGATTATGCTTCAATTCCAAGGGATAAATATTTTTCAGCTACAGTTATAGTAATAAAGTACATGCTGGCAATGTGAACTTTGCTCCATTTTCAAATTCATCAGGACTGGTAAACTTACATGTTAATGAATTACTCAAAAATAGTAATCCAAAATGGACAAAATTACACGTTTTATTCATTCTCATAGAAGAGCAACTCTGAAAAGCCATCGCTCTAAGCAGACTATGCCTCTAGAGGCACCATCATTTCCTAAATCTAGCAAATCTTTGGTCACTATCAAGCAAATAAGTTTGCAAAACCTGTGAAAGCATAGAATATATGATTAATTGAAATGTAGTGTTTATTAAATATTACAGAGCTAGAATCACTCCCAAAGGAGTGTCCATTATTACAGTTTTCTGAGCAGTGACTAATAGTGATGGGCAAAACGGCCGCGTTTCGCTTCGCCGAAAAATTCTCGAATTTCCAGAGAAATTCGCAAATTTTCCGCCGATTCGCGAAACGAGTCGCGCGTCGTTTTTGACGCGTCGCGTCATTTTCGGCGCGCGACTCGTTTTTGCGCGGCAAATTTTTTTGGGCGAATTTTTTTGCCAGTTTCGCGAATTTATTCGCCAGCGGCGAATCGCGGGAATTCGCCGCGAATTCGCCCCTGGCGAATAAATTTGCCCATCACTAGTGACTAAACTTCAGAGGTGTTATGTGTTGGTAGCCGAGGATGAGCAGAGTATAACAGTTCTTTATTAGAAGGTTTATGCCATTATACTTCAACAGTAGCTTGAACTCTAACTCTTTTAAGCAGTCTAAAAAGTACAGTGTATGCACAGTATACTCTTGTGCACAGTGACACCTACAAGCACATTGCACAAACACCACATTAATACTGTTGCAAATACTTTCCAAGATTTCCTAGTAAGGTTTGCTGTCTGTATTGCTTCTTTCAGAATTCTGTTGAATCGCTCGATTTTTCCATTTGCTTGTGGGTAATACACTGAACATTTTCTATGCACAATAGTCCTCTCTCTCAGAAAGATTTCAAACTCAGATGTAACAAACTGTGGTCTGTTGTCTGATATTGACTCCTTTGGATTACCTTCTCTGCTGAAGACTGTAGACAAAAATGTTATTACCATAGCCAGAGGTCGGCCAGGCCAGATGGGCGCCCTAGGCAACCCAGCCTGCCAGCTCCCCCCCCTTCCCTTGTACCTTGCTCACGAGCAGATCCACAGTGACACTAGCATGCTAGCATGCACTAGGCAGCTGCATCTCCTGCATACCCCTAGTGCCCTGACTGTAGCTGATGTTATATGAGAAACAAATGCAATTTCTGACCATTTACTGTAATAGTTTATCAGAGCTATAGCAAATCTGCAGTCTATAGGAGCATCTGCAAAAGGGCCCACAATATCAATAGCCAGTTTTTCCCATACTGAATAAGGGAATGGCACTGGCTGAAGTGATGGTGACAGCTGTTTTGTCATGATTCTTACAAGTAACAAGAATGAATTGCAGTTACCACATCAGCATCCAATGCTGGCCACCAGTATAGTTCTCGTAGTCTTTGTTTTATGCGTACAATTCCTTGATGACTCTCATAGTTACATAGTTAAATTGGGTTGAAAAAAGTCAGTCCA